>CM060195.1:600000-912500 GCA_030549335.1 Pontederia crassipes | reverse complement strand
TCTTTAAGACCATGACCAATGCCCTAGAGAATTCTATTAGCTTTTCATAGACTCCAAGATCATCTAATTTAGATATATGTGCAAAAAGTTATGATCAAAACAGCGCAGATGTGCGGTTGACCAGCCTCACAGTCAAATGAACAGTAACGGTCAAATTTGAAGGAGAAATTTGTGGAGAAAATTTTGGATAAATTTTTAACACACTGAAGGCTATAAAAAGAGTGCCAAAGCCAAAGAAAAAAGTACACTTTCACTCATTGAAGAAAAACTTCAAGTTATTAAAGAAAGATTAATTTTTGAAGTTTTCATTTCATAGCTTTCTTTTCTTTCTCTCTTCTCTTCTTATGTCATAGAATTGTAAAAGAGAGAAACACTTTTTTTCAAAAAAATTAAGAGAGCTCTTGTGTAAAAGAGGATCAAAATCTTACCTCTTGAGCGAGAGAAATATATTAGCTTCATTGAAGGAGAGGTGTGTCTTACCTCTCGAAGCGGAGAAAAGGCGGTGGTGTAAAGGGCTTTCTTCATTGCCCCATTTGGAACAAAGGAAGGGATTAGTGGAATCTCCGATGGTCTCGAGGTCGAGAAGTCGGAGCAGGGACATAGGCCAAGGTGTGGCGAAACCTCGTCAACAACCACCGTGCCTTTGCGTTTGATTCTCTCTCTCTCCTCCTCTCACATTGAGTTTGATATAATCTGAATTGCTTTATTTTAAAAGTTTTAAAGAATTAGTTTTGTGCTTCCGCAACGTATTTTTGTGAAATCGACATTTTCGATTGAACACCAATTCACCCCCCCTTCTTGGTGCCCTTTGGGATCCTACATGCAATACCTAGTACTTTTCTCCTATTGTTCTTTTACACATTCATCACAAGAATATCTTTTCTCAATCCAAGCCCAGCCATACAAAATTCTCAACCTTCAACCATGTCCTTCCTGCACCATTTACATACAATATTCATCCATTTCATAAAAGTATCATTATTGAACCACAAGTCATTTAGGAGCTTATTTTCATACTACTATCACTTCACATTTCAGCATTAATATTTTTTTTTCAAGAATTTAGTAATCCTCCATATTGCACAAAGTGGTCAATGTAATGGGCTTTCGATCGACAGATCACATAGCAGATGTCTTTAGGTCACCAGGCAAAAATCCCCTATGGGTTTAATTATCGGACACACTAAGGTTCCAGATGGTACTTTAAACTTTTCACTTGACTGTTGGAGCTCAACTAGCCCTCTTTTCATTTTTATTTTAACATTAAAATTATATAGCATAATTATAAGCTCCAAAAAGACTTAATGTTTTCAAGAAAGATACAAATATAATCAGGACTCATATCATGGTAGATAAATTCAGATGTGCATGATTAAAGAGTATATTCTTTTGCTTGACAACAAACTCCTATCAATTCCCATTATTCTGGTGATAACTGATAAAAAGAGCAATAATCGAATTTCATAGAATAAACAATGCCCTGACACTGAACTTTAAGACAATTAAAAGATGTAACATGAGAAAGAGAAATGATGCATTGACAAAACACTGACTCTATCAAAGAACTAACACAAGACTATAACTCAATACTACTCGACTAAACATGTCATGCAAAAAGTTCCCCCAAGCTAGAACAACTAAGAGAAAAGGAAAATACATAGGCAGAACTATGTGGAACCCGAAACATTAGGCAAATTTAAACCATGCATGAATATAACTATTTATAGGGACTCAGAAGCAGAAGAGACCCTTGGGGTACTATTTATAGGGAAATGTCCCAAAGTTTCCTATCCATAATTTAGTTTTTATTTTTCATGAATTCTCAAATTTAAACCATGCATGAATATAACTATTTCTTGAATTTAGGATTTAAAATAATAAATTATTATTATTTTATTTTCTGAATATTTTTATCTTTAAAACTCCAAATTTCAACCAACTTAGGGAGTCCTAATTCAATTCTTCAACAAACTTTCTCCATAATCATCTTCAAACTATCTTTTCTTTATTCTATCTCTCCTAAAGATAATTATTTCTGAATTTTCAAAATTAAATAAATAAATATTATTCTTATATTTAACTTTATAAGTAAAATAATAATATAATATAATTTTATCTTTTAAATATTTTTGGGCATAAAACTCTTATCTTGACTCTTGTTAAAGTCCTTTATATTCTAAACTTATTGTTATATTCAAATTCAATTTTTAATACCTAATCTTCTTATAATTTTAATTTCTAATCTAATTAAGAATTATATTTCCTATTTCTTGTCTAATAACACTTTTATTTCTCATTTAAACTTTTCTTATCTTATCTTTTCCTCTTCTCTTATCCATTTTCTAACTATACTTTTATTTCTTTTCAAACTTTATCTTTCTTTAATTTTGGATTTAGTTTTTAATTGCGAAAATTAATTTTAAATTTGAAAGAAACTCAAGATGGTACAAGATCTCCTGATCGCCACTGCCACCGCCTCATTGGATCGCCTTGGTTGCCGCTATAGCCGCCACATCTGAAACGTTCTCATTGTTCGTGTGGGTGAAGACAACCCCCTCATTTTTTTTTCATGTGGAACAGGTAACCCAAGAGCCTTCTCGGGCTGCTTCCTTGCTTCCCATCGTCACAACGTTGATGAAGAACTGATCTACTTAGTAGATTCATATGATCCATTTTGTTAGGTTATTTTACTATACATTTTGTAAATTGTATAACTCGGTAGATATAACAAATAAAATGCAGTGAAACTAGATTCCTATGTTTGCTTTGCTATTTGGTACTTAGGGATGAACCAGTAGTCATATGATCATCTTATGGAATTGATTTCTTAGCTTAATGTTACTATGATCGTCATATGATCGAAGTAGTCTTACTAATGAGATTGATTTCCATGTTCGATTTAATTTAATGTGTTCAAGCCATGTTCGACTTGTGTTATTTATTGAAACCATGCCAGTTCGATCTTGTGTAAGTTATTGCATTTGTGCAATATTTGACTTGTGTTATTTGTTGCATTCATGCCATGCTCGAACTTGTGTAAGTTATTGCATTTGTGCCATATTCGACTTGTGTTATTTGTTGCATTCATGCCATGTTCGAACTTGTGTAAGTTATTCCATTCATGCTTCAACATGAGTAAGTGCATTCATGCAATGTTCAACTGATACTACAAGAAATTGGGTCATTAGCGAAGAGATATCTAGTCGTTAAAAATTATTATCTTGCCGTTAATGGACAAGAAAAACTAATTGCGACTCTTCGCGATATATCCCGCCGCTAAAAGGTTTTAGCGTCCAGTGTTAATAATTGGCCGTTGATTCCTTTAAGAGACCATCATAATTCTCTTCCTTAAAAGTTCAATAGCGACTAGCAAAACAAGAGCCACAATCGATATAGATGCCTCGAGCAAGTATTATTGTATATCATATAGCTAATGTTTAATAATTGATAATTTTGGCTAACTATATGCATATCATATAGATGCCTCCAGCAAGTATTATTGTAATGCCCAGGATGTGAAAAGATAAAAAAGAATAAGAAGATAAAAACCGAATAGAACAAGAGATTTAAAACCACCTAGAGATGAAATCAAATCTTTATAATCCTAGAGAGTTTCAACCTCTTTTCTCCCTATAAATATGAGGCCAAAATCGAACACTCAATCGTCTTTATTTTTTCCTATGCAATGCGTATTGTTGTCCCTTGTTTCTCGTGCTTTTCTCGAGAACTACTAGAAGACGTGGACGATGGTGATCAAGCGCCTTGACTAAGGGGAATGGCTGAAAGAAGAGGAAGATCAACGTAGTTTCTCGGGCAAAAACTTGCAAGGCATGTGATTAGTTGAGCCACTCAGGACTCATATGATGTTATTTTATTAGTCTTCCGTACAATATGATGTTTATACTCTCATTTTATTACCCTAATATGATGATTAGTCTTCCACTAGTATTCAATGTTGAGTTGACAAGTTAAAGTATTATTTTTGGTCAATAGGATGTTGACATATGTATGCCGGTAGCGCCCTCCAAAGCGGGGTGCAATTTGGAGACATTACATTTAGGTATCAGAGAATAATGTCAAGACATTGTTATGTGCAAGTGCCACGTGCAATCACCGCGCTACCTGAAGTCAAGACAAGTAAGTTTTGTCCCATCGTGATAAGATTCATGACTTTTCTAAGTTTCTATGATGTATGATGATGTTGATGCCTCCACGATGTGCTCCTATTGTTCGAGGCCGGAGCCGACCGCATGGTCGAGGCCGATAGTTTAGTCTCCACTGGTGCGGCCCCCATCGGTGTAGACACCACCGATCTAGCCCTCGTCAGTTTAGCATCCGCTTGTGCAACCTCACTAGTATCACCGTTGATTCCCTCTAAGGACACCATTCAGAATGCCTGAGCGCACCATAGCTCGATGGCATGGGTGAATTCACAAGGCTGAGAGGTGGCTGAGAACCAAAAGGAAAAGTTTCACCTGATGGATTGCGATGAAGAGAAGAACGTCCTCTATGCCGCCAGCTACTTAACTGATGATGCTTTGGATTGGTGGAAAACCACCATGGATATCAAGTTTTAAGATCAAGATGTCATTTCCTGGAATGCTTCCATGAGGTATTCCAGCAAATGTACTTTCCAGAGTACTAACGTGTCCGAAAGCATAAAGAATTCTTACAACTAAGAGCAAAATATCATATTCACTTCGTTCGCCTAGAGAGGTATAACACTATGAAGATGAGTGACAGACAAAGTGCATACCGTTTCTGCCAAGGCTTTAATATGACCATCGGGATGAACATTCTAGCGAGCCACTATGCAGACCTGAGTATGGTCATCGAGCTAGCGACCGCAATGGAAAAAGCTACGGAAAGGTCCCAATGCAACCCATTGAGTAGCACCAACCTCGATGGAATGGTCGGCGCCAAAATCGAGGTCCCGACTGTCGGAATAACCATCGGGACAACAGGGCGAGGCCATTTGAACCTCGTGATGTGATCACCTCTTACCAATAATCTAAAGATCAAATTCTCCACCTTTGCGTTAAAACTCTATCCAATTATTAAATATTAGTTATTATCTGACCTTTTTGAATGAGTATCTAGAAATGTAACGAATTTTCGAATTTTGAATTACAGGAGAGCGAAAAGAGGGGATAAAAAGAAGTTTGGAAAATAGGATGAAGAGGGTGAACGTAAAGGAGGCTAGGGATGAGAGAGACAAAGGAGGAGATCACTCAGGAGGCAAAGAGGCATCTTCAAGGAATGAACACAGACATTTTGGTTCCACCTAGGCCAATGTTTGGCTAAACTCTAAGACCTTTGTGGTGTAATTGCGTGACTGTTGTGGCTTTGATTTCCTTTTATTCGTACTCTTTGACATCTATTTTGCTATGTTTTTTATTGATTGCAAGTTGTTTCATTGCACTTAATCTTCATTTGGTCGAGAGAACTTTTATTGGCTATATATCTTGTGTAATTCGAGAGAAGGGACAGATTTCATAAACTCTTGCAACATTAAGCTAGTGTTGTTCTTGTTATCTAGAAGTGGCTGAGAAGCCCAATTTAATACTATTACGAGACGAGAGTCCATAATGGTGATAGTTGTCTTGAATGAACTTTCTTTCTCGGAGCGGAATCATAATTCATATCCCATAGATCAATAGATCAACTTTCACTCTGATTAGGTTGAAGGATCAACTAATCAGTAGATTCCAATCCATTCATTAATGGCTTGTTTCTCAACGTTAGGAGAGAGATCGACGGATGGAAGGAAAAGATTAGATTAATTGTTAACGTAGGTATCGAGAGATCATCAACCTCGTAATAGAAGTTAAGCCACAACATTAACCAATTCATCACAAAAGGGGCTTTTCTCTTTGAATTCTAGTTCCTAAATTATTTGTTTCTCTACTTTTCTCTTATCTCCTAACTTCGTGACAATTCTTGAGATGTAAATGGATTAGCATTCTATCTAAATCAATGGGGTTATGACACTTGTGGTTTATACTCGACCTGTATACTTGTAGTAGTGTGGACTCTGGAGTATTTGAATTACCATTTGAACGATATTTAATAGGTGTGAGAAATCACAACACTTAAACTTCACATCATGATGCAAATTGCTAGCAACAACCCCATCACCAAGTAAGAAAGATGAATAAGAAGTTAAGATGTTTATGATGGAATAAATTAATTGATGACTTTTGTAGCCCCAGCAGCCCCCGTAGCAGGCACAAAATACTAGTGCTTGTCCACACTGAGGAGATTCAATATTGGGGAATGCAGGATGAAGACTGGAGTTTGCTTATACTGTGGTCAACATACATACTTCATTCGGGACTGCCCTACCAAGAGCAAGGATGATCAAGCTCAAGCTCCGCGTGGTGCTAGAGGTGGGAACAATCTGGTACAATGAAGAGTCTTCCACCTAGAAGAAGATACAACTCTGACTGATATTGAGGTCATTAGAAGTACATCATCCATAGCTGGTCTCCTACTACAATCTTATTTGATTCGAGAACATAACACTCATTCATATCTAAAGATTGTGTTGTTTCTTTGAGTTCACCATTGCATGACATAAGCCGTCCAATGAAGGCAACTGCACTTATGGGAACACTTCACTCCATGAAGTACCTCCATGAGGTACCATGATAATAAAAGGCAAAATATTTTTTACAGATTTAATAATGATTCTTATGATGGACTACGATGTGATTCTTGTTATGAATTGTTTATCCTACCACGATGTAGTCATACTATTAAAGCAAAAGAAGATAATCATTGACACTCAAGGTGGACGAAAAACTACTGTTAGAGGTACTACTAGCAAAGAAGAAAAGTCATCATATGTGCGGAAGATGATACAGAAAGGATGCAAAGGTTTTCTAGCATGTGTGGTGAAGACGGATGATCCACTAACCAAGCTACAATAGCTGGACGTAGTTCATGAGTTTTTGGATGTCTTTCTAGAGAATATCTACGGATTGTTGCCACAACGAGAGATTGATTTCCACATCGATCTTCTTTCAAGCACTGCCCTAATTTCAAAAGCCCCTTACATAATAACACCAGCCGAAATGCATAAAATAAAGAAGCAAATACAAGAACCTTTAGATAAGGAGTTTATCAGACTCAATGTATCGCCTTGGGTGCACTAATGCTTTTTTGTCAAGAAGAAGGATGGCTCTCTAAGACTGTGTATCGATTACAAGATGTTGAATAAGGCAACGATCAAGAACAAGTACCTATTACTAGGGATTGATGACCTCTTCAATTAGTTATCTAAGGTCGCGGTATTCTCCAAGATCGATTTACGGAGTGGGTACCATCAGCTTAGAATCTCCGAAGAAGATGTACCGAAGACGGCCTTTCAATCGTATAGTCACTATGAGTTCTTAGTGATGCCTTTTGAACTGACAAACTCTCATGCAGCTTGGGTGTTCAAATCGTACTTGGATCAGTTTGTAATTATCTTTGTAGATGACATTCTAATTTACTTGGAGAGCCTAGAAAGGATTGCCTTAGAGATCACCGAGATAGCACAAGTTATATGCTAAGCTGTCAAACTGCGAGTTCTGACTTAAGGAGATTATGTTTTTTAGACACATAGTCTCGAAGAAAGGTATTTTTGTAGACCCAACTAAAGTAGAAGTGGTATCCAACTTGTCAAAGCTGAAACACGCAATAGAATTCCGAAGTTTCCTCGGATTGGCAAGTTATTAACGCAGGTTCATCAAGACTTTCAAAGATTGAATCTCCCTTGACAAACCTGACGAAGAAGAGCATTAGATATATTGGTCACAGAAATTCGAAGACAGTTTCTAAGAGTTGAAGGTCCTACTGCACCCATACTTATCATCCTGAAAGGTACTGATGTGTATGTAGTGTATAATGATGCTTGTGATACAGGAATGAGATGCATGCTCATACAACATGAAAAGATTGTTACATATGCATCCAGGCAGTTGAAGAAGCATGAGGTGAAATACTCAACTCATGACCTCGAATTGGCTACAGTAGTATTCAAGGTTGAAGATTTGGAGACACTACTTTTATGGAGAAGATTTTGAGGTGTTCACCAACTATAAGAGTCTCAAGTACATCTTCTCTAAGTGGGACATCAATAGGCGGCAACGAAGATGGATAGAATTCTTACAGAACTACAAGTTTGTCATTAATTACCACCCTAGTAAGGCGAATTCAATTGCAGACACACTCAGCTGCAAGTGAGAAAGCTCACTAGCCTTCTTAATGTTGCATGAATATGAGATGATGCATGAGTTGATCATGTGGAACCCAAGAGAATGAAGCAATATGAATGATACATGAAATACAACTGAATTTGGTGTACATTCCTGTCAAGGCCCAAGCTCAAGATCCTGACTATGCAAAGATGTTAGAAGAAATAAATGACTTCAAGCTCTCAACACAAGGTGGAATCAAATATAGAGATCGTTTGTGGGTCCCAAGTGATGAAACCCTCAAAAGCGAAGTGACGAATGATCCATCCGGGTAGCATCAAGATGTGCAAAGAAGTTATGAAGCGCGAGCTTGCAGAATATGTCTCCAAGTGTTTGATATGACAATAAGTAAAGGTGGAGCAACATAAGCCTTATGGAAAGATCATGTCTCTTGCTGTTTTAGGAGATGAGAGGAAATCTCTATGAATTTCATCTCTTACTTTCCTGACCTGCACTCAAAAGGGACATGATGTTATATGGGTAATAGTTGATCGATTAATGAAGTCTGCACATTTCTTACCCATCATATGGGGACAGTAAGTGTGAAACCTCATCGATTTGTATGTTCTTAATATTATCAGACTTCATGGATACCCACCTCCATTATATCAGACAAAGATCCACGATTCACAACTAGATTCTGTAGGAGCATGCAAAACTCTTTTGGAACAAGTTGAAGGCATGTCATTTCATCCTCAGACGGATGGTCAAACGAAGAGGATCATCCAGACTATTGAGAACATGTTGAGAGCTTGTTCCCTTAATTGACAGGGCAATTGGGATGAGCACCTACCACTTATCGAGTTTTCATGTAATAATAATTATCATTCCAACATTGACATGACTTCCTATGTGGCCTTGTATGGGAGACCCTATCATTCATCCGCATGCTAGAATGAAGTAGGTGAAAGGAAATTCTTATATGCTAAAGAACTGAAGTAGACAAAAGAATATGTAACAAGGATTGAATTAATACAAAAGATGATGAAGGAAACTTAGGCACGACAAAAATTGTATGCTGATAAAGGCTGACGTGAGCAAAAGTTGAAGTTAGGAGATCAAGTGCTCTTGAATGTTTCCCCAACTAAAGGAGTAATGAGGTTTAGTAAAAGAGGAAAGCTCAGACTGAGATATGTTGGTCCTTTTGAGGTGTTGGAGTTAGTTGGTAGGGTGCTTGCAGACTAGCATTGCCTCCATCATACGGGTAAGTTCATAATGTTTATCATGTTTTGATGCTAAAAAAGTATAAGAAAAACAATGCAAATGACATAAGGTATGAAGAACCCAACCTCAAGCACTACAAGAAAACTACTGAATAGCGACCCAATTAGTGTCGCCATATTACGCGACTCTAAATTGACGCTAATAGCGTCACAATAGCGCCGTCATTGGGTCGACAAGAGGAGACGCTAAGTGCCTCTCTATAGCATCCATATAGCGTCTCATTAGTGTCACAAAAAGTAGACGCTAAGTGAGATGCCAAAGCGACACTATTTCGGCGCTATTATCACTCGCGAAAATTAATAAACACGTGGCAGATGGTAGCGCTATATTGGCGTCGCAGGACTGCGACGCTAAATTAGCGTCACAAGCGAAGTGACGTTAAATCGACGGAATGTAAGAGTCGATATTAGCGCTGACTTCTTGCGTTACATTGGCGTCGCAAGCATGAGATGCTACGTAGCGTCACTATTATCGCGACGCTAAGTCAACGCTAAGTGGATGTTAATATCATATAATGTATATATAGTATAGTCGACGCTAAGTCTCTTACACTCTTTTTAATATAGTCTATATAATACTAACTACACTATACTATACTATATAATACTATATTATACAATACTATACTATACTATACTATACGATACTATACTATATTATATTATACTATACTATACTATACTATACTATACTATACTATACTATACTATACTATACTATACTATGCTATACTATACTATACTATATACTATACTAAGCTATATTATACTATATTATACACCATGCTATACTATATTATTCTATTATATAATATACAAAAGATAATATGCCATGCTATACATACATTGTACTCTAATTCCCAAATTTCAAAATCGGAGGAATAGTGCTTCTTCATTTTTTAAGAAATTCAAATGGAGATTGCCGGAGATCCGACCATTGGATCATTACAAAATTTGTACCCCCTATAGAGAACTGCAACACAGATTTTTCAGCATTTTTTGGCGATTTTAGGAGGTCGTACGGTAGAGTTAAGAACCTAGGAAAAAAAGCCTTTCGACGATTTTTTAAGTGAGTCTAGTGGGAATTAGTCGAAACAAAAATTATGGATTCATAGAGTTTGACACGGGCTGTCCACCCGCACAAGAATCGCGGTGATCGGAGGTCGAAAGAAATTCAATAAAATGAGTAAAATTTCGGAATAGAAATGGTCGGTTCTTGATGCGTTGTATTTGTAACAATAAAATTTGCTAGCAAGTGCACTAGTCGCTCAAGTAATATAGTAAAAAGGAGTAAGAGTGTCGAACCTACGAGGAATATTATTAATTCAATATCTGGATTTATAAATTAATAAGAGAGGAAAAACATGAATTTATGGAAAGAAGTTTTATGAAATAAAATAAAGAAAAATAAGATAATGATAAGATAATGGTGTTGAAGTTAGGCCTTAGGATGAAAATAGATTAGGATAAATATTTGAACCGTAAAAGATAAATTTAATCTTTAAAGATGGATTAGGAATTTTCCCAAATTATTAATTTACAAGATTAACATCACAGAGTCCACAAACTGGTAATTCTGCTATTTAATCCAGTAAATCAAACTACCTTAAATTTAATCAAACCTAAAGTCCCACAAACTGGTATTCGTCAGATAAGATTAAAATTAAGATGCATTAATATGAAAATCCTAGACTATTAATCACTCCACAAACTGGTTAGATTAACAGACCACATAAACTTGATTCTCCACACACTAGTTATCAAATTTATGTCAATTATTAATTTCACATAAAATCAATTAATTTAATTAATCTGAAATTAAATAATCCACAAACTGGTAAGTACTCAACTCAGAAATCCAAATAATTAAATCAAAAGCATTAAGCACAATTAACTAATTGATCAGAAAAGATTAAAACAAATAATATAGGGTCCAAATAGTTTCCCTTCAATAATAATCTCCTAAAATGAAATAAATAAAAATATGGAGTTCATCCTAGAAATTTTGGAAAGATAATAACAAAATAATAATAATTGGAAGAATTACACCCAAATAGACAAAAATCGAAGCTTCGGATCACGGGCAGACAGTCGGGCAGCCTCTCGGACTTGATCAAGGTCGCGATCAACTTCCAGCTGTCGCACCTCTCTCCTCTTGGTCGTAACCTGCAGAGCTCACGACTCGCCGTGGAAGAAACCTGAACTTCAGAGCACGAATTGAAACTATGGATTCTTCACGTATTTATAGGGTGCGGACGGACTTCAATTTGATCTCGGCCGTAACATCGTACGGTTAACTTTAAATTTATAAGATAAACTCGGCCAAAGATAAATCATTTTATCATTACGCCCAAAGATAAATCCTTTTTATCTTTACTCCCTTAGAGTCTCGGCCGTAAGGAAAATATTTTATCTTTACTCCTTTCCATTACTCCCAAAAGATAAAAATCCTTTTATCTTGTTACGCCCAAAGATAAACTCATTTTTATCTTGTTACGCCCAAAGATAAACTCGATTGATTGTTACACCCTTCATCTTCATGCCATTACGCCCTCCAAATTTCGGCCGTAACATCTTTATCTTCATGCCATTACGCCCAAAAGATAAAATCATTTATCTTTACTCCTTCAAATCTTAGCCGTAACAAAGAATTAAATCTTGTTACTCCTTTTGAATCTCGGCCGTAACGACTTGGGTATAAAGCCAAATGTCGGCCGTAAGAAATAATTTCTTTGAATTTCGGCCGAGATTCGAATTTTCCTGCAAATAATTATCAAAATATAGTTAATCCATCCACAATTAAAATATTCAGCGATTTTAATAATTAAAATTGATAAATCCGGAATTATGATTAAAAGTGACTAAAAATGATGCATGCCATGATCAAATTAGAGAAAATTTAATTAAAATAATTAACTAAAATATGTTGTATTTTGCATGCATCAGTTCTCCGCAGTCCTAGATCGGATTGCTATCGAAAAATAGGCATTTCGAAGGGCTCGAGAAGGCTGGGTATTGCAAACATTTCACGTTTCACATGTTTTCCGTTTTCTCTGATTCTCAAAATACCTATTTTTCATAATTATAAAAATTTCTCAATACTTCCATCCCCTCTAAGAAATCTAAAAATGCACATTATTCAAAATTGGACCTTTCGGAGGGCTCAGAACGGTCCCATTTAGTTGACATAGAGTTTTCAAATTTTTCTGAGAAATGCCAATTTTCTTAGAATTTTTTTTGTATCCAAATCTAAAAACTATTCAAAATGGTCTATACATATACATATACATACATATAGTTTGGCGCCACTTAAGCGTCACAATAGCGACGCTATCATTTTAGCGTCACATTAGTGCCACAATAACATCGCAAAGCTGTGACGCTAAATTAGCATCTCGAATGCGCGACGCCAATGCGATGTGATACTCTAACTTAGCGTCATAATATATTGAGTCGCTAACTTGAGATGCTATTTGGCATACAACATGGCGCCATATTAGCGACTCAATAGCGTCGCATCATTGGCATCGCTAACTAGCTATCCGTGTGCTCATCAAGGAATGAATCATGACCATCCGTTCTTTTAATCCGACGATTTGTAACGCCTCGTTTGATTAAGATGATTTGTCTCCCTCTTTTAATGCCTACAACATGCCTTCTCCCTCCGATGCTTTCTCCCTCCGATGCCTTCTCCCTCCGACGCGTCCACTACCGCCTGCCTCCGTGGTGTTGTTTGCTGCCGCCACCACCTGCCTCCCTGACGTCGTCTGCTATCGCCGCCATCTGCTGTCGCCACCGCCTACCTCCTGACGCCGTCCGTTGCCGCCACCGCCTGCCTCCTGACGCCGCCACCGCCTGCCTCCTTGACATGTGACATCGTCCGCCGCCACCGCCGCCTGCCTCCTTGACGCCGTCCACTGCCGCCACTGCCTACCTCCCTGACGCCATCCAATGTTGCCCCCCCGATGTGTCTGCTGCCGCCCCCATGTGTCTTGCCGCCCCCCCCCATGTGTCCGCTATTGCCCCGCCGTCGCCTGCTCCTTGCGCCGCCTGCTCCTGCACCGCCTTCTCCCCTTCGAATGTGTGTAATTTGAAATGTATATGTAAACTTGATGTATAATGTGTAATTTGATGAACCTAATTAGAACGTGTACATGATCGAGTATCGTAATTAAACTTGTGTAAAGAAATGTGAAATGTAAATTAGATTGTACAAAGCATGCTATTTTTGTTGGATGAAGATGTCGTACTTAGCGTCTCTTTAGCGTCACATTAGCGTCGCAAATTAGCGCCCCATTAGCGTCCACTTAGAGTCACACTAACATCTACGTAGCACCACAACCAACGACGAGGATAAACTTAAGCATTGTTTTAGCGCCATACCGGTGTCAAAACTATCATATTAGCGTTATTTTAGCGTCAACCCGATATCACCTTAGCGTCGCACACTCCAGCGCCATTTTAGCGTCGAACTAGTAACGGCGACGCAAATAGCGTCGGTTTTTTGGCGTCGCCATGACTGTGACGCGTAGGCGACACTAATTCGTCGCTACATTATTTAGCGACAAATTAACGATGCATTAAAGTCAATATACGTGTGTCGCTAATTGATTAATTTCTTGTAGTGAAGGAAGATCTGACTTATGAGGAGCAGCCAATTCAGATTCTGGAGTCCAAGGTTCGACATCACAAGAACAAAGATGTGCAATTGGTCAAGTTGTCTTAGAGCCATCATTAAGGTGAGACCCTACCCACTGACTAAATTTGAGGACGAATTCTATTTTAAAAGGTTTATAATGTAACGCTTAGGACGTGAAAAAAAAAGAAGATAAAAAGTGAATAGAAAGAGGGATTTAAAACCACATGGAGATAGAATCAAATATTTATAATTCTAGTTAGTTTCAACCTCTTTTCTCCTTATAATATGAGGACAAAACCGAACCCTCAGTCATTTTTCCTGCACGCTACCTACTTTTCTCCCCCGCTTCTCGCATTTTCTCGAGCCCTCACACACATGACAGCTGCTGCCCAATAGAAGAACAACTAGAGGACGTGGATGACGGTGATTGAGTGCCTGGACTGAGGGGAAGAGTTGGAAGAAGAGGAAGAGGAAGATCGACGTATTTTCTCTGACTGAAACTTGCAAGGTATGTGATTAGGTGACATTCATCATGGAATGTTGATTTTAGGCTTGAAGCATGTTGTTAGTAGTTCTCGTTAATCCCTAGTTATAATCCATTGTTATATGATGATGCATGATGCCATTCGCCGTAAAGATGACTGGAAAGTACCTTGCATGTCCGCGGAGTTTTCCGCATGACAAAACTCGGCCCGATTTCATAGTAATCTAACCTAGGTAATACCATGCTCGGACCGAGTTCATTTGACTCGACTTGGATCTGCCATTACCAAGTTCCCCGAACCCTAGTATATGGACCAATTGGGATTGGGTTGAAGATGACCCAACATGGGTTCAACCCTCGACAAAGATGATCAGGCATGACGTTCGCCCGATCGATCGAAACCTGACCCAAATATAACCTTAACTCAGCTTGGGTTCACATGTAAATTACCTTGTTAATATAGTACGAACTCGGTCTGGGTCTCCTTGACACTCAACTTGGGTTAAGACTCCATGATGTTGACTCTTATGTATCTTTGACCCTAATTTATATGTTTAATCATGATCTATTTATAATAATGATTATGTTGATTATGTCCTCTTGTGACCTTTTATATTGATTTTATGTTATAATGATGATTATATGATTTCTCTTCATGATCCTATCTTGTGGCCTTGATTTAACTCTCATATGATTATAATGATGATGTTCCATTATGACCCTTTGATTGATTTGATTACATGATCATATGATGACTTAACTCTGATTCTTTACATCCTAATAAATATTAATTAAAATCTACAAGATGAAAATGAAAACATTAAATGGAGAGCCCCTATGATGATGAACTGACAATGGTCAATTATGTGTTAACTTTAGGCAGTTAACCTGCCTTTGCCAGTTATGATAATAATGATATTGTGTTGAGACTTTTCTCCCCTTTGAGTTTAAAAATACCTTATGATAAGTCAAAGATGAATAATAAGATGATAAAGAAGATGAAAGTATATTAATAATGAAACTTATGATGATTGACTTTTCACATTTTATGTTGATTTCCCTTGATCCTATTGATCTTCTATTAATATGCTACTTTTCATTATTTCTCTTACTTATATTATGATCATGCCTATTTTCTTTATTATATAATGATGATGTTTATATTATTCCTCTCTAATAACATGATCCTATGATGTGTTTACTTTATTTATATTCTTAGTGGTAAAACTCATAGGGAGATTTATCTCTGCATTTTCATACGTGCAGGACCAAGTCAAAATGATGAAGATGGTCAACAATGACCCATCGAGCTCGTTGGCTACACATGAATGTCTTTAAACTTTTATTTTGATGTCTTAATTTCCTTTTCTCATGATGCTTAGATTGATGTATTAGTTGAGCCATATTCTTTTATTAGTCTTCAGCACAATATGATGATTATACTCTTATTTTATTGCTATTATATATATGAGCATAATATGATGATTAGCATAATATGATGATTATACTCTCATTTTGTTACCCATATGATGATTAATTTTTTACTATTATTCTATATTGAGTTGATCAGTCAAAGTTTTCTTTTTTGTCAATATAATATCGTCTTTCAAAACATGATGAGGTGCGATTTAGAGATGTTATAATTATACTATTATGACATGATGGACCTCCATTAAGATGCATGTCTTCTTTGTTTTCGTTTCTACTTTTGCTACTCAATGCATGTTATAGTTAGAATAAAGCATGTCCAAAATCCAAATAGGAAATTAAGATATATAGGACCACTGCCCATCGACTATTAATCTTATATGCAAGAGAAAGAGAATATTACATGATATAAATTGTATATTTTAAGATCTCGAGCTTGTCCATGATTCTTTGATTTCATATATATCTCCATTGAACCTCTTATGGGGGATATGACACGTTAGAAGTATGCGGATGCAATATTAAGACATTGGGGATCTTAATGTTGGCCCAATTTGCCAAACAATTAAGAAATCTGAACATATCTATATAGATATATGCATATATATATTTCTAGTGGAGGTGGATAATGACGGTGGATATATAACAAAAAGTTGTAGTGTCCTTGAGAATTGGATCACCATTCCGGTTGCTTAGAAGATATGTTGTTTGCCAATCAATCCTGTCTTCAAGATATATGTGCATGAGACATATCTTGCATAAATTAATGTTGGCCTTAATTCAATGATTTCAAGGTTGGCATGATTTCGTTGCACATTTTGTCAAACATTTATTACAACCTAGCAATTATATATTCATCTGATAGAGTTATATAAGATATATTGCAACTTATGTGCGACAAATATATATTAGAAAAATCAATATATATATATATATATATATGTTGCATATTTCTTTTGCTATATATAGCACACATGCACAGTCTTGGCCGGTAAAAATTGTCTGCTAATTGTTATGATCACATATATATATTTTAACTTAAATGTCACAATCCTATGATGGGGTCGTTATTTCAATATAATCCGCTTCGTACAAGCAACGCGCCCCATGCGGAATGCCTAGAACCATTTAATATTTAAATAAAACAAATAGGATAATAGTTCTAAAATTAGATTGCATGTCCTGAACACATCATTGGATCTTAATGTCGAGATCTTTTAATCAAACAATATATTTAAATGTCTACATAACTATCTGCCATTGGAGTTTCATAACTTGTGCTATGCACGTACTGTAATTTTTTTTTCTTATGAAAAAATATATATACTCATAATTTTATATCTTTAAAGAACACAATTATAATATATTTATAATAATGAGAGGCATTAATGAACATATTGTCCAATCCATGAAGTCTGTAGCAACCGTTATCTACCATGCATGTACAATATGCACTATAGACTTTATTGAACACCATATAATTCCTCTTACCTTCTTCTTCTTCTTCTTCTTCTTCTTCTTCTTCTTCTTCTTCTTCTTCTTCTTCTTCTTCTTCTTCTTCTTCTTCTTCTTCTTCTTCTTCTTCTTCTTCTTCTTCTTCTTCTTATTATTATTATTATTATTATTATTATTATTATTATTATTATTATTATTATTATTATTATTATAATAACTCATGAATTCAACTTGTTATATCCGATTTTTAAACCAAGGTTGATAATCACACTTTCTCTTTTATCTAACCATCGTCGCATTTGTACTATATGCTACAACGGCAGAAGAATCAGGTGAAAGGTCAATCAACAAAGCGTGTTCATTCCGGTAACCCTAAGAGAACTTGGCAGCCTTAATTCAAAGGGGTGTGCTAATCAGACTTTGTTCGTTTCTTCTTATTCCAAGAAGACTGATCATACACTTGAGAGTTTCGTACTAGTTTGAAAATTTCATCCATATATATATATATATATATATATAATTAATCCATGCATATATAGGATTCATTAATTGGTTGGAAGTTTTTGCAGGTGAAGTTGGTGGCACATGAACGGAGGGCCGTCCTCACTTTCTCTTTCATCATCAATCAGTTGTCATCACAACTTGCAACAGGGCTTCGTGTTTCTTGGAGTCATGGCTTTTGGTGATCACATCTCACATGGCTGAACAAATATTGCGTGCACTCTTGTGGTTCCTACAAGCTTGTGGGATTTAACAGTTCCCCCACTTTCTAGAGATCCAAATTTTGTCCAAGGTTACAAATATCGGAGATATTTTAGCTCTTACTCATTAACTTTGAGTTGGGTCGTCGTGGGGGATGGTTTAAGTTCACAAAATTAAGTGATGATTAATGTCTTGAATTTTAACATAATTAACATAGTTCTCCAATTGCAGTAACATATATCACGAGCATGAGAGAAAGAGTCAAAAGGGAATATCCTTGTCAGGAAGTCTCCTCTCATATTTGTAATTCGAAATTAATTTAATTTCATAATTGATCACGTGCCTTGTGTTGATTTTCCTAAGAACTGTTGTAGAATTCTAGTTTGAATTAAATATTTATCATTTATAAATGGAGTACTTAATTATGTAATGTAAATTTTATAAGGGTTAGGATTATGGGTCCTGAGAATTGCTTAATTAGTAATATCCAACCTCCGTTAAAAGAACTTAACTCAATCATGATTATTCTCGTAAATCCTATATAATGCTGTAACATCTCTTATCCTAAGTTTGCAGTATTAAGAATTCGACCATCGGTAATAGTTGCGTGAAGTTCCAAATTATTCATATATATATATATATATATATATATATATACATATATATATATATATATATATACATATATATATATATATATAAGGAAAAAATATGTGCATATGCATGCTACACAAAAACATGTGTGCACTCCATAACCTTTGAATTCAAATTAGTCACAAAAGAAGAAGTAATTTGGTTCCAATCACTTGTTTAAGTGAACCGGTTGAAAAGCATTCTTAAGATTAATGGATAGCATCTTTGAAGTTGCATGAATTCTTTTTAAGACACTTTTTTTTACTCCATTTGTAATTTAATTTGATCCTCTCGATCGGTACTAAATATACTTATATATTAAAATGCCAAATTTTCTTTCATATTTTAGTAATTTTGTATTTTGGAGCAAGCGAAAAGAACTATATATTGACACAAATAATTAAAAAGAAAGAATGCTGCCTTTGACATGATACTTTTATAATAAAAAAAAAAGTTCTTTTCAATTTGTAAATATGGATGAGGATAAAAGACGGGCAAAAATTATTTTTATGCAGTGAAAACATTTCGAAATTGAAAATTTATAATGGGGAATTTATATATTTTAAACAAAATAATTTATAAATAAAACTTACTTTTTTTCTGAAAAAAATGAGCTATAACTTATTTTGACCTATAAAGAAATTAAAGTGAATTCTATTAAGAATTTCGTACAAAAAAATTTATACGTCGAGGAACGTAATAAGAATTTTACGACGAGGAGAATTTTATCAGATAAAAAAGGAATAATTTTAGTTTATTGTGAAATACCTTGAATGTTAGATGGTTGCGATAATATTCAATACATTATTGAGAGATTCCATCGATGATCATTTATAGGAAACTTCCATTTTGATCCTACATCATGTTTTTGTTTTTGTGTGGAGTTTTCAAGTGCCTGATCAAGAGACACCAAATAACATCGAACGCGAGACACACAATTTTCAAATGCTGTCCTTGGGGACACAGACAGCTGACAGTAGTCGAAAGGATGTTTGGTAAATTTCCCTTCTCAGCGAGTAGCTAATTCTTAATCAATTCGTATCTCGTTCTTTCAAAAGTTGAATCAATCGTGTCTCTATCCGAGTCATCTCAAATTAAATAGTTCGACCGGAGGGGGGAGAGAGAGTGAGGGGATGACTTTGGTGGCCGAAGCTTCCAATCGAGTAGCTAATTTTCAGTTTGCACTTTGAGATTTCAGATTTGAATTTTGATACTGATTTAACGGTGCTTAGTAGGGTGTGTTCAATTAATAGAACTTACTCAAGTTCCGTCAAACTATCCTTTGTGATGAAAATTTATCAGCCGCAAAGATTTTGAGTTCTTATTTTTAACAAGAACTTTTTTATTTTTATTTCTTTATTTTTAATTATGTTTAATGTATATATATATTATTTATTTATTAATACATTATAAGTTTATAAACTAAATTATTCAATTTTATTAATTAAAAATTATTTAGTTCTAATAACTAAAAAACATTTTCTTAATTAGTTAAAATATTTTTCTTCGTATTATAGTATAATAAATTTTAAAAAAAACTCATATTAGTTAACTGAATTGATGTAAATATTATATTAATTATATTTATTGTATTATAATATTAATTAAATAAAATTAATGCAAAATATTATTTATAATATTATATCTGTTATAATAGAATTTTATTAATTAAAATGGTTAATTGTTTTTAGAAAAAATATTATATTTGGATCTTAAAATTTAAGTAAATTTTAATTAAATAAATGCATATAATATTTTTATTTACTATAATTTTATACCTCATAAAATAATAAATTATATTTTTTAGTTATTACTTTTTATCCAAATATCTACTAAAACTTATCTATCAAATCATCTTTTTAAATTTTCATCCAAACATCCACCATTATTTTTTCATCTAATTGATTAGTTCTCATGAACTAAATAAGAACTTAAAATTCTCATCCAAACATGGCCCTAAGAAATCGGCAAAAGAATGATCGGTGTTGAGTGCAATATAAGTGCTCACTTTTGATAAAAAAATCAAATAAAACATTAAATTTATAAATTTAATAGGGACAACAAAAAAGAAATAATCTTTTCCCATGAAAAAGGAAACATAAGGGGGAAGAAGACGGAGAAGCTGACGATAGCACTTCCTCGTTCGGTTACTAAAGAAGCTGCACGAGGCGAATGCTGAGGTAGAATAAGAGGAGGAAGAAGAAGAAAGTACGCCATGTTCGCCCAAACTAGAGGGACGCCATCGCGAAGAGTTCCATCGACGAGCGCTGCCCATATCCTAACACAATGTGTTACAATTGAGTCTAAATATCAAAGCACATTTATGTGCTAGTGCATCATAGAGAATATTTTAAGGAGGACAAACATAATTTATATATAACTAATTAAAATTTTAAATTTTGGGCGAGGGGGATGGGGTGCGCTCCTCATTATACTCAATTATAAATGGGAACAAAATGCCATATTAATATCATGGAATACCATTAGTTAGAATAATACTTCTCAAATTACAGTATTCCTATGCTCGGTTCAAATCTACGAGTATTAAACTTCAAGTTTATAATTTGCAAAGAAAAAAAATCCCAAAAGTTATATGAGAATTGATTTGAAAGAAAATTGTAATAGATACAAATTATTTAGGATTTATCTTTTCTGGAATTATCAATTCAGTTGACGTTTATCTTAACATCAAATTAATTAGATGTTAATAACTATAGACAATATATACTGAAGAAATAAAGACAATATATTAATATATGAAATAAGTTTAAAATAAATAAAATCATTAAACTATTATATATTGAATAATTTGATATTAACTTTTGGACATACATTCTCGCTCTAACTCGTGCCTTTGACAATTAAAATAATTCTACCATACTACTATAACACTTTTGCTCTTTTTTTAAATTTTTTATGTGACAGGTTCCTTTATTAAAAGAAAAGGTTTCCCTTTTTTCTCTCTCCTAATTTCTTCTCTCTTGTGTTTCCCTCATAAAATAATTATTTTTATTAAATATAGTATATTCATTATAAAATTATTAATTTAATATTATTTATTACTTATCATGTCATAAAAAAAATTAATATTTCATTAAATATAATTTATTACATTTAAATAATATATTTTAAAACAATTTTTAATAAAAATTAATTTATACTATTATTTAGATTAATTAATAAAATTATTATATTTATAATATGTTTTTTATTCAAACACCTAATAAAATTAATTTACTATTTTTACATTTCACTCCATTCAAACACACATCGAATTAATTTCTTAATTCAATTATTCACATAAAACTCAGAAGAATTACGATTCCACTATGAGATTAATTATTCACATGAAATTCGAAAAGAACTCTAGTGTCATTCTTAAAATTTTCCAAACATGTCCTCTATCAAAGATCCTCGTGAGGATGGTAAATTTTCGAAAAATTGTGCCATCCATAAGTAGATGACTGAAGATATTAAACGAGAGAGGAAAAAAAAGCTATATGAGAAGCAAAATAAAGAAACTCGAGGGTTCTACTAAAAAGGAGAAAAACAAATGTATATGAAAGAGAGAAGTATGTCAGAGAAGATTTAAAAGGAGAATAATACATTTGAAAGAAGAAAGAAATATCATAAGTGAGAGAAAGAGTAGAGATGTTCTGGAATTGGAGAAAAGAATAGAGATATTTATTTGTGAGATTGAACCCGATCATTATTTATTTCTTGCATTATTCAATATAATAATTATATTTACTATTCATACAATATTTCAAATATTTAATTTTAATATTTAAAATCAAATACAAACTTGAATTAAATAAATAATGATATTTTTAAAATAAAATAAATTCGTTGCATCCGATTTAGTCGGATGTGGTCGACTCGTGTTGAAACATTTCAACATGTTTATTTTTTTTTTCTTTTCTAAAACGGATACCTTTCTAAGATCTTTGCTCCCAACCGACCAAACACAGTTCAGTCCGACTCCCTGAAATGTCAACCATCATATGTGTCAATGCAGGATCTGCAGTGTCCATCTGATGCACCAATGCACGATTTTGTAATTACAATGTCAAGTGTACAAAAAAATAAGAATCTCCCCTTTCATAAAAAAAAAACTAGTAAAATATTTAAGAATATATATATATATCTTAATCTAAAAGGTTAAAATATTTTTACATGACATGATATTACCAAATAACTTTAATAATCACATAAAAACGTTGATCCAATATATAAAAAAATATTATGTTTATAAATTTGAATAACTTAGTTCAAGGGAGCCTACTAAAGAGAGAAAAAATGAAGGGAAAGGGAGAAAAAATAAGTAAATAGGAGAGAGAAATAAAGTCTTGTCTACCTGATGAAAAGGGGAAGATAAAAATTTAACGCAGAAAAAATATTTTTGAGAACTTCTGGTGAAGAAATTTTGAATGAGAGAGCGAAGTAATTTATAATCATTGCATCATAATTTAATTGTAAAATTAACTCGCTATAAGGTATTAAACTTCCTCTGAGAAGTTAACACTTCAAGAAAAAAGTTGGACCTCTAACTCCATTGCGGTCCATAATTATTAGCACTTGAAAGGTAATTTCTCTGAATTAAATTAACTCAATAATTTAATTACGAAGTGGTTGGTGAGCTTTTTATTCTTCTAAGATCTTTTTGTAATTTCTTTTTAACATTTATGTGGTTTCGTATCTATAAAATATTTGACTATTTGCAGAATATTTTTATATTTCAACGTTTATCCATTAACTAAATGGTCCTTAAAAAGGAAAACTGTACGGTTGATCCTAAAATGGTCTTTAAATTTTCATGATAATTTTTCTTTTCTAAAAATAATAATTTAGCAATAGTCGCACATTTTTATAGGGGTGAAAGTAGTTGGAGTCATACTTTCAATTCAAAAAAATTATATATAATTTTTTAATTGATTTTTTAAATTTTAGAAAACTATTCTAAAATCATTCTTTAACATCTTTTGGGATGATTTTTTTCGATCCCTACTTTTCTATAATAATATTTTAATATGTATATAATGAATTTAAATTAATATAACAATATTTAAATTTATATTAAATAGAAAATATATATTACTAAATTTTTAAAGTTATTTAAAGTAGAGTACACTAATGCGATATAAAAATATAAAAATATTATATTTATGATAAAAAGTTGATAACTTATGAATTAATTATATAAATAAAAAAATACACTTGAGGACTCTCTACGGTCGAATGGGTTTCTAATTTTAACCAATGTATTTAATTTAATAAAATTAATTCTAATTATATTCAGATCCTTATTTTGTTAGTTTTTTAATCTTTGGAATTGATGTAATTTTTCTTACACTTTAATTAAATAAACTAATTCCAATACCGACAAAAGTTACTTTCACATATGTTCGAGTTGTCTTTTCTTTTGCTCTCTCTTCACGCCAACGTAGGTCCCATACGCAGATTAAAAAAAAAAAACTCTCTTCTATTTCCTGCAACCTCTTGTTGGCATGCACAAGTATTTTCCCGTTAATTAAAAAAATGAAAAATTGGTCCCTCCTATCACATCTTATTAAACAAGTGATATATCAAAACACATAAAAACAACTCTTTTGAAGCTTTTTCAAATAAAAAAAAAGCTTTTTCAAATCTATTTTTGTTGCATATTCTTTTCTTATCAAAACAAGCAAAGTCTAATCCTTCTTAGAGAGGATCGGACTTAGGATCCTAAAATTCATGGGTGCAAATTATAATTTTCTGATTAGAATTAATAAAACACCAAAATTTTGACAATAACAAATTAAATATAAAAAATTTATATAATTAAAATATTATATATATTTTAGATTTCACGTCATGAATTTTTCCCTTGATCAACTTATTATTAATATTATAAAATACTTCTGTTTTTGGCATATGAAATTAAACAACATAAATATCTATAAATTAATAAATTATGTTATATTATTTAGAAATTACTTTTTCAGTTCAATTAACCAATTAAGTGAGTAAGATTTTGAGAATTTATAAATTCTAAGACTCCTAAAATCGTTATTCATACTCTAGTCATGATAGAGATTAATACTAATGATAAATAAACATAAAGAAATTATTAATAATATATTTTTGTATAAGATGACGACAAGATTTGTGCAAGAAGGAAAAAAATTAAAAGAAATGAGAAAGTTTTGAAAGGAAAAAAAATGGTGAAGAAGAGAGTTAGATTGAGGCCAATGCTTAGGGAAAGGAAAGGAAAGATTAGATTTCATTTCCCTTATAAGATTTTATTATAAAAGTGTTTCAAATGGAACCAAGTTATCAGAAAATCTTAGTAGCTGAGATACATTATTAATTAACTATTATATTATATTACAAAAAAATTTAATGGGATCAATTGACCCCATTACACTTCATGTAGATCCCCGCCCTTATTCTTAGATGATAAAAATATATATAGAAGGCAGCCAGTAAAACTGAGTTATTGGCATATTCATCTATTATTTTCTGGTAAATCATAATATAATGTCACGTTTTATGATAATGTAATTCAGATTATATAATAACATTTAAATTTCATTTGTCTAAATTGTTTCTTGAAACGTTAGTTATTTTGGTTGAACGGATATTTGATTTGATTCCCTATATAATAATAAAAAGATCTTTCTGGTATAAATATTAGATCTTTTTAACTATTCCAGTAAATAATATTAATATACAGTGGAATTTTAATTAAAAAAGTTGGAGTGCCGATCGTATGCAACTACGATAAGTAGCAACCTGCTGCTTTCATCAGTTACATAGAAGAAACAGAGCAAGTAGGCAGAGGAAGGAGAGAGCGCTCCATGGACGTCCTTTCCTCCTCTTGCTCGGCCTTCAATGGCGTCAGAATGCACGCAGCTCCTCCTTCTGACTCCTTGCTTCGTGCACCATTCCCCTCCCCTTCCGCTATGCGCACTGTTCTCGTCTCCGCTGTTCATATCGAGGAGAAGACACAGTCGCGCAGTTCCGACAGGAACGCCGCCGCAGATCGTACAGCTGTAAATCCAGCTAGTCGTCATCAGGGAGTGCGGACTCCGCGTCGAAATGGTTCGTCTTTGCCTGTGGCGTTCTGCGACGCCATGGACGACTTCATTAACGGTGTCGTCGACCCTCCGGCGCGCTGGCCGGCCTTCGATGCTCGCAAGATCCTCCACGGGAACTTCGCCCCCGTTGACGAGCTCCCGCCAACCCCGTGCCCCGTCGTCCGTGGCACCATTCCCAGGTGCCTCGCCGGCGGCGCTTACATCCGCAACGGGCCGAACCCGCAGCATGTCCACAGAGGGCCGTACCACCTCTTCGACGGTGACGGTATGCTCCATTCCCTACTCCTCCCTTCCGGTCCCAATGATCGCGCCCTCCTCTGTTCCCGCTATGTCCGGACGTACAGGCACCTCCTAGAACGCGACATAGGCGCGCCCGTCGTCCCTAGCATATTTGCTGCCTTGCGAGGGCGCGTCGGCGTGGCCCGGGCAGCAGTCACTATGGCCAGGGTAGTGTCTGGTCAGCTGGACCTGACGGAGGGCGTTGGCCTCGCTAATACGAGCCTGTCCTACTTCGGCGGCCGCCTCTACGCTCTGGGTGAGTCAGACCTACCGTATGCCGTGCGCATCTCGCCCGAGGATGGAGACATCGCAACTTTGGGCCGCTGCGACTTCGGCGGTCGGCTACAAGTCGCCATGACAGCGCACCCAAAGAAGGACCCTGTGACAGGGGAGCTCTTCGCCTTCCGTTACGGGCCCCTGCGGCCCTACGTCACGTACTTCCGCTTCGATGCCGACGGCAACAAGGTCGGACCGGACGTGCCCATCCCCTCTGTGACGCGGCCATCGTTCATGCACGACTTCTCCATCACAGAGCATTACGCCATCTTCCCGGACTTCCAGATCGTTATGAAGCCGATGGACATGGTCGTGGGAGGTGGGGCGCTTGTGGGTACGGACCCGACGAAAGTGCCGCGCCTTGGGTTGCTGCCCCGGTACGCCGAATCCGCGGCCGATATGCTGTGGATGGATGCGCCCGATCTCAACCCGGTGCACATCCTCAACGCTTGGGAGGAAGGAGACTGCGAGCTCGTGGTGGTGGCCGCCAACTCGACGCCCGTGGAGAACGCGCTGGAAGAGACCGAAAAGGTCCACGCTTACATGGAGATGGTACGCATCGAGCTCGACAACCGCAGCGGGAGCGCCCGCGTGACCACCCGAACGCCACTCTCGGCGGGCAACTTGGAGTTTGGCGTCATGCACCCGGGCTATGTGGGACGGAAGCACCGCTACGCCTACGTGGGCGTGGGCAACCCTATGCCCAAGATCGGGGCAGTGGCAAAGCTCGATTTCTCGCTGGCCGGCAAAGGGGACTGCGTGGTGGCCCGGCGCGACTATGGGGCCGGATGCTTCGGAGGGGAGCCTTTCTTCGTGCCCAAGGGAGAGAAAGCGGTGGGCCAGGATGGGGAGGAGGACGAGGGCTACCTGGTGACCTACGTGCACGACGAGGTGAAGGGGGAGTCAAGGTTCGTGGTCATGGACGCGCAGTCCCCGGACCTGGAGATCGTCGCCGAAGTGCTGCTGCCGCGGCGGGTGCCCTACGGCTTCCATGGTACCTTCGTGACGCAGGCGGAGCTGCGGGCGCAGAAGCCCTGGTAGTACTGCCCTTCCGATCTCCATGAACGTTGTGCTGTGCTCTGTCCTTTTGGGAGCAAGCAAAGGATGTACCGGTTGCATTTGCATGTACATAGCCATGTCTTGAGATCTTAGATGTCGATTCAACAACAGTCAAGTTGTAAGGGTTAATTAAAATGTCGATGGAATAATTCCTGCATCAAACTCCGGCAAACTCGGAAGTTGTGTGTCACTGTATTTGTATCCTGTTACGATTTGCTGAGAAGATTGTACTTCTTCTCCTGTGAAAAGATTGATTTATGTGCATTCAAAGCAGGAATTGTTGTGAACAAGTTGAATAAATGAGCAAAAGCATGAAGGAACATAACAAGTTCAGCTGAACTAACTGTAGTTTCATATGTCCGACGTCAATGCTAGAGGCGTTTGAAGAACTACTAATGGCATTTGAGTGCAACGCAACTGGTGGCTTGGTGTGAACGACTGGCTGGGAGTAGCAAACTGGCTGAAGCCCAAAGTTGGAGCTCGTACTGTCTTGGGAGCAATATGGGTTCCACTAGCTGCAACCCCCTTCTCCGTAGACTGCTTAGGACGAGCCATTTCTTTTTGCACGAATGACAAGTCATAAAGTGAGGAAATAGTTCTAACGGCTGGAGAATCATATTTTAGGAAGGCGTCTCCACTTAATTACAATAAATTTTACATTAGGAAAAAATAATCTATGCAATTAAAAATGATCTCAGTGAAAGCAATTACGCCACATACAATCAACTATGGATTATGCGTCTTCATAAACATATGCATGACAATAAGAGGAGTCACCAATTACTTTGTCATTCGCGAATTCAAGTATATAAAAAAATATATGAGTAAAAAAATATTCAATACATAGTGTATTCATAATAATCAATATACTCAATTGCAAAATAATCAATGGTCAATCAATTTATCAAACAATATAATAATCATTCATCAATTTAAATAAATTATTAATGGTCAGTGAGGTAATAAATAATAGATCAATTTATATCATTAAGAATTATAAATCATTATCAATTAAAATATCCATGATCAATTATCAATTCTATGTCAGTCAAGTCCCATTAGCAATTATGAATTTAGTAATTTTCTATTGGCCATGAAGATCAAGTGACTACATTAGGTTAACCATCAATTAGCAATTGTTAATCATCCATGAGACACAAAAGTCACAATTAGATATACAAAAGGATCAATGGCCAAAATCAATTCATTTATCAATCACGAGGGCACAATTTAATTATTCATCAACTACAAGTTCACAATTCAATTAACTATCAACCTTGATGGCTATAATTCAAAATTCATCATAGAATCCTAGGGTTTCTAGAACAATTATATCCAAATATATTGTAGTTGCAAAAGGACGACACAAGAGATTAGAATAGCAAGCCTCTCGGATGTCCAAGCGAAAAAAGATGCTCCTCGGCTTGGCAAGAAGTGGGATGCGAGTATCCTCATCCGAAGTGTCATCATGAGCCAATGAGGAGACAAAGAATTTACGTCGAATAGGTGTTGAAGCATATTGGATCTTGGATTGCTTTTCCTTCTTTGTCGCCACCTTTTTTATTGGAGTTGCTGGAGTGGGTTTTGACTTCACTATTGGCGTTGGAGATGTGGCGGACAGAATGAATGCAATTGTCAACATCTACTTTACTGCGATCCTGCTTAGAGCAGAGCTTTTAAGAATCGGAGGCAACTTGGAGTGAGTTTTGCTCCGTCACTTCATGGCCAGCTTTTTGGCCCTAATGTTGATGATGGGAGGTAAAGCGGGCTCGTGGAGGCCATTGGAGCTGCAGAGCTGCTCGTCCTAGCCGATGGCATCAATGATGGTGGCAAAACATTGGCGTCGATCTCAGCAGCTCAGTGGAAGAAGACTCCTAAGATCTTTCAGCGTAGGCCACTTTCTATTCCCAACAGACTAGCTACATGTAGAAACCATCATTGGAGCTTGAGAGAGTAGAGGATATGAGTAGAGTGAGTGGCCAAATGCGGTGGAAGAAATATGAGTTAGGGCGTAATGGCGAGAAAGACAGAAGTGAGAGGTGGTTTGTCTGCTATAGCTTTGAAGTTATTCCCGTACAAAGAATAAAAGATGTAAAAAGTAACTAGGTTACCCCCACTAGAACCTTGATTTAATGTCTTTGGCTACACAATGTTATTTCCAAAAACTTAGGGATCGAAAATTCAAAAAAGTGATTGCTTCAATTGTCCCTCGGGAGTCTTTGTGGGGTGTATTGCTTTCTACGGGCCATTGATTGTGAAGCATTTCCCTTTCTTGTTATGAAGTTCTTCAACCCCTGACACGTATACCTTGATTATAGTGAAGGGCCAGAACATTTAGTCTTCAGTTTTTATGAGAAGAATCAAAATCTAGAATTGAAGAGTAGAACTTGGTTTCCTACTTGAAAATGTTTCTTGGGCACATAAGAAACATCAAATTAGTTGTCCTAAAAATGCAACGAAGATCCATAGTTTCCTCGAATTAGAAGGTTATTATCGATAACTCATCAAAGATTTCTCAAATATTGCATCTTCTCTAATGAACTTGGCTAAGAAAGGATATGGTCACAAAAATGTAAGGACTACTATTTGGAGTTGAAGACTAACTTGTCTATGGCACCAATATTTATCATCCCTTTTGGCATTCAGAACAAGTGTGGACAGCATCTTCGGCGAGCATCACACCACCCACAACCTCTCCCTCACCTCCATCCTGTCCAGAGTCCTCCCAACCACCCTTTACAAAAACCTACTCCCGCTGTCATCCACCTGACCTCAACATCATCCGATCTCCATCACCTCTTCCGTCACCAATGGAGAACCTATGCCACCTCGCTCTCCTCGTCTTGAACCTTCCCCCATACCTCCTAACCATCAAGCTCCTCTAAGAGAAAGCGGTTTTGCTCCCTTATCCTACAGGCAGAAATATCATCAAGTCCCAAGCCTTCTCCTTCACCAAGTAAAGACTCTAGGGGTAAACCCGCATTCCCCTACATCACCTGTCGCCCATCTTCTGCTTCACCATCCTCCTCTTCTAAAAAAGAGTCCAACCTCAACCCTCCTCCTTCCGAAATTGCATTTTCCACTCCAGGCCAGCGTCACCGGTACAAACATTGATGTCCTGCCATTCTTTCATCCTTGGGGTTTCTTATGGGCATCAACCTCCAAACCACCAAAATGAGAGCTTGTGATTTCTTCATGTCCGTATACCCCACTTACCCCAAACTCATACTGGAGTTCTTAAGCTCCTTTCGGGACAACAAGAACTAGGGCATCATCTCCTTTTGACTCTACAATATCAACTTCACCAGGACCTACAAAGAGCTTAGTGAGGTTTTGGCCCTCCTTAACATCTCCGCTCAAGGTGTACTAGCGGCCATCACAGTTGACCAAACAGAGTGTGCTCGAGCCAAAGCATCTTCCATCTCCAAACCCATAATCAAATACTTCCACCGCTTGATCACCTCCACCATTGTAGGCCGAGCCAATACCAAGTCACACATTACTGACTCCGATCTGTAAATACTGCATGCCTTCCTCCATGGCCTCAAAATCAACCATCTTGGTGATCTCTTAGCGCAAATTCAACGAACTGTGCAAATGAAATCAAGCACCATCGTTTTTAAAGGAATTATTTCTGTTATAGCAATCTATTGCAACCTCCACCTCGAAGCTTTGGACCTGCTCCCAGCACAATGACTATTGACATGAAGATCCTATACAGTGCTGGAAGCTCATCGCCATTGGAAGGAAGAAATTCCTCCTGGTCAAAGGGTGCATCAAAAGACTGCATCCTTAATGCATGCAAAATCTAACATATATTTAGTATTGTATTTAATCTTATTTCAATTTATTTTCATATCATATGCATCATTTTATGAACTTACATTAATTTTACAAAAAAGAAAATCTACCAAAATATTGTATTTTATTATCTAGGAAGAAAAAAAATTAAATTATGAAGCCAACTGAGAAAATCGTGTTTAAATTGGTGCCAAGTGAAAAACAACGAAGGAGGCTGAATCTGTGCTGTCATGGACCATGAAACAGGACAGTTAAAGAAAGTAGCCCCGAACATGGTCGTGACCAGGCTTTTCACAGACTATGAAATTCATATTTTTACGCACCGTAAGGGCCATGAACAGGGACGAACCCAAGAATTTTTCAAAGGGGGGCCAAAATAATAATATTATAATAATATATTAATTAATTAATATTAAAAATATTTAATTTAATTTAAAATAAAATTTTAATAATTTTTAACTTAATTTAAGAAGGTCAAGTATTAAAATTTTAAGTATTACATACATATAAAAATATATATTTTTACATATTATCTAAACTAATTCATTTTACTCTAATTTAGGGGGGACCAAACTTCATTATTAACCTTTAAACCTTATATATAAAATATATACATTAGGTGTTTAAAAAAAATTAGGGGGGGCCAAGGCCCCCCCTAATTATACATGGGTCCGTCCCTGGTCATGAATACCCTTTCATGAGCTATGAAAACACATTTCTAGTTCGATTCGAATACTGTTTAAGTCGTTAAATCCCTATAATAGTCTGTGACGAAGTGCAGATTCGAGTTTTGGACGAATTTTTGGAAGAATTTCAAGCACACAAGAATTTCTACTCATGCTATATGATCCTAGAATGATTTGAAAATATATTATGGATCAAATTAAGAGTTTGACAAGGGCAAAATTTCAAAACTAAATTAACTCCGAATTTTTCTTATTTTGAATAGAAAAAGTTTTTGTTTCTTTTCCAATCGTAAGGAAGCTCAAACCCCTATAAATAGAGGTTTTCTGCAACTACAACAGAGTATGCTAGGGCCTGCAACCAGAATTTCGAAGCCAAGAATGTGAGAAAATTCAAAAGGCTCATCAAGAAGATTTCTATACAATTGACTCTAGACAAAGACCGGGCAACAGTTCATCGATGTTCCTGAGAGTATTCTTTATTCTATTTCATATTGGGATGATCTTGATACATCTTTTTATCTTTAGTAATTTGAATCCTTTAAGTTTTATTTTTTGTTTGAGATAATTATAATAGTTTTAAGAGTTATTTTCTCTTACCACTCTTAAACTATCGCGAATTACCACATCTAATCACAGACTACGAACTTCATTTTTTGGGTACCTAAACTATCACGATTTTTCCAGTTTGGTCCTTCCGTCTAATTCCGTCGACTTCTCCGTTATTTTTTATTTTTCGCATTTGTGAAAAGTCCATTATACACCTGCTCTAAATTAAATTCTATTTTTACATAAAATAATATATAAAAATAAATAAAAAAGAAAAAAACCACGTGCGACGATGCTGGGGGGCGGCGACCCCCCCTCTCTTTCCCAGCGCCGGGAAAGAGAAAGAGAGGGGGGGTCGCCGCCCCCTGCGTCGTCGTTGACGATGACGACGACCCCCCTCTCTTTCTCTTTCCCAGTGCTGGGAAAGAGAAAGAGACGGGGCCCCCCCTCTTCCCCGACACCGGGAAAGAGAAAGAGGGCTGGCACCGGGAAAGAGAGGGGGGTCGCCGCCCCTCGACGCAGTCGATGATGCAGGGGGCGGCGACCCCCCTTCCACGTGGTTTTTTCTTTCTTTTTTATTATTTTTTTATTTATTTTTATATATTATTTTATGTAAAAATAGAATTCAATTTAGAGCAAGGGTATAATGGACATTTCAAAAATGCGAAAAATAAAAAATAACGGAGAAGTCAGCGGAATTGGACGGAAGGATCAAACTGAAAAAATTATGATAGTTTAAATACCCAAAAAACGAAGTTCGTAGTCTGGGGTTAGATGTGGTAATTCGCGATTGTTTAAGACTGGTCAGAGGAAATAACCCTAGTTTTAATTGATAAAGGAAAACTGTTATACCTTATTTAATAATCGATTATAGTTTAGTTTTCTTTCAAATATGCATGCTATTATTAATATTTTTTCAGAGATTAATTGCCTTCTATAGTTAGCTATTATCCTTGTAGGAGTAGTTACTTTTGATTGCATGATTTTTGCGGAATTGATTCTTGACTTTTAAGTCCAAGTATTGCATGATACAACTCGTATGATTTTTGATAGAACATTAGTTGTGCGGTCTATTAATCATTACCATGATATGGTTGATAATAGCTTAGAGACTACATTTTAATGCATCTTAATCTTAGGTTTGATTAGATTATGATACTTGACGAAGTAGTCTTAATCTAATTTGAATTAAGATAGGTTGATTGATCATAGATGGAAATCGATAATTTGAGTAGAATCTAATCCGTCGTTAGAAACTAACTTGTAATATTTGGTCAATTCAGTTCGTTTACAATTTCTTTTATCATCTTAAGCCTTATGCATCAGTAGATTAGATTAGATTAATTTAGTTTTAGTTTTTACTTTTTCATAATTTTATTTTCTGCACATCTTTTATCCAAAATTTTGTTGTCTCCTATTAGCTCCTGAAATTAGTTTAGTTAAGTAAGTTAATTTCTCGTGGGTTCGATACTCTACTCATTACACTTTATTACATGAGCGACTAGTGCACTTGTTAGCATTTAATTGTTATCAATTCTCGCATCAAGTTTTTGGCATAATTGCCGGGGAATTATTCTTTACTTACTACTCTTATTTTATACTACTTTGAGATTTTATTTTTCTTTTACTTTCACTTGTTCTTTTAGTTGTGTAAAGTTTTCAGGTTTACACCATTTGTACACGACTCAACTATCACGGTTATATCAATACATCCTCAATGGGAAAAAAGAAAATGCCCACTAACAACATTGAGGAAGATAATGTAGAGCAACATAAAATTCACAATGAGGCAACGAGTCACAACAACATGTAGGATGCCTCAACAAATTGATTATGAAGACTTTTCTCTAGACCCACAGGTCATCATCACAAGCAAGTTGAATCCCATGCTAAAACAACTCTCCAAACAATCATACCAAATTGAAAATCTGGAGAGTCAACTTTTAAACTTGCAACATCGAAGCAACGATACCAAGGATTCCATCGCATCACTTCTTGAAGCAAAGTCTTCAGTTGGGCCAAAAGTCAACCTCGAAGGGATGATGGCCCAACTTATTAACACAAATTCGAAAGCAAATCAAAGTGGATGATTCGATTCAATTATTCAATACAGAGCTTAAGTTCGATTCTTTGGAGGCAAAACTACATGCCTTAGAGAGTCAAGTTGTACAATTGACTTCTCTAAATTCTAATACACCAAAGAAAATTGACGAGAGCCCAACGATCATCATATGCCCATGACACCATCAACATTCATATCAAAGAAGAAGATACACAAGAACAAAAACTTCAGCTAGGACAACAACTATGCATTGGCGTATCAAGGCAATGAGTGAATACATTTTTGAAGATGGACAAGTTCGAAGGAGGAGCTGCCCTTCGAAAGTCCTCACTACTCAAATTTCATCTCCACCACCGACACCGCCATCAACAACACTGACAGTCACATCTCTACAAATTCAAAAATCACCAAGGAGAGAAAAGACATCACCGACATCAATAGAGACTTCTCCGACTAACACACAACAGTGAAAAATCAAAGAAAAGAAGAGGCACACATCACTGACGCTGAAGACTCCAACTACATTAGCCCAATGGCAAATCAAGAGTCACTCAACTATCCATGATAATCAACAACACAACTCACAAATCAAGAATGTTGCTGTGCTTGAAGAATCACCACCACCAGACGATGGCAGAAAGGTGAAAACTTTGGGCATCATCCACCACTATAAGTGTTGATCCTCACCATAAGCATTCACTATCACATCAAATAATCCCGATGAGATTGTTCCTTAATTCTTTAATCAATTATTTGAGTGATTGATCATATTATTTTAGTCTCAGCATATGCCACATCAAAGTCCAGCCAATGACTCTAAATTAGAACTACTTTTTCACGCTAAACTATTAGTTTAAACTTTATTTTTCATTTGATTATATTAGTCTTTCTCTTTCTTAATTTAGCGTATTCATTGTTTTATTTTTATTTTTGTTACTTTTAACTAATCATCCAACATTGCAAGTCCAACTTTTAAAAAAAAGAATATAGAAGAATATCACGGACTATTTTTTTTCTTGTCACAGGCTTTATCTGCACATATCAGGGCATTACCAAGTTGTCACAGGTCTCACAGTAGGTTTAGACCAACTTTTTTTATCTATCACGGGTTGTTACATGACATTCACAGGTCTTACAAAGTGTTCACATGCCAGAATTAAAGTTTCATAGATTGTTACACATGTTTCACGAGTGTCACATAATGTATTCTTTAGAGTATCATCATTTCACAGATCGTTCCAAAAGTGTAACGGGTCTTACAGTAGGTGTATATAGGAATAATAATATTTCACGGGTGGTAATCATTCTTTCACGGGTCGCCCAGTGTATGTCAAATCATCTTCACCAGATCCGAAAGCACCCTTTGCAATTAGGTCCGTCACACCTTTGAGCAACGCATGCGCTATTCAAATTCAGCAACTCCAGATATTTGATACATGTACAAGCTTCTCTCTACGACTTCCACATCCATCACATTGAGATACAACAGGTTGTCTCTTTTCAATTCCTCCTTTTATGATTTCTTTATTATTTTTATACTCCCTTTTTTGAATTTAATTTTCAACACTAAGGACAGTGTTGAGTTCAAGCTTGGGGAGTTTGCATTTTCATGTATCATGTCTGTCATCTTATATTGCATACATTCTTATCATGTTTTATTTATTATTTGCATATTTGATTTGCATCATCTTGAAAATCTATATATATTAAAAATTCCATATCATTCTTTCTCATGTCTTAATATTTTTTTATTTTCAAGCATTATTCAAGGACATACAATTAATTAATGAAATTCGAAGCACTACTATTTTATCTTTTATCACTTTAGTATTGGGTATTTGGAATGTGAATGTTGCTAAGTAGAACTATAAATATTTGGACGACAAATCCTTGTTCATATTTTTTTTTCTTCAATCTTGATAATAATTGTCTCTTTGTTGAACATTTAAGTGTTTATTAAGCTTATAGTAAAAATAAAAGATGGTTAGTTGAATTCCAACAAAACAAAATAAAGAAGCACAAATGTATTATCGGAACCTTGGTGTGTCCGGATGATTAGATTCGTAGGAGATTCTTGCATGATGACCTAAGAGTAACTGCTATGGGATCCATCGGTCGAAAGCCCGTTACATGGACATATGGAGAAGCACATAAGTACCAAATCAACAAAAGAGAAAAAAGTATGAATGAAAATATCAGAAGTTTTATAGTGAAAATGTATAAGCTCATTATACACTTATTTTTTCAACATTGAGACTCTTATTTGATAGACTATCCTTTCTTGCATGAGCTGAATTTGGATGAGTTTAAATATGTCTAATATTAAAAAATCCTACAAGGTTGGATCATTGGAATGATGGAGAGATATTTTGACGATCGATATATAAAATAAAAATAGTTGATTGACAGGGCGAAAGCGATAATTGACCTTCTTGGTTGGAGTTTTGCCTTGAACGTTGCTTAATGACAAGAAAATATCTATGTTTAGGGGAGTTTGATGCATGCAAAATCCAACATATATTTAGTATTGCATTTAATCTTATTCCAACTCATTTTCATATGGCATGCATCATTTTATTAGTTTATGTACATTAAGTTTATACAAAGGAAAATCTATCCAAATTTTGTATTTTATTATCTAAGAAACAATAAAATTAAATTATGAAGCCAAGGGAGAAAATCACGTGCAAATTGGAGTTAAAACAGAGGCAGAAAATGAAAAACAACGAAGGAGGCTTAATTCACGTTGTCATGGGCCGTGAAGAACTTTTCATGGGCCGTGAAAGAGGGCCATTAAATCATTGAACAGAACATTAAAATGAGTTTTTCATGCTAGAAAGTTGCTTCATGACTAGGCTTTCACGGACCATGAAATTCATATTTTTATGCTAGGTAAGTTGAAAACCCTTTCACGGGCCATGAAATTCATGTTTTTATGCACTATAAGGGCCGTGAATACTCTTTCACGAGCTGTGAAAATCCATTTCTAGTCCGATTCGAACACTGCTTAAGCCGTTAAATCCCATAACAGCCCGTGACGAAGTGCAAATTCGAGTTTTGGACGAATTTTTGAAAGAATTTCAAGTACACAAGGATTTTTACTCATACTATATGATCCTAGAATGATTTGAAAATATATTATGGATCAAATTTTGAAGTTTGACGAGGTCAAAATTTTAGAACTAAATCAACTTCAAATTTTTCTTATTTTGAGTAGAAAAAGTTTTTGTTTCTTCTCCAATCACATAGAAGCTCAAACCCCTATAAATAGAGGCTTTCTACAGCCAGAAAAGAGTATACTAGAACCTACAACCAAAATTTTGAAGCCAAGAACGTAAGAAAATTCAAAAGGATCACCGAGAAGATTTCTACACGATTGATTTAGATGATGACAGGGCAGCAGTTCATCGACGTTCCTGAGAGTATTCTTTGTTCTATTTTGTGTTGGGATGATCTCATACTTACTTGATACATCGTTATATATTTAGTAATTTGGATCCTTTAGTTTTATTTTGTTTTTGAGACACTTGTAATAGTTTTAATTGATAAAAGGAAAATTGTTACACCTTATTTCATAATCGATTATAGTTTAGTTTTCTTTCGAATATGCATGTTATTATTAATGTTTTTTCAGAGATTAATTGCCTTCTATAAGATATTATCCTTGTAGGAGTAGTTACTTTTGATTGCATGATTTCTGTGGAATTGATTCTTGACTTTTAAGTCCAAGTATTGCATGACACAACTCGTATGATTTTGACGAATATTAGTTGTGTGGTCTATTAATCATTATCATGATATGGGTGATAATAGTTTAGAGACTACATTTTAATGCATATTAATATTAGATTTGTTTAGATTATGATCCTTGACGAAGTAGTCTTAATCTAATTTGAATGAAGATAGGTTGATTGATCCTAGATGGAAATCAATAATTTAAGTAGACTCTAATCTGTCGTTAGAAACTAACTTATAATATTTGACCAATTCACTTTGTCTATAATTTCTTTTATCATCCTAAGCCCTATGCATCAATAAATTAAATTAGATTAATTTAGTTTTAGTCTTTACTTTTTCGTAATTTTATTTTCTGCATATCTTTTATCCAAAATCTTGTTGTCTCTTATTAGCTCTTGAAATTAGTTTAGTTAAGTTAATTTCTTGTGGGATCAACATTCTACTCATTACACTTTTATTATTTGAGAGACTAGTGCACTTGCTAGCATTTAATTGTTATCAATTCTCGCATCAATCCTCAACCTTGCGAAAACCTATGTACGATTCCCGACCAACTCAATGATCATGACCGCCCACCTGGATGATATCGATGACATTCCTATCATGCTAGCACTAGCACCCAACAATGATGACTCTCTGGATGCCCTTGTTGATGCAAGGAAGAGGAAGGAATTGAAACCAGAGTCCGCGCCCCAGTCTAGCATCCAAGATTTGCATGGTTTTATCTCTAACCTTTCCGTGCAAGTTAAAAAATCTGTTTCAATAACATAAGGGTGAAAAAGATGTTGCGAGCTCAAACTGATGCCCTGTCAAGAGTTGAAACAAGTATGAGGGAACTGACATATTCCGCCCACACCCGTCTGCCAGCAGCTAACTCGGCTCTGCCCCAAACTTGGCCAACACTAAGGGCAGTGTTGTGTTTATGTTTGGGGGAGCCACATTGGCATGTCCCGTGAACTCAATCACATATCCACTAGGAACATACCATTGTAGAGACTGTACAATTTGTCAACTCTATGATAAGTTTTAGTTGCCCTAAAGTTTCTTAGAATTGGAAATATTTGAAAACCCCATCACTAGTATCCTGCTTGTTCTCTAGTGTTAGTTGAGAAACATTATGGCTTGCAACCCCTGCACCTGATGTTTGACCTACTTGAATGCTTTGAACTAAAATGTAAGAATTTGAAAACTTAGTCTTGATCTGAGATAAAAGTCTACCACTAGATGCTGGATAGATTTTGGACCCTGCATGCACTCTTAGCCCATTCATTATTGAAATACGTTTTTTTATCATTGCATAATCACTTAATAAATTGATCTTAAATATGTTTGCATTGGTCCTCTCTTCATATATTGGGAATTTTCTTTTACCTTTTTCTTGAATAAAAGCCCAAATGCCCCGTCCTAGTATTATAGGAAATAAAGGTGGGGAATTTGAAATGCTGAATAACTACTCCTCTGTATCCCCACTTGGGGAAGACAAAATTATTCCCCTAGGGCACTACTAGCACCCTATGCCGAGTATTCCCGAAAGAAAGGATGGGGACTATTGAGTGGAAGTTACACCTTTTTGCTTTTCTTATTCTCACTATATGATTGAGGAATAGTTGCATCCAACCACAACTGAATTTAATCAAGATAAGAAAGAGGGGCTAGTGAGCTCCAGGAGGACATGGAGTCTCTTTACAAATGTCAGCCAATCATATTTCAGTTTGATAAAAGTTATTGAGGCATGCATGTTCTTAGACAGTAGATATGTAGGAAGTTATCCAGCAGGGAGGCTTATGGCTCCCATTAGTAATCGAATTTCGGTGGTAGTAGGTCAGGAGTCTCTAAGAGAAAATAAAATTGACTAAGCATCATTTAGGTAGAGCTAGACTGAAGGGATAGGGAATTATGATGCAAGTTTGTGATTTATCCTAAGTTCTCAACTACTGAGGATAAGCAAAACTCTAAGTTTGAGGAAATTTGATGCGGGGAATATACATATATGTTTTTATCCATGCTAATCATGCATTTTGCTCATGTATGATTGTAATCTTAGCTCTTAATGCATGAATTATACCTATATGATAACTTCTAAATCCTCTACATCAATATTTATTCATGAATGAAAATGGGCTTGATTTTCTTTTTTTTCCTCGGTGCCTTAGTCCCTGCGGAAGCTTGGACATGTGCTAATAGGTGGAATGAAGAAAGCGACTCCCATTTGCTATGGACAAACACTGCATCAAAAAGGTAAGAGTGTGATGCAGAGCGAACAATTGGGTTATAAAAAGAATGTATAGGGCAACAGAAGGGAGATCCGAATTTTGGAAGAGTGAGGCATTTTCTTGGGGAAGAGGCTACCATTTTTTGTGGGTAATGTTCATCATCGAAGGGGAGGTAGCGAGAAGAGAGGAGGCCAGGGAGAGCAATGATGGATTTTTGTAATATGGACAATACAAGGATTGTATTCATGGATGTTGTATCATCCATAAACATGAGTTGTAACTAACCTAGGTGCTAAGGCTAGGGTGTGGTGCTGTGAATGTTTTATATTTTTTGTTCTTATCTTTACGACTTTCCTCTTTTTCAATGACTATCGAACACTTTATTATTTTATTGAAATCATCTTATACTTTGTTCAATTCAATCTGTTGTGATGATTCCACATTTTGATTGAGCTTCATAATCTGCCTTGGATGCAACCCGAGAGGGGTTCTCCATTCCCGGTATAGTTTGAATGCCGAGGGTTAGATAGGTTGGACAACGCTATCTAATTGTCATTCATGCAACTTTTGTTTCATGATTTTCTTGTGCATGTAATGGTGTTTGGTTAGTTTTAGTTCAGCCGTCGCATGTTCACTGAGTCTCAGCTCGAGAGGAATATCTTCACATTGATGCTTTGTATGCACACCGAGAGGTGGGACATAACCGTGCATTTCAGAGCTAAACTTGTTTTGCTCTTCGTTTTGCATCATCATTACCCTTGCATTTTATTCCTACTTTTGTAAGTTGTTATAACCTATATTTTACCATCTAATCAATACCGAGAGACATATAAAGACATGCAAAAATTATAACATCGAAATAAGTATTTTTGTAAATTTGAAAATTGCTTATATAATCTTTTAATCAAAATAATCACATTAAAATTGCAAGCAATATCACTTAAACCATATTCAACAAACGTATGCAAATGCAACACTCTCGTAAGAATGCACATATCACTAACTGGTTAGTTTGTATATTTATTAGGTGAACTCTAGAGGTGACCGTATGGATTATAGAGGTGGCTCCCACGGCAATTTTTCACGATATATCAATTTGGTCCACATGACACTTAACTTCATTCTACCTCATTCCTTTTGGGGAACAAATGAAATATTGACAAGTAGACTCTAAGGTGGCCCTTACAAATTCTATAGGTGGCTCCCACCATGATTTCTCACGATGTAGTACTTATCTCCATAGCTCTAGCCTAACCCATCTCATTTTTTAAAAGCAAAATGATGAATTTGGACTCTAGAATTAAGTGAATTCCATCGTGATCAGTGATGTAACCTTCAGCTCCAACCAATACATGTAATTGCATGATACATACATCTATAGATGCATGATTGATCATATAACCAAGATGAATCATATCGAATACTGATTCAAATGAAAGATTATTGCATTTTATGAAGTCGATACATAACATATCACATATACTTTTGAAATGGAGAATCAATCATACGAGCATACTTTTCATAATAATGAAAGACATATTCAATATTTATAACAACTAAATTCATAAAAGATGAATACAAACCAACTTTTTTTATATGAGCGATCACACAAGGTGTTTCCCCATTTTTTTTTCTTGTCATTTATCTAACCCTATATAAACAATATAGGTCCATATTACTCTTAGGACATAGGTGTCAAAATAAAGTATACAACCATACCAACATAAAGATTATATCACGAATGATTATATTACGCAATTCAATTCATCACGAATGATTATCTTGCATTATGGCTAATTACATACCTAGTTAAGAAAAATTGTATCTATTAATATAAATAATAAAATCACATGATTTCAATTTTACTTAACTCCATATTATGGAAAACTTAATTTGTAAAAGTTTCGTATTTTATTTCATTAGGCTTGGTTCTTAGGAAAATTAACATTAAACCTAAGATTTATGTTACTTTTGTGTTCTGACAGTGACCTTATTTTTATTATTTTATATCAATTAGTACACAACTCATAATTTGGCACTTCCAATTTTTCATAATATTAGACTTTCTATGTTTTTCCTCATAAAATTATTAGAATTTATATCATTCTAGAATGAGAATAATAAATTTAAGAAATACTAGCATTACCAATCCTAAATTCCATTTTGATAAATTGACTAAGGTTTGGTAAAACATTTATTACTTTCACTAGTGACAACCTTTTCACAAAATTCCGAAGATTGACTTCATTTGTCCACAAATTATCAAATAATTCTATAACAAATTTGATATAATACCTAATTTATAAAATTGAGTAACATTTTCAGAAGACATGATGATAACACCTTAAAGATGAAGGAATAACTTTACCTATAGACATCTAATTTGATTCTAAAGCTCCATGAAAGTAGACTCATAAGGAATTCATCACAATTAAGTTCATAAATTTTAAGCAATTCAAAGCCATGCAAAGGTGCAGCTAGTTTCTTAGCTTCTGGTTTACTTCAAACTAGGGTTTGTTTTTCTCCATAGGGCCTTAGGGTTTGATTTTTCCCATGAATAAGTGAAATTATGGGCTGAAGGGAATAAGGAAGATTCACATAACCTTTAGACAACATTATGTCATTGTGACTTACCACAATTTGAAACCTCAATTCTTCTCCTTTTCCTCCAATGTCTCCAAGCACTAGAAGTTGTTCTTGTTTCCTCTTGGAGCTTGGATGGGGCTGGTGAAGGAATAGAAAGGGGTATGGTAAAAGGCTGGGAGGGCAAAAGATTAGACCACCTGAACCGCCTCAAAGTCAGTTAAAATTGGACCATTTTGTCCTTTAACTTTGAGTTATTTACATGTAAGGATCACTTAAGTAAATAGTTTTACTTTTACCCATTAATTATATATATATACATATGTATTCGTATAGGTTATATATATTTGTCTTTGTATTTATACACATATATGTGTATTTGTATCTATGTGCATCTGTGAAATCAATTACGATTAATATTAAATTAATTTATAAATTAAAGTTTAGTATATGTAACATATATATTTATATTGATACAAAATAGGTACCACATTAATGTCACAATAATCACACAATATATTTAGTGACTTAAGAGTCACTTTGCTGTGGCAACTATTGCGGTGCAGAAACTTTAGTGCCATGGGTCATTTATGTCATAGTCGTGCTATTTTTAGTGCGTCTACTCGGCATAATCATCTCGTTGACAATAAAACGATGATATTTCAAACTTACTAGTGTTGCAACCTTTTGACGTCAATGTAGCGCAACGATTTGCCGCCCATTTTTCTTTTTGTGCGCATATTAATAGAGACGTGTGGCACGAGATTGGCACCTGATTTGGTGTCGAACTTCTTTAACATAATTATGGCGCTAATTCGAGGCTATTAAGAGGCAACTAGCATCTCATTCCTCCAATTGGAAACATTAATAACAAAATATTAAATATATACTATTGATGAATGAAAAACCCATCGATAGTTTCGACGGACAGGACCATAGAAAATATTAATAATACAGTATTAAACATATACTTATATTATATTATACATAATTTTATTATTAATTTAATTACCGATGGTCTGGTCCGTCAGAATTACCTACGGATGAGTCGGTAGTTCCGACGGACGGGACCGTCGATAAATTATTGTCGGTATTTTGGAAAGATTTTTCTTTCGATAATGCTTATCCATCGAAAAGTGTCCATAAAAAAATTGTGATTTTCTTGTAGTGCGATCCTACATCGCTGTTGTTACGACTTTGTTGTTGTCGAATTTGCGTCGCTTTGTTTTGAAACACTAAATTGTTCTTGTAGTATTAAAGTGTCTACTCTAGACAAGTAATCAAAATTTTAATATCTATCTCTCCCTTTGTCCTCTATCTTCTGAAACCAACAAGCATGTTTTCTTCTCTTGTCGTATACTTAATGAATTGTGGACCTTATTTGAGACTAGTGTAGACTGTACCTTCACCTACACTACCTCTTGGGCGGATGGCGAATGGCTTCGGGAGGGCTAGGTGCCCCTGGAGATATTGGGCCCTATTGTAAGAGCTCTGGCAAATGCAATTATAGGGAATCTGGATGGATCAGCATCTTCTGTTAACGATTTTCAATGCTTTACTTGTACACATTTTATAGAGAAGTTAATTGCACTACTGATTACCTAACAAATCTAGGTCGATCAACATCTTTTGTTTTTTTTTTCTTTTTTCTTTTTGGCGTGGGGATTCATCTCTCGAGGTACTTCACTTTTTGTAGTTAGACTTCAATGGAGCATTTACTAGTCGATAAGTAAATTTGTTAAAGTATCTTCTAAAATTATAATAGTTTAACAAAATTGTTATCTTTAGATTTCTATGTTTTATTTTCATTCTATTTTGAGCTTCCTTCATCAAGTACATTAAATTTCTCCCCTTTTTTTTATCTCACTAGTAAACTACATTTTTCATGTAATATCTTTTTTGTAATGAATATGACTATATATATACTTTTTAAGATAAATACATATATCACTCTTTCACTTATTCCGGAAGTGTTCTCTTATATAATAGTTATAATGTTGTAGTCATTATGGCTTCAACATTTAAGTATGTAAATAATAACGAAAAAATATGCACGGAAAATAATAAATATAAAATAATAAGAAGAAAATTAAATATTGTGAAAAGTTTGAATCAAACGTAAAGTAGTACATTTTATGTACAATCAGTCCTCATAATAAAATCAGCCAAATAAGTATTTTTAAATCAACTAATAAATAAAAAGATCAATAATGTGTTATTCAAAAGTTTTTCACATGATATTCCACTTTTTTCGTAGAAATAGAATTTATGAAAGATCTAGTTTACTCCGATCTATTAACTATTAATATATTTGAAATAAAAATATAAAATATGTAAACATAACAATTTTTTTTCTATTTACAATTTTAGAAGACATTGCTAACCCAATGACTTGACATTGACATCTATAAACTTTATCGGTAAGAAAATTTAAGCTTTTGCATGTTAGACCATGAAAAGAGTCATGGTCAAATAACTGCGTTCGAGAGTGGCAGTAAACAGGGACGGTGCCAGAGAAAATACAAGGGGCCAATATCTCAATTCAAAAAAATAATTTTATTAAAAATACTAATTTTATTATACATTTGCCATGTCAAAAAAGAGCTCTACGCTCTTTTAAATTACAAAATCATCTATAAGTGAATCAATACTAATTTTTTCTGTAATTTCTTTCTCGATATAAATTATCAAACAATCAGAAAGAAATTCATCTTCAATCTTATTGCGAAGCTTGTTTTTTATTATTTTCATAGCTGAAAAAGATCGTTCTGTAGTTGCTGTAGAAACTGGAAGAGCTAAAATAAGAGACACTATTCGATATACAAGAGGATAAATTTGTAATTTTCTTGTTTTCACCAACCATTGACTAAGATCAGTTATAGTTGATAATTTTTTAAAGCCAGAAAGTTGTCTAACATGATCAAAATGCTCAATTTGCATCCTCAGTTATGACATCTCAAATTCAGAAAAATCTTTCGGATAAAATTTCTGTACCAATTGATAAATATCATCAATTCTCAATGACAAACGCATCTCTCTTGGATCAAGAGCTGAACTAAGAGTTAATAATTCTACAATATGATCATTGAATTTACTTTTCAATTCTTGTAACTGAGAGTCGATCACAGCATTGAAAATATCAATTCTGTAATGATATTCCAATGTTATGTCATCTGATTGATGTCTTGCCCTTCTTCTAGCAGCAATGGAGCATTTAACTGTGGAATAAGTATGTTAACTCTTTCACAAAACTCTTTCACCTTAATGATTAAGGTATTATATCCATCATCTCTTAACTTTTGAATGCTCAATTTTGTAGATGAAATAAGATTCATTGCATTTAAAATATCTTGAGATTGATTTTGTAAAGTCTGACATAATGAATCAGAGATGGTAAGAATTTTTTCCATAAGATATAAAAAATACTTAAACTCAAAAGTTGTCAATGTGTCATATGCTGCATCTACATCTGCACGTTGAGCTGAAGTGGCACCATCATCAATAATATTCAACAAAATTTGGTATGTTGCACTGAAATATTTAATTAAGCTCAAAACTGATTTTAAATGTGAACTCCATCTTGTATCTCCAGGTTTTTGTAAAGTACCAATTTGATTTTGTCATTTTCCAGTTTGAAGCTCATTATTAGCAAGTAAATGAGCAATATTTGCAGCATGTGCATCTTTCAATTGATCCATGCGTTTACTTGAAGCAGAAGCAATGTTAACAATTAAACTTAACTTATTAAAGAAATGATGGATAGGGATCACATCTTTCAGAAATGATGGATAGGGATCACATCTTTCAAAGCTGCGACTAACGCTAACTGTAGTCAGTGTGCCATACAATGAATATAATAAGCATAAGGACATGCACTTAAAGCTAACGCTTGTAGTGCATTCCATTCTCCTCTCATATTACTTGCACCATCATAACCTTGACCTCTAATATTTTGAATATGAAGATTGTGATTTGATAGTACCATAAAAATTTCGTGTTTTAATGTTAGTGCAGTAGGATCTTTAACATGAACAAGGCCGAAAAAGCGTTATTTTACACACCCTTTTTGATCAACAAATATTAAAACAATAGACATTTGCTCTTTTTTAGATTCATTTCGAGCTTCATCAACCATAATACAAAATTTTGCATCACCAATTTCTTCACGGATCACTTTTTTTTATTTTTGTTGAGATAACTTGAAAATTTTCCTTTTGTATTTGTGGTGAAGTATAAGAAGCATTTTGTGGAGCTTTATCTAGACATTTTCTTACTTCATCATTGTAAGAACCCAATAAATTCAATAATTCACGAAAATTCCCAAGTCTTTGTGATGTTCTAGTTTCATCATTTCCTCGAAAAGCACATCCTTGAAATGCAAGCCATTTAACTGCATCAATTGAAATTTTTAAGCGAATCCTATTCTCCTTAATTTGTTGAGATGTATACTACAATCTATTCTGAATGTGCGAAGATTGATCAATTAAATCCATCCAAGCTTTTTCAGCATTTCGATGAGACGAAGTATGATCTTTCCCTATATGAGCTAAAAATGCACAATTTTTACCATCTTTCACATTTTTCCAATTTCTAAAACCATCTATTGTGAATGCATTTGATTAAGAAAGCCCATTTTGCTTATGAAATAAAAAACATGGAAGACAAAACGCTGCATCCTTAGATGGTGAATATTCCAACCATGTTGAAAATTGTTTAAACTAATGTGATTGGAAACTTCTTTGATGTTTTTCTCCAGATTTTGGATATTTCAAAAGAATACACCGATATGAACCTGCTGCAATATAAGCTCTTCGAATTTTGTCCCATATATTAATAGGATACTCCCATATTTGTTTTTGCAAACCAGGATCACGCTCAAATGAATTGATATAAAAAACGTTGATGTCGATTCTACGAGATTTAATAGGATTACTATCATGATTTAATTGATCAATATCTATAAATACATTTGGTGCATTTGATTGATCAGCTGAACTTGAGCTTTCAATATTCTTTCTTTTAAAGAATGCATCAATTGTCGTTGTTTTTTACATCTATTTTAAAAAATATATATAAATATAAGTAAAATATTTAAATAACTTAAAAAGTTGATATTCAGTCAAAAAGAAATACTATCAAGGTTTATATTGCACATCTTCAAATCCAAAAGAAAATCTTGCGCAAGGATGATCCTTAATTTTGTGCTAGATTATTTGAAATTCTGCAAAAAATCATATTAATTATCATTACTTAATACACAACTCAATATGCTTCCATCTAATTATATATATTCAATTAAGAAAATAATTAAAAAATAAAGTCATGTGATTTATTAAACTAATTCAAAATCAAGAATTCATATAATACGATAATTATCTAATTCCAAGTATCATTTATTATCATTTAAAATAAACTAAATAAATATTTTGAAAAAATAATTTGTTGTCCATCTGAAAAGTGGAAACAAGTATAAATATTTAAGCATATTATTTTTGCAAGGAATAATAACGTAATAGAGAAGTAAAAAAATAATAAAAATAGTTCGAACAGGGAATAGCCATAGAGGAAGGAAAATATTAGAGGAAATAAATATACATGTAGTACAATAGAAAAAAAATATAAAAAGAAATTATAAAAGATTACCTCATGCAGCCGCCAGGGATGAAGAAGGGGGCGTGAGCCGCCAGGGATGAAGAAGGGAAAATATGACGTACTAAATTGTTGAAGAGGAGAGATTGGTGTTGTTTGATTTGTTTCTTATATAAGGTGTTTAAAAGTTAATTCCACTCAAAGTTATCTGAGCTTTTAATTGTGACATTGGCCCATAACACATTATGTAATAGGAAACAGGAAACGTTCAGGTCAAGCACTCAGGGGGGCCATCATAACTAATATTATATATATAATATATATCATATATATTATAAAGTAACGTGGCTCCGTCCCTGGCAGTAAATGAGATAGGATGAAATTCAATTGTTTCAGCAGTTTTGTGATTTTATTTATAAATGTGTTGGGAAGGTGGCGGCCATGAATTTTATAAAAGCACTGCGAAGGTGCGACCACTAATTAAATAATCTTATCATAAAAAGTTATCCTGCAGAATCTGGAATGGTACACCTGTTTTGGTGCGAATCAGTTCGAATGGTCCAAAGTGATATGAGCTCTCTCTTATCAGCGGGCGGGCGCGTGTCAGATGGAAGTGTTTAGTTGTGGATGATCTGCACGAGTTATCAGAATTATGTTCATTTGCAGTTTCAGGAGGGAGTCATGCTTTGGCTTCACATGCAGCATTCAGGCCTGTATTGTCAACAAGACAATGCTTCATCTGTACCTGTGTGTAGTATTGTTCGTATCAATCCTCTTTAAAGTCAACTTCCTTTTTTTTCCTAAAGATAAAATGTAACAACACAGTCAAGCAGTCAAAAAAAAAAAATCTGCAATGATGAAAACGTAAGCCAGCCCCTTTTTTTTTCCAATTTTGTCTTCTCTGTTTGTCCCTTTCTCTTTCTATCCTTCTCTTTTGTTTCTTCTGCTGCCATCCTTCTCTCTGCACTCAACTCTCTCTCCCTCCTCACGATTTGGGGCCAGCTGACCACCACAGAGTCTGCCCCAATGGCCAACTCTGCAGCCCAGCTCCACGGCGGCCACATGGCCAAGCGAATCCGGCCACCGGATTGCGATGGGAAGAGCAGCGATCGACCCCCATTTTCTCTATAAGAGGCGCCCGATCTCCTCCCTCTCCCCCTATGCTTCTGCGTTCTCTTTGAGCCAAATTGTGGTCCTCACTTCTCCTTCTCCTTCTCCGGTGCGCGACCAGCAGACGGTGAGCAGGGGACGCCGGCGATCATCTCCGGCGTAGGCGAACGACAGGGATTCCGACTTGGTGAGAAAGCCCCTGTTTCCCTTTTCATTCGCCTGAGTTGTTTCTTCTGCTTACTCGATGTTTCCTCCCTCACATTTTCTTCTTCCCCTCCGGTGCGCGAACAACGGGTGGCGGACGGACGGCGGCGGAGGTCAGCTCCGACACAGGCAGACGACGGGAGTTCCGACTAGGTGAGAGAAACGGCCTTTTTTTCCCTTATTGTTCGAATGATTCCGATCATCTCTCTCACTCGACCGTCCTTTTTCTCTCCGACAAACGACAACGGACGAGCAAGGGGCAGCGCCGGTGATCATCTCCGGCGAGGGCAACGTAGGAACATCGGCACTGTAAGAACATGACCATTGCTCCTCACCTCTGTTTTCCCTCTGATTTCCACTCACTCGAACCTCGCCTCACCCTTCTTCTTTTTCCCTCTTCTTTGGCGAGCGGACAGCGACCAACGGGCACAGACATCGACGAACGTCCACGGCGCCGACGACAGGGAAGGCGAACAGTGGAGACACCAAAGCAGGGAAGGTCTGCCTCTTCTTCTTTTCCCCTTGTTTCTTCCCTGGCTTCGTCGTTCCGACCAAATAGCTCACTGTCATCTTTTCTCTCCGACGACGGATAGAGGGCGACGGAGTTGTGACACGGACAGACTTGAGGACGAAACACTCACGACTTCACGAAAAAGCTTAGGCATAACAGGTGTGTGGTTCGGGATCTTTATCATGAATCGTGATCTCTTGAAGAACAACGCATGCTTGATTTGAACCCCCAAGAACTGATCCGAAAATGCCCATGTATTATGATCCATGTTATGTTAATTCGATGATTGTTACTGCCATGGTTTAAGAAGCGCAAGTTAACTGAGATGATGACATGAAGGACTAAACTGATAATGCAAAGACGTACATGTATGCAATTGGAATGATTATGCACATGAACGAAATGAATTGATGAAAGAACGAAAGCATGAACTGTCATAGTCGTAGTTACTGTTAGATGCATGCTTAGGACTGTGATTGCTTTGTATTAGACTTTAGACGTATTTCTATTTCATAAATGCGCGCCTATGATGTAAATAGTTCTGTTGTAAACCTCCGACGAATCACCAAAAAAAGTTAAACTATCGAACTTGTTTTAAGACTCGGTCGAACCCGGCCCGAGTTCCTCCGAACTCGGCCCGGGCTCGGTCTGACCGCACTAGGTTACTCCGAGCATGACTCGGGTCCGCCATGGACGCTGAGCTCGAGCTCGGGGCAAACCAGGTGCCCGGACCAGGTCACCCACGACCCGGCCCGGATTTTTGCGTGGAGAAGATGATCGGGAGCATCACTTCTCCCGACTCGATCACCTTCTCAACTCGGCCCGGGTGTACACCCGACCCGGCCCGAGTTTTCCTCTCGGTCTTCACCCTGTCAGACCGAGCCTGATCAAAGTCGACTCGAACCGGGTTTCTTTTACTCGGCCCGGGTTGCGACCCCGATATTGTGACTCTCGATTTTGTGATCAAATGTGAAAACCTTACTATACTCATCCAAGGAATCTTATTGCCCCAAAACCTTTTATGAATTTATGTCTCTTAACTGATTATCACTATCAACCTCTCTTCATGAAACAAACCAAATTTGATTATGCCAAGAACGATAATGATTTTTCTACGAACTTTACTGTGTACGACAACGACTATAATTTTAAAGCAATGACGATCTCCATGAACATGATGAAGAATGACAATGAATGACGATGAATAACGATGAATTATGACATGATGACTAAGCATAATGAAAAGCGGTGACCGCACTCTTTCGGTCAACCGAAATGTTCTCGACAGATGACCCGTGACTTTTGGGCATTCGTCGTGTGGATCGGAAGTCACGACTTTATGATCTTAAATATGATTTTCTAATTGAACTTCCATCCAGTGGATTTTTTTTAAAACAAATCAAGATCCGTCGAAAGACGAAGACCTGCATTTGCCTTGGTCGACAAATCGAAAGACATGCACAGATACGATGAGGGATGATGTTCTTGCCTCGTAACAGGCCCCCTCATGGGTTACCATTTGCTCTATCTAGGCGGGAGTCTCTCCCACGGATGGTTCCTTTCGCCGGTGGCGAGGTCATCCTAACCCGACGGGGTTCGCCGTGGCACTGATCCCCCACGTGCATATGATGTCTAGATAGCTGTATCATCAGTTTTTTGCAATGGTATTCCCTTAAAGATGAAGAGCTCTTCAAAAGATGAAAGTAAAGATGAATGGAAAAATGCAAAGTTATGAATGAATGAAACGAAAGCATGAAAGCAAACAAGTACGAATGTATGAAAGTTAAGCATGGCAATTGAATATGGAAATGCGTTCTTTTCTTTATTGATTATGATATCCAGACATGATGTTATTACCATGCACTCTATCCATGTCATGACTATGAGTCCTATCCATGATGGCTTGATTCTACTCTTTCGTTGATTATCTATTTTATTTCATGCTATGTTTGGATAGAACTTATTTATGATTTATATGAACCCGCACTTAGCTTTATGCTAATGGTTGAGCTTGCTCCCCTGTGTGATCCCCACAGGTGCATGATGATTAGACGTGAGGTGGTGCTGCGTGTTCGGAGGTCTCGGCGGGGTGGTGTGTTACTGCATATGGTCCTCATGGAGAGGAGTCGTAGTTATTTGTATTACCGTTGTATGTGTTGGGTCGTGTATGGTGATAGGTCTTACCGTGTCCTTATGGACCGAAGTCGTTTCTTTATCTAGACTAGTCTCGTATTCATGAGTCACTACCTTTTTGGGCGGACGAGTACACCTTTTTGCTTTCCGCATTGTGCTTAGTAATGAGATTGTTTACTCATACTAAGGTACCTTTTTGAGATGTATTTTGGTCACTTTTTGAGCGTATGTGGCTCATGTACTGTCGCCTCTTATGAAGGCTAGTTAAACCTTTGATGTGTTAAGCTTCCGCATTTGCTTCTATTTTGTCGACTTCCTCTTATCGTATAGTCTTCCGCTATTCATACATATGTCTGTTGATTCTTTCGCTATGTTATCCGTCATTGTATTCATAAGCCTTCCGTTGCAACATTTTATTCATTTATTCTTCCGCTTAGCTTTTCTTTTGTGTTGACCTTCCAATCAACGAATTGGTCAAAGCATGAAAGGTCAAAGAGTCAAAGTAGAGGTACATGATTGCATATGTGGCGTCCCTCGGGGCGCTACATAAAAAGTTCCAATTCATCGGCACAGGATCTGAAACAGTCCCAATGCATTTAAAAAGGTAATTGAAGTTAAGAAGAAAAAATGAGCGCTCAGAGGAGCATCTGAGCTGGTGCTTCTCCCTCTAGCTGCCGTGGCCCTGGCATCCTCTCCTCTGAAGAGCTCGATCGAACTTGACCGCTGCGTCAAAAGAGCTAGGGAACTGGCGGAGGATCCCCCTCCCTTCAAACCTCTCCAAAGAGAGAGGAAATCCTTCTGCGACGTCGTGCCTTCCGGTAGCTCTGCCCTTTATCCGCACTGGCATGAAGTCACTCTTTCGAATTCCTCAGCGGTTCCTGACCCTGAGTTTCCGATCCGCTATCAATTCGGACCTGGGTGTCGAACTTCCGAGCACGGGAAGAGAGTGTCACCAAAAGTTGCTGTTTGAGCTCCCATCCTAGAGCTCCCGGAGGAACTGCATAACAGGATCATTCTTCGAAGAAGTGGTCACAGCCCTGGTAAATTTCTGAAAATTGATGCTGCGGCAGGATATGTATAGTCGAGCTCAATGATCCTGTTGTGCCGCAGCTATGTTGTGGAATATTCATTTCGGAGGAGAACCAACAGTGAAATAGTCAGGGGCGACAAATCCTATCAAGCCGCCACTTTAGTACGGAGACCGACAATCTAATCGGACGACTAATTGGGTTCTATTTCGATCGGATTGAACCGAATTTTTATAAAATAATAGTATATATAATAATTTTATACGATATGTGCATAACAAATATTATATTATGTATAAAAAATTAGTAATCTATAAGTTTAGAACTACTAACATAAATTTTTAATATTGATTGATTATTATTAATTTTTTATTTACACATTAAGTGCTATAAATAATATGTTAAAGTTTTTCTACCATAAATTACTCATGTTTTAATTTTATTTTACTTTATTTTTTTCCATTTCTTTCTTTTTCTCTTTATTAATCTTTCTTTCCTTTTTTTTCTCATTTTCCCTCTCTCTTCATTAATTCTCTGTATTTTTGTTATTTAATGGTCTTAACAATATATATATTAAGAAAATAGCTTATTACATACGGTACGAACCGTCGGTTATTTGGACAAAATCGTCGGAAATGACATTTTTCGTTGGATTTTTTGACGGATAGCGTCCGTGCAAAAATGAGACATCGCAAACGATTTGCGACGGTTATCCCTGAACCGTCGACATCTTTGACGGTCCAGATGGTGGGCGCGGCCGTCGAACGTTGAAGATTTAAGACGATTTGAGCCGTCGACGGTTCAAACCGTCTTAAATTCATATTGATGGTCGACTTGATAGTTGATTTTCGACGGCTCAAACCGTCGATAATGTAGTTTATTATTGCCATAAATCACTCTTATATCTTCCTATTCTTATTTTTATTTTTCCACTCCTTGATCTCTTTCTTCATTTATTTTGCTTTTCTTTTTCTTACCTTTAATTCTCTGGCTCTCTCAATGAATTATCCTGATTTTACTATTTTTTCTATGATTCAAATAAGTTACTTTCCTTATATTGTTTTCTTCCTATCTTTTTCTTTCTTTTTTACTGGTTTTTAAATTTTTTTCCTTTTTTAAGTTGAATCGGATTCTTTCACCAGTTCGTCGATTTATACCGATTCAATCGATTTTTTCCAATCAAATCATCATTATGGTTTTGGCTTCAAATCGAATAGGACCAGACGTCGATTCGTGGTTGAACCCGGTTTCCCCTGACACCCCAACGTACAAGATACCAGAAGTTAAGTTTCCTGAACCTTCAATGGACACTGACAGCTCATTAGAAAATCCTCAAAGCAACCGCACCTAACTTGCTCCTTTTCAAGAAATTGGAGGAGCACATGCACTAATCGTGGTCCACATGAGATCATGAATCCTACCACTGATGTCAATATCGAGGACTCTTGCGTAATTTCGCCTTTGCTTAGTCGTGCGACTGACTGGCTTTTCCACTCCAAACCATGATGAGACAAATCTAGACTTTGATATGGATCACATAGAGCGAGTCCGAGGAGATACACCCAGCCTTGAGTGTTCTGTGAAGGTCTTGATATGCTGCGGCAATATATACTAACTCAAACTTAGTTAAAAATGCTAGAAAAAAATCGTGAAAATGTTGTGGTGCAGGTAACTCCAAGTTTCTTAGCACAATGAAACAGTTCATATGTGAAGAGCGTCCAAATATGTTCATCATCCTTGAACCTCGGATCAAGTTCAACAACTTCAAGGTTGATAGAATTGAGGCCAGGGGCTTCTAATTTGGAGGCATTGACTTTTCTAAAAATCTTAATTAAGCCAAGTTTTACAATGTAAAATAAGTGATCGGGACAAAGCATAGTTCCTCACTGTTAGGGGTGTTCACGAGTCGGATTTGACCCGACCCGACTCCAAACCCGATTTGACCCGTCCGATTTTGATTGGGTTGGGTCGGGTCAACCCTCTTTTGAGGATTGGACCCGATCCAACCCGACTCAGTTCGAGTCGGGTTGGATCGGTCGGGTGGTCGGTGTTGAATCCTATATTTGTAGAAGATGACAAATATAATCTATTGGACAAAGGTCGATGAAAAATTCAAATTCAATTGGACGTAAATGCTATTAATCTATGCTTGAGTAATGATTGTGCATGTATAAAATCAAAACAACTACATTTGTAGAAGAAATCATAAAGTCAAAAAATTAAGAAGAAACATTTTGTATTGACTGGTTGTCCCATGTGTGGATCGGCTATGCCAATCATCGATATCGAGCAGAAATATGCTGCAAAGATGACGGTCTATGGGCTGGTTGTGACATTGGTCGATCGACCAACAGAAGAACAAATTCCACACATGACGTGAAAATGACGGTCAATGATTTGGTCGTGGCACCGGTCGAATTTTGCGACCATGACGGTCAAGGAACCGATCGAAGAACTAGTTGATCGATCGACTCAAAGAATTGAATTCAACAAATAACGTGACCATGACAGTCGAGAAATCAATCGATAGGACTGGTTGACTAGTCGGCCGATACAACATAGAAAATGTGCAATGGTCATATTGACCGATCGACCGGCCTATAAATGTGTCGACTGATCACAAGCTAAAGTATAGTAACAGCTATTTTTTAAGGAGAAATTAATGTAGGACTTCTTGGATGCAATCAACATTAGAAGAAACTTATAAAAGAAGTGCCAAAGTTTGAAGAAAAATCATCCAAGCAAGAAAAAGTACTCCAAAGCTTTGCCTAACTCCAAAAGACTAGCTTCTTGAATAAAAAAATTGCAAATCATCAATTTCTCTTCCATATTCTAAGAGTTTGCATTATTTATAAAAGAAGAGAGTCTGATGGAATCCTTGTAGTAAGATTTACTGAAGTTGAGAGTTTATTGAAGAAGAAGTATTCCTTAACTCTTGAGCGAAGAAGAAGACATGTGGTGTAAAGAGGTTTGTTCTCTCCCTATAAGAAAGAGAAAGGTAATTAATATCCGACGGTCTTGAGGACGAGAAGTCAGAGCGGGAACGCAAGCCAAAGAGTTTGATCGAACCTCATCAATACATCGTGTTATTTTTTTTGTTTGCTCATTATCTATTATTTTCCCTTTATCATTATTTGCTTGCGATTGGTTCTATCATCTTTCGAAAATTGATTTCACGATAAGATTTTTATACACCAGTTCACCCCACCTCTTGGTGCTTTGGATCCTACAATTGGTATCAGAATAAGTTGCTCTCATCTTAAGATTTAAACATCTTTAGAGTTATGACATCAAGTGGATTTAATTTTTCTGAAGGTCAATTAATTAATCGTTCTCTGCTTTTTAGTGCATAGAATTTTGCATATTGAAAAATTAGGACTCAAGCGTATGTTTTTTCTATTGATATTGACATGTGGGATATTGTTAAAAAAGATTTTGATTTACGTGAAAAGTCACCTTTAGAACATACCGAAGGATAAATTTTTTTAGTAAAATTTGATTGGAAAGCTAAAAATATTTTTTATTATGCTTTGGATCCAATGGAGTTTAATCGGATTTGTAGCTGTCAAAGTGCTAATGAGATTTGGAAGAAACTTATTATTACACACAAGGTTGTCAAGATCGCTTTTCGAGGTAGGATCGTAAGAGGCTTCGAGGATCGAGGATCGTAGGACCGGATCGAGGATCGTAAGATCCTATCCCATGAATAAAAAATTATTTTTTAATATAAAATAATAAAGTAGTATATTTATTCATAAATATTATGCTTATATATAAGTTAATTAACCATTGACCATTAATACCTTATTTATATTTTCAAGTCTAATAGATTTTTTATATCATCTGAAAGACAATATGATATATTCTTAAAAAGCACTACAATAATAATATATAATATTTGATCTTAATGAACTATAAAATTTATTAAAGTGCAATACAATACTTAGCATACATATAATAAAAAATATTTTGATGTAAGATAATATATTATTAGATTCATAATGTAACATTAAGTTATTAGAAGATATTAAAACTCATGAAAGTGAGACTAACATATACAATATATATATATATATATATATATATAGGATTTAATGTTTATCATACGCATCAAATGCGTATGATAAACATAGCGTGATTCTTATCCGTCCGATTAGATCGGACGGATGGCATTCGTGCATGGATTCCTTCTCATCGGCGACTCGCGAGGCCATCACCGGCGCCGGATAGGGACGAAGGAAGGGGAAGAAAGAGAGGGAGAGAGAGGACGTAGGGGTCGGCGGCGGCGCTCGGTGTGCACGGATTCCATCTCGCCGGCGATGAGATCAAATTGCGAGGCCATCACCGACGCCGGACAGGGATGAAGGGGAAGAAAGAGAGGGAGAGAGAGGACGTAGGGGTCGGCGGCACTCAGAGAGGAGGAGGCGATCGACGACAGATCGTCCTTCGGGGATGGAGAGGACGGAGGATGGTGGATCAGTGGATCAGGGATGCAACGTGGAGGAAGGGGGAGAGAGAGGACACAGAGTCGTGCGTCGGCGATGCTCGGAGAGGAGGATGAGGCGATCGGTGATGGCAACATGCGAGAAAAGAGGGAACGGCATCGACGGAGCTCGAGGTCGTAGATCTGTGACGGCGGCGATGGGGAAGCAAGGACGGCGGCAGCGCAGATCGGGGACGGGCGATCGACGTCGAGCTCGCAGATCGGGGATGGGCGGTGGTCGACGTTAAGCTCGCAGATCTTTTGCGGGACGACGATGGTCGGAGACGGAGATCGGAGACGAAGGAGAGAAGAGAGAGCGGAGGGGGAGAGAGAAGAGAGAGCGGATGGGAAGAGAGGAGAGAGGGAGGGGGGGGGGGGGTAGAGAAGAGAGAACGCCATCCATCTGATCTAATCGGACGGATGAAAAGCTACGCGTATGTTTATCACACGCATTTGATGCGTATGATAAACATTAAATCCATATATATATATATATATAGTTAAATCTAATTTTCTCTAGGACTATAAAATTGATTAAGTTATTTTTTTATTTGGATAAATAAATTTGTACCAATATCATAAGATCGTAAAATCCTCCGAGTAGGATCGGGATCATTTTCTATCCGGAGGATCGGAAGATCTTACTATTCGGATCGGGATCCTTACAATCATGATTACACATGAAGGAACGGATAAAGTTAAGGAATTTAGATTAAATATTTTAAATCATCATTGATTCTTTCAAAATGCATTAAAATAAATTCATAAATGAGTTGGTCGTACATTTTAACAATATTGTAAATGACTTAGCCTCCTTGGGCGAGCCAAGACTAACTCTCAAAAGGTGAAAAAGTTTCTCAGGTCCCTCTCCTCCAAATGGCATACAAAGAGGACCGTAATTGAAAAAAAAAATTGAACAAATTAAGATTTGATGATCTTATAGGTTCACTCTTAACTTATTATATTAGAATTAAGGTCAAATGCTCCCAAAAAGGAAAATGTTGGTATTAAAGGCAAACAAAGATGAGAGAGACACAAGTGAAGAGGAGGAGGATTTTGATGAAAAGAAGCTTATTTTATATGTAAAGAAACTTGACAAGTATCTCAAATTTGCCAACCAAAAGAAAAAAGAATAACTTCACCAAGAGAAGATCGTCGTCAAGCAAAAATCAAGTAATCTTGCTTTGAATGTAAAAAAGGTTGGACATTATAAAAATGAGTGTCCAAATTTAGTAAAAAAGAATAAAGATGGAGAAAGTTCAAAAAGGAAGAAAAAGACTCTTCAAGCCACTTTGACTCCAACACCTACTCTAGTGATGATGGAGAAGTGTATATATATTTAATGGCTAATAATCATGAGGTATCATCTAACTCATCTGATTCTAGTAATAGTGAATCCTTTGACGTGCATAATGAGTTTAGAATTATTATTAATAAATATGGATGCCTTAAAAAGAAATATGATAGTCTAAAACTAGAGTTTGCAAATTTGCAAAAGAAAAATGAGAATGTTGATTTTCAAGCATGTAAAAAGTGTGATTTATTGAATGAGGAAAACTCTAGTTTGAAATTCTTGATAGAAGAATTGAAAATGGAAAATAGTACACTAAAATCATTCTATGAAATAAAATCTGGAAAGTGCATGCTTGAATAAAGAAATTGAAAATTTAAAAGTTGAACTTGAAATTTTTTTAAATGGAAGTTAGATGTTAGATATCATGTTTAGTGGATTTAGAATATCTTCGAATAAAAAGGTACTTGATTTCAACTCTTTTGAAAAGAAAAATGACAGAAAAATTTTATTTGTTAGAGCATCGTATGATTATGCAATATCACATATCAGTTTCTTTCATTGTGGATATGATGGACATTATTCTTATGATTGTAGAATTAAGAAATGAGTAAGTAAATGGATGACGAAAATTAGAGTCCCGAAAAGGATAATTTCTAATCAAAATGGACCCAAGCAAGTTTCGGTACAAAAAAGACGAGAATCTTAATTTCTTTCTTGTAGGGTGCTCCAAAGTACAATAAAAGTAAATGATATTTGGATAGTGGATGCTCAAGACATATGACCGACGATGCATCAAATTTTATTACTTTGAAAAAAAATGGAGGAAAAATCACCTTTGGAGATAATAGCAAAGGAAGAGTAACTAGTATGGGTAATGTTGGTAAAAATGATAAACTGTACTTGGAAAATGTTTGGCTAATTAAAAACTAAAAACATAACTTGATTAGCATAAGTCAATTATGTGATAAAACTATTTAATTAAATTTGAAAAGGACAAATGTTTGATACTAGATGAAAATAATGAAGTCATACACATGGGTTTCATGTACAATAATATATACAAATTGATTTTAATAACTTGAAAAATGAAAAATGTCTTAGTGCTATGTATGATGATATAAACTTGTGACAAAAAAGATTAGGACATGCAAACTATAAAGTACTAAATAAATTTTCAAGTCATGAATTGGTTAAATTTGAGATAAACAATATTTTTGATTCGTGACTAAAAGGTAACCAACCTAAGAGCTCATTTAAATTAAAGGGAGTTATTAGTACACATAGGTCTTTAAAACTTTTTCATCTCGGTTTATTTAGACCTATTGATGTGATAAGTTTAGGAGGAAAACTATATGTATTTGTGATTGTTGATGTTTTTTTTTTCTTCACTTGGACTATCTTTCTTGCTAGTAAAGATGAAACGATAATCATGTTTTCTAAATTTGTAAAAAGAATTCAAAATAAACTTGAAAAAAAAATTACAAATTAGAAGTAAATATGGAGAAGAATTTAAAAATAAAATAATAGAATTATTTTGTGAGGAAAATGAAATTACTCATAACTTTTCGACTCCTAAGACATCTCAACAAAATGGGGTAGTAGAACAAAATAGAACTATACAAGAAATGGCTAGAACAATTTTAATTAAAAACAAATTGCCAAAGTGTTTTTGGATAGAAGCCGTGAACATATCATGCTATGTTCTTAATCGAATTCTACTTAGGCCTCTTGTGAAGAAAACATGCTTTGAAGTTTTATATGGAAAGAAGCCCAATATTTCTTATTTTAAAGTCTTTGGTTGTAAATTTTATATTTTTAATATAAAAATAAACTAGGTAAATTTGATACTAAATATGATGATGGTGTGTTTCTTCGTTATTCTAGTACAAGTAAAACTTATAGAGTGTATAACAAAATAACACTAGTTGTTGAAGAGTCTATTAATGTTGAATTCAATGAGGCTAATGATTTTTTGATGAGCAAGTAAGTACACGATGATGAAGAAAAAATAGTTCAAAGTGTAAAGACAACTTGAAGATGTGCAAACTCAAAATGAGGATTTGAAAGAAGCTAGAGTTGACACTTCAAATGTGGAAGAAATGGAAGAATCTTGAATAGAGGATAACCAAATCATTCCAAGAAATTGGAGACATGTCTCATCACATCTACTTGACTAAGTTATAGGTAATATAAATGAAGGTATATTCACTAGACACTCTTTAAAAAATTTGTGTTTTTCAGCATTTTTCGCTAATTTTCAACCCAGCAACATAGATGAAGCACTTGAGGATCCAAATTGGATAAATGCAATGCATGAAAAATTAAACAACTTTAAAAGAAACAAGTTTGGAAATTTGTGGAAAGACCAAGGTCATTGAAACCAAATGGATCTTTCAAAATAAGTTAGATGAAAATGGTGTCATTGTGAGGAACAAGGCTAGATTAGTGGCTAAGGGTTACTCACAAATTGAAGGGATTGATTTTGACGAAACTTTTGCTCTCATTGCTAAACTTAAGGCCATTAGAATGCTTTTAGCCTTTACATGTTATAAATGTTTTAAACTTTGGGACATGTCGGGGTACGATGCGGTCGAGGTGGGGTACGATGCGGTCGAGGTGGGGTACGATGCGATCGGGGTCTGACGACGCTGGTAACCGTCCCGCCACCCAAACCAACATCGACCCAAAATCCCATCCTAAGGTGAGGGGTACACGTGGCCTTAGCTATCGAAAAGGCCTACTTATGATATGCAATATTACATAATATATAATATTTATGTAGTAACGTGACATACAATCATTATAATATAAAATATTATTTTTTAGTTCCCACGGCTAACTTCCGATGGCTACAAAACCGTGGGTAGTTCCCACGGTGATAGCCGTAAAAAATGTCAGACATATACTTATGTGCACTAGATTATATCATATAATATATATACATATATATAGTGACGTGACATCCAAATGTTATGATGCACGAGTTTATTTTTGAGTTTTCATGGCTATAACCATGGGACTTCGGATGGCTCTAAAATCGTCAAAAATTCTCCCGACCATAGCCATCGTAAAGGCCTCATAATGTAATAATTATTATTGCATTAGTTATCTTAGTATATTATTTTTTTATTTTCCATGGCTTGAACCGTGGGAACTTGCGACGGCTCTAAAATCATGGAAAGTTCTAGCGGTTGTAGCCGTCGAAAATGCTAAACCTTCCGACGGATATTGTTCTGTCACAAGTTTCAACATTTATAGCCGCCGAAACTTGCGACGATTTATTGGCCGTTGAAAGTTTTGACGGTTCAAACTGTCAGCAAGAACTTCGTGGTCTTGGAGTTAAACTAACATGCAACAACCCCAACAACAACAACAACAATAACAACAAAGCCTTATCCCACCAGGTGGTATGGAAAATAAATTAATTAAGAAAAAAGACATTTTGGAAAATAAATAAAAAGACATTTAATCTAGAAAATATGGTGAGTAATTTATTGAATTAATTAATTTCGAAATTTAAGAAAAAATAGAGAAGAAGTTGGAACAGATAAGGATTTTGAATAGAGATGAATTTTTATATTAAGTATAGTAATAGAATAATTAGTTAAATTTGGATTTAATTAATCTAGGAAATTATCATAGGGTAATTAATAATGGATGGTCATGATTAGACTATAACTTATACTGTGTAATACAAGTCAAAAATCTAATTAAAAACTACAAATAAATCTTAAAGTGTGGTTGAAAACTCTTATAAGTCAACCAAAATTTTTGTACACGAGGTTCCTTTTCATCTCATATGCACATCAACCGAAGCATTCCAAAGAGCAACCAACAACTCATTTCGAAGCCTCCACATAGGAGATCCTTGTCCAATTGACCACCATGAGTTTCAAAATGAAAAATCGCCAGACAAAGTTCCACGTTCATCCAACCAAAATACTAGAGGAAACAAACTTGATTCCTTTGCCAACTTAAGGTATGTAAGGAGATCCTTATATCAACGATTCCTGACGATATATAGAATTGGACCTTTGTACTTCATATGGTGATTATTTTGGCATAGTTTTTGTATCAATTGGAATTGTTATAGCATTGATTTGGATGATAAGAAATCGCATGCAAAATGCTAAATTCCATCGACGATAGATCTTGGCCTAGGTTCTATCCAGCTGGAACCCGAGTGTGAATAGGACTTGTCTTAGTAGGACAATTATTAGGGTTCTGTTAACCTAGAAATCGTCATGTTACTAGGGTTCTGTTAACCTGAGTGCAACATGACGATTATTGCCAGATCTAGACCGGATTCTAGATTCTCTACTCGGGTTTTGAGGTTCGAGACCAAGTAGGAGTGAAACTCTTCAAACATGGCCCTAGTTCTCCTCACACCCGATCCAAGTTCTCCTTGCACATGGCCTATGTTTCAATGTATAGGTTGAAAGGGCATGAATCGGGTCAACCCGACCAAGGTTCACATCACACTCGGCCCGTGTTTCCAATGGTCCAGGTGAAAATAAGATGGTGGAACATGGCCCTGGTTTTCACTAATGTGGGCCAGGTTCTAGAGGGTCAAAAGTGTATTCTCGCATATTTATATATAATTATATGCATTATACGTATTATTGATTGACCCTAATTATAGTATTATATATTATTCATATTATGGATGTTATGATTGATCCAATAGTCTTTCAAATTGGGTCTTGTTTAACCTAAATGAAATCAAACAATATAAGAACTTAAAGTTCTTGGATCTCGATGTCTACTGATTGCCTCCAAGTCAAAATTTATTATTATTGAATTGACTTGAATGTGACAGATAGCGTACTTAAATTATTGATGTGTTAGCGTCTATAGAAATTCTAGTTGCCTTGTGTTTGACCTTAGTTCCCCGCCATTCATGAATCTATTGTTATTGGTACTAGCTTGATTCTCCATTGACCTGCATGAAAGTAGCATGCCGTAAATTTCAACAAATGCCCTCAAACTTTACCGCTTTCCCAACTCTATCGCCCAAATTAACTTTGTAACCAAACTACCACGTAGCTAGTGATTTATATCACCAAGTGTCCTTTTTACCTGTGATAGCCCATTTCTTGGTCACCCCCTGCGTGTACGCCATGCATCATATTTTTCACTCCTCCACGACGCTTGAGGGAGAGCGCGAGGTGGGCAGCACCCCCTCCCCACGCTCGTTGGTGCAATGGAAGTAGAATGATGCTGGCGAGAAGGAAGGGGGAGATGGGTCGGCGTGATTCCACCAGAGTTCGGCCGTTGGCCTTACAACAAATATCTTGCCGTGTCTTGTGATGAGCTGGTCAACCGAATCCCTCCAAAGCTAGGGAACCTAACTCAACTGTGACAGCTTTACTTGACCTACTTCAATTCCTTTGAGGGTGGCAACCCGTCGGAGATCGACAATGGCCCGTTATATTCAATTTTTGATCTTGGCAGCTTTTACTAGTTTGCGATTTCTTGCTCTATTTTAACTCCGTCGAGTGTCATTTTCTCTGGTGCCTTCGTGACTTTTTTTCTTGTTTTTTCTGCAATAAAATACAAAACTTGGGTAGAATTTCATTTTTATAAAATTAAAGCAAATAAGATCAATAAATGATGCATGTTATATGAAAATGAATTAAAATGTGATTAAATGCATGGCTAATTATATGTTGATTTTGCATGCATCATTGCCGACACACCAACACATTGTTGCTTTCTCTGCAACTCCGGCGACCAAGCAACGCACTACTCGCTGTATTACCTAGCCACACCTTCTCGTGCTCACCGGCCGATCATCCAAGTATTCCCAAGCATTCGATCATTTTGCTTTATCTTGTATCTTGGAATCGCCGTGACCGAGGGCTAAAGCTCGAGCACCATGTCTGAGCTTCACCAGAAGAAGCTCGTGAGCCATCCTCGGAAGCAACCATGACTTAGAGAGCCTTAACATGTCTTGATTGCTCAGCCAGATCAAATTGAATACCATGATAGGGATCAATAGGTTCGTGCAAGAAAACATGGACAACTGCCACTTGCTTCCACTCGATTTTTACATGACGCGGCTATGGCAAAGTTTCATATGAAGGATGATGTGCTTCTTATGTGTGAAAATATCGGCTTGTAGTCATTTGCCACAAGCTCTTGGAATATCTATGAAAGGTTTACTATGGAATTATTATCTTCCTTTGCTACCGATGATAAGTTTTAAGTCCTTAGTTTCATAATGCACAACAGGAATTCCAACTTACACGTGAGCAACACAGTGATATATATAACTTCCCTGATGAAGGCGTGTAGGAATATGATAGAGTTCACCCGACATTTTGAAAAGAGATCACATGGGAGAGTTGGCTACACCTGAAAACTGCTAAGAGTACGAGCATTCAAAATCCTATCCTTAGATATGTTGATAGATTTCTATTATATGGACTGTTCTCTAGAGGAGATAGTGAAGGATCAGTTACTTTATTTCAATTATTTATTATGTGGGCCATGTTGAATAATGTCATTTTGGATATGGAGTATTACATGATAAAGCATTTTCAATGCCATCTGAGTGAATGACAGAATCATGGTTGGTGGTTTGATTACCCCGATTGCACGTCATTTGGAGATTGATCTAGAGCATGCCACACGAGTACCAAGTTCTATTTTCTTGGATAAGACAGTTGTTAGCTCTATGAAGATGGTGATTTAGGAAGCTGGTAAAGGATGTGTTCAAATTCAAAGATTCATTCATAAAAAAATAGTGGACATTGATAGAATCACGATGTTCAACCCTGATAATTGGCTATTCTTCTCAACATTGGGGGTCGGATAGGAGGCACCTCCTACTTTTCTAGAGGATTATGATGCAGAGATAGGCCCCTCTTATTCTACTCTGCCAACTTAGGACACCAACCCGCCTCAGCCGACTTTGACATATGATTTCACTAGTCTTGACGATATTCTTATGACTATGCAGGCCCAGCAAGAGCAACAATAGAACCTTGTCGTATATCAACATGATTGCATCGAACAAAGAGGAGGAACCAACAGATGTACGATTATGATGTGAGTTAGGAACACTCGCTGATGTGAATTGTGTGGAGTGTGATTAACTTGTTGATTTATTGGACTCTATGCTAAAATGCAAAAGACTAAGGTCTAGGCGTAGACTATGTAGAAGCGAAATCTGAACAAGGTCTAGGCGTAGATTATGTAGAAATGAAAACTGAACAAGGTGTAGGCGTAGACTATGCACAACTAGAAACTGAACAGAATTGAAAATGCAACAGAATGATGTATGGCCTAAACTCCTCTCTTCATTAAACTGCAAGTGCATAGATCAGAGTAGTAGACCCGAATGTCGTATCCACAGTGATTTAAAACTTAAGATTCACTAACTAATCTGGATTAATCCACAACTAAATTAACTCTTTTAGGTGTTTTTAAATGACTGATATAAAATGATACTAACAGATGTGAAATGTTCTCTTAGGAAAGGGGTTCATTTAATACTCTTCTATGGATGGATTAGAACAACTCAACAGTAATGATCATATGATTCAACCTATAAAATCTGCTTGTGCAAATATTAAAACAAGAATTAATTATCATATTTTCATATGAATGTTAGTTAGGATGATTTAAAAAGGGTTTCAACTGATATTAGATTGTCAAGGAAATTATGACAACTACTAGTATGCTAACATTCCTTCAGACATAAGCATAACAAGTAAAGTCACAAACCAGAGGTAATAGCAATCACAAGAAAAGATAATAATTCAGCTCATAACACATAATAGCTAATGCTCTTGGTTTATCTCTAAACATCAAGGAAATCTAGAATCAATCTCTCGATTGCCATTTTAATATGAGATTCACATTAACAAAAGTTGAATGAATGCATCAAAACTCAGCATGGATAGATTGGAATCATAAAACAAATCAATGTTCTTAACTTATTTCTGAGTAAGAAGAGAATCTGAAATCAACTTCTCAGTTGTCATTACAAAATAGGATTCACATCAATAAGAACAGATTCCAAAACATTTAGAACTATACTAACATCAATGATAAAATTGGTTCATCATCCATTCATAACAGAAATTAGACTACTACCATATCGTAAGAGAGCTAAGATTTAGCTACTCATATATGATGAAATCAATAGAAAATAGATGAGGAACAGAATAAATAACATTCTGAAATATAAAAATGACAGAATCAACTTGAAGTCTCTTCTTGGCTCCTTCCTCTCATTCCTTCAGCTCCAAGGTGCAGAATGTGGAGAATGGTGGAAGACCCCTTTTTTCTCCTGGAATCCCTCCTTTTTTCTATTCCTTCTAATTTATGCCATCTGTAGAAATTAGACAAATAAGAACTAAATCAGCATATTATCTAGCTTAAATGTGCAAATGTAAGATATCATTATGTTGAGAAGATCAATGCATGCATATTAAGCATAATTATCCAAATATAAACATTTCAGGTCTTATTTGCACATGAATTCGGATGAAAAATGAGTAAAATTATAGTATGATCAGCTAGTGATCAAACTCCCTCAAGCTTAGTCTTTTGCTTGTCCTCAAGCAAAATATTCAGATATTAAGAATAAGGTTTGAATCAGATAGTTTACAAATGAATTCAGAATCAACCCATTAGAATCAAATGAGTTTCCCACTTTGCTAACACTCCCTGCCATTCTTTCCAATTTCCAATTTTTAGCTGAGGAATCACATAGGCTAAAGCAAATTTAAGTCATGAAAGAAGTACTAACAATAACTAATTTGAATTTCAGGAATTTTCAACTTTACTAAAGAGGTTGAACTACCAATCTCTTGATGAACAAATTTTTGTATTGCTTAAATATGTTTGAAACCTGACTTTTATTCATGCTGGTCAACAGGATAAAAATCCTAACTTTATTCAGGAGAGTTTCCTTTTGGAATTTAGCTTTCTTTATTGATGCATGCATGCAATGCAAAATGCAACTTTTCATTTTCTCATTTTCTTCATTTTTTTCTTTTATGTTAATGAAGTGAGCAGCAGTTCAAACTCAAGTAAGGTTTGAATTCCTTAATCCAAAGAGTCAAGTTTTCCTATTTAACATAGTCGCAAAAGCCTTGATTCCATTCTAGACATCTTCTAATTTTTGACCAATCCATGAGTGTTAGCTAGTGTTACCCACAAAAAAAATCAGCTAAATTGAGATCAAATGCATCTGAATATGAGCTGATTGAAGCAAAAAGATTAACAACCAAATTAATGATTACTTGGTGTTGAAGTGTACTAACTGTTATACTAAAAGATTTCTGCTTAAGATTGATGAGTATAAATGATAACATGAGTTGAGTTGAATTATAGTGATAGCAATGATAACCTGGTTATAGATATGATATGAACTTTAAAATGAAATTAAAGCATGCTAATAGAGTTCAGAAAAGTACTAGGTACCTCCCCCAAGCTTATCATCGGCACTGTCCTCAGTGATGGATCATCCAAGCAAGGGAGAGGGTTGGGTGGGTGTTCAACTTTTGCAATGAGAGGTAGGCATGTCTTGCTTCACTTCTTTTTTGGGTCTATCATTTCAACATTTGATATCCGCACCGAATTTGATCAACTCTTCCTGGTATTGAATCAAATCTGCAATCAATTGAAGAATAATCAATTTACCGATCAATAAAATGCAATAAGGATTAAGAAATTCACTGAAATTTGGCAAAATCAAATGTGGACAACTGATATGAATAAGAAATCACAATTATCATTATGATAACATGAGCTAAGTAAGAATAATTGTAATAATTGATTATTAATTGTATTTCAATGAAAACTCAAAATTGTGAATTTAAGAGTATTCCCTAAGCTGAAAGTTCAGTGATAGATCATGTTCCTCTCTAATTTATTCTTGAAAAACAAAGGGAAAGTAGATATAAAAAGGCTTGGGTTGCCTCACAAGAAGCGCCCTACTTTAATGTCTTAGGCTAGAGATTGTTGTAACTCAGTGTCAACTAAGAAATTCATTTGGATTTGATAGCATGAGAACTTCCTTAGCTGAATTCTCTACTGTGGAATTGTACAATTTTACTTTAAAATTGTTTGAATTTTCACTCTCAAGATCCATAGCTCCAAAATGATAAACTTTGTGAACTTTAAATGATTCACACCATCTGGATTTCAGTTTTTCAGGAAATAATTTCAGTCTTGAATTGTATAATAGAACCAGATTTCCTTCCTTCTTCAAAATGTTGTTATCATGCCACATCTTTTTTCTCACTTTGTAAAATTCACAATTGTGGTAAGGCATTGAGCTTGATTTCATCTAATTCATCCAGCTGAAGTAATCTCTTCTGTCCACAAGATTTCATATCATAGTTTAGAACTTTAACAACCTAATATGCCTTGTGTTTAAGCTCAATTGGCAAATGACAATTTTTTCGATCAACTTATATGGGGAGACACCAATTGGAGATTTATAAGTTGTTCTATAAGCCCAAAGTGCATCATCCTTCCTAGTCAATGAGACAGCCTTCTCCAAGATGGTTTTAATTTCCCTATTTGAAATTTCAACTTGCCATTGGTTTGTGAACGATAAGATGTTGAAACCTTGTGCTTGACTCCATACTTTCTTAGAAGGTTTTCAAAACTCCTCTCAATAAAGTGGCTTCCTCCATCACTGATAACTACTCTTGGAACTCTAAATCTTGGGAAAATGATATCTTTGAACAATTTGATAACAATCTTAGAATTAGCAGTAACTGTTGGAATTGCTTCAATCCACTTAGACACATAGTCAACAACTAATAAGATGAACTTGTATCAAAATGAGCTAGAAAAAAGGTCCCATATAATCAATGCCCCACATCAAAGATTTCAACTTTTAGAATTTCATTTTGGGGAATTTCATTTCTTCTGAAAATTGTCCTTGCTCTTTGACATATATCATATCTCTTCACATAAAAATGAGCATATTTAAATAGAGAATGCCAATAGAATCCTGATTGAAGTACCTTAGCAACTTTCTTTTGAGTAGCTCCATGTCTTTCATAAGATGAAGAGTGACATTGACGTAGAATGTCCTGGAATTCAGATTCTGGCATACATCTTCTAAACATTCCATCAGGGGACTTCTTGAATAGAAATGGATCATCCCAATAGTAATCCTTGATGCCATGAAAGAACTTTTTCTTTTGCTGATATGAGTAATCAATTGGAATGATTCTACAAGATAAATAATTGACAATATTAACATACCATGAAGCTTGAGTAGCTGAGATGACCATTAAAAAATCATCAGGAAAAGAATCATTAATAGAAATTGTGAGAGATTCATGATTTCTTTCCAATCTATAGAAATGACCAGCTACTAAGTTTTTAATGCCTCTCTTGTCTCTGATTTCCACATCAAATTCTTGATGTAATAGAATCCATCTTATCAATCTTGTTAATAAGATGCCTCAAGCTTGGTGATCAGTGTATACAATAACTTTAGCTGCAACAAGGTATGATATGAATTTATCAAAAGCAAATACCACAGTCAATAACTCTTTTTCCGTAGTAACATAATTGACTTAAGCTTCATCGAGAGTCTTTCTAGCATAACAAATAACATGATGTCTTTTATCTTTGGTTTGGCCTAGGATTGCCCCCCCCCCCCCCCCCCCCCACCCACCCACCCACCCACTACTTGATCAAAAGCATCACACATCACTTCAAATGGCAAAGACCAATCTGATGATTGTACAATTGGGGCTGATGTTAAAGCTTGTTTCAGTTGGTTGAAACCCTTCAAACATTCTTCATCAAAGTTGAATTTAGAATCCTTTACTAACAACTTTGTGAAGGGTCTAGCTATCATTGAGAAGTTCTTTATAAATCTTCTATAGAAACCTACGTGACCTAAGAAACTTCTCACTGCTTTCACATTTTTGGGTGGTGGTAGCTTCTCAATAGCTTTGATCTTGGCTTTATTCATTTCAATTCCCCTGATAGAGACAATGTGTCCTAGAACAACTCCTTGTTGAACCATAAAGTGGCATTTCTCCCAATTAAGAATCAGGTTAGACTCCTACATCTTTGTAGTACTTTTGTCAAATTCCCTAAATAGCTTTAAAAAGAATCTCCATATACTGAAAAATCATTCATGCAAAACTTCCATAATATCTTCAATGAAATCTGAGAAAATTGACATCATTTATCTTTGAAATGTAGCTGGGGCATTGCATAAAACAAATGACATTCTTCTATAAGCAAATGTCCCATATAGGCATGTAAAAGTTGTCTTGTCCTGATCTTGAGGATGAATTGGAATTTGCAAGAACCCTTAATAGCCATTTAAGTAGCAAAAACGAGAATGCTTGGCTAGTCTCTCTAGCATTTGGTCAATGAAAGAAGTGGAAAGTGGTCCTTCCTTGTTTCCTTTTTTAATTTCCTGAAATCAATGCACATTCTTCATCCAGTTACTATCATAGTAGAAATCAACTCATTAGAATCAGATTTCACAACTGTGATTCTACCTTTCTTTGGCAACCCTTGAACTGGACTAACCCATTCACTATCTGAAATTGAATATTTGATTCCAGCATTCAAAAGCTTTAGCACTTCTTTCTTCACAACTTCTTTCATAACTGGATTCAATCTTCTTTGGCATTCAATTATAGGCTCATAGTTTTCTTCCATGGGAGTTCTGTGCATGTAAATTGAGGAGTTGATTTCTTTGGTATCATCCATTGAATACCCAATTACTTCCTTATATAGTTTTAGTCCCTTCAATAGCTTTTGAACTTGATTTTGTGATAACTTGGCATTGATTATCACTAGATGTGTGAAGTTTTTCCCTGGAAAATCATACTTCAGATTGCTAGGAAGAGGCTTCAGCTCCAATTTAGGAGAATTCTCCTTAGTAAAGCCTATCTGAACTTCAGTAGTGAAGACGTATTGGACCACATTTTGAATTTCTAATTTCTTTACTAATTTAGATGAATCCATAATAGAATGACAAGCCTCAGCTTCAGGATCATCTAATTCCTCCAAACGATCAAACATAAGACATATTTGTAAAGGATCTTCAATTGGAATTATTGCATAGACTTGTTCTACTAGCTGATTAATTTGCCTATCTTCAAGGTCTTCATGTTAAAAATTAGGAGTACTGATAACTTGAGCTAGATTGAATTCTATCTTGTCTTTTCCAATCTAAAATGTCAATCTACCTTTTTTGACATCAATTATAGCTCCTACAGTGGCTAAGAAAGGTCTACCTAATAGAATTGTAGTATTCAAAGTCTTCATCCATATCAAGAACAACAAAATCTAAAGGAATGTAGAACTTTCCAACCTTCAATGGTATGTCTTCAAGAATTCCACCTGGGTACTTGATTGATCTATCAACTAGCTGCAAAGACATATTAGTGGCCTTCAAATCTCCAACTTCTAATTTTTTTGCATAGTGATAGAGGAATCATACTAATAGAAGCACCTAAATCACACATGGCCCTTTGAAAAGCTTACAAGGAATTGAAAAGCTTCATGGATCCTTCAATTTTGGAGGGAGCTTGTTTTGAATTATCTGAGGCTTCTTTAGTTAAGGCTATAGTCTCATGCTCTATAATCCTTCTTTTCTTAGTCAAGATCTCTTTAAGAAACTTGGCATGGGATGGCATTTTCTGAATGGCTTCTACAAATGGCACATTAATATATAACTTCTTCAGAATTTCCAGAAATCTACCATATTGTTGATATTATTTAGCCTTGATTAGCCTTTGTGGGAATGGTATAGGTTGATAAACCCTTGCATTGACTTCCTCTTGAGTGTTTTTAGTCTTGTTCTCAACTATAATTTCTTCCACAACCTCTCCTAGAGTTGTTGATATTGGATTGATTCTAGCTGAATTATCTTCAATAGACTTCATTGGTTTTTCAATAACTCTACCACTTCTGAGTTGAATAGTTTGCACTTGCTCATTAGGATTGATTTCTGGTTGTCATGAAAAAATCCATATATTTCTAGTTGAAGTACTAGCTTGCTGAGCTATCTAATTTTCAAACACCTTGTTGTGAGCACTTAAAGTTTCAAATTCAGAAGTTAGTTTCAGCATTGCTTCTTCTTGTTTCTCTTGTTTCTTTAAGATTGTTTGCAATAGCTCTTCCATCTTAGATATTTGTGGAATTTGAACTTGTTGCTCATATGGTGGCCTTTGCAGTTGGACATTTGGTTGATTATATGGAGGTGATTGATTCTTGGGCACAATCTTGGGTTGCTAATTAGAATTATGAACTGGTGGGACTTGATAGTGATTTGCCTTATATGAAAAATAAGGATGATTTCTGTTCTCAAGAGTGTAATACTCAGGAGGAGGCTTCACACCATAATTCACCGCTGCATTGACTTGATCAGTAGTTTGCTCATATTGTTGTATAATCAAATTGCAACTTTTTGTTACATGTTCCTGGTTTTCACAAACATCACACCTACTTTCAGTGGTGGTTATCTTGTTCACACTGGATGATAGGTTAAGCTTCTCCAAAGCTTTTTGTAGAGTTTACTCAATTTGGGCAAAAATATTATTAACTTGTTTTTTATATTGTGGCCTCCTTGCTCTATCATGACTTAAGAAATGGTTCTTGGCCATATTTTCTATCAACTGATATGCTTCAACAATATTCTTGGAAGCAAATATTCTACTAGCAGCAGTTTCCAAAGCTATTTTGGAGGAATAATTCGGTCCTTTGTGAAAGTAGTTTACTAATTGTCATTTCTCAAATTCATGGTGTGGACATGCCTTTAACAAACTTTGATGTTTTTGCCAAGCATCACAAATGTTCTTCTAGTCTAATTGATAAAATCTAGCAATTTCTTCAGGAGTGAGAGACTTATACCAAATCATGGCTCTATCCTTGTGTGAAAATGGAAACAATCTCATGTAGACAGCATTCATGGGAGTGTTGTGAAAGTGAACAATAATGCATATCTCCTTGAAATTGTCAATATGCAAAGCTAGATCTTTCAGTACCTAATCCCGTAAACTGATGTTGCCTAATCATGGTGACTAGAGCTGGATTTAACTCAAATGTAGCAGCAGGTGCAATGACTCAATCAATTGGTTGTCCTGTGACAGTGCTTGGTGAATAGCAATCTTGGAGCAGTCATGACTCGATTATTTTCAGTGTCTTTATTGTTTATCTCTTCTTTAAATATCCTTCTTCTTATTACTTCTCTTTGCAATCTTCTTCTATTGAATCTTCTCTCATGTTCAGAATCAGACAAGTATAATTCTTCTTGACTATCTGAATCCTGCATAAATTGAAATAAGAAGTATAAGATTCAAACAAGAAAAATCAGACAGAATTGACAATTTAGTGTGATTGTAAAAATAAAAAAGAAAACTAAGTTGGAAAATGTGATAACTAGTTTAAAACTAATCTAAACTACAGAAAGTGAATCTATTCAGCATCAAATCCCCGGCAACGGCGCCAAAAACTTGATGTGAATTGTGTGGAGTGTGATTAACTTGCTGATTTATTGGACTCTATGCTAAAATGCAAAAGACTAAGTCCTAGGCGTAGACTATGTAGAAGTGAAATCTGAACAAGGTCTAGACGTAGACTATGTACAAAAGAAAATTGAACAAGGTGTAGGCGTAGACTATGTTGGATCAAAGTTTTAATGACATATCAAATTATATTTTGATGATACAAACCTCGAATGATTAAGGATAAAATGCTGAAAAAGTTGGCACTACCATTTTATTAAATAATTGGCACTAATCTTATTAGTTTTGGATGAATATTGAATGTCAAAGTTGTAAAGAATTATGTTAGCTTTTCATAGACTTCAAGATCATCTAATTTGGATAAGTGTGCAAAAAGTTATACTCAAAATAGTGCAGGGCAGTCAACCTGCTGATCGAAGCTATAAAGACCAGTCAAGACCGTCCGGTCGACCGATTGGAGATATCGGTTGACCGACGAATGCATAAGCTGTCAAATCCATATTGAGACTATACCGTTCGACAGTCCGGTCGAAGCACCGGTCGACCGACCAGCTCAACGGCTACAAATCAAAACTACGAGACTATACCGGTCGAGACACCGGTCGATAGTCCGATCGACCGACCAACTATGATAACTGGAGAAATCAGCACAACTATCATATAGTCAGGTTGACTGGTCCATAAATGCGGTCGACCGCTGAAATGAACAGTAACGACTATATTTTGAGGAGAAAAATGTGGAATTAATTCTGGACGAATTTTTCACATACCAAAGCCTATAAAAAGAGTGCCAAGGCCAGAAGCAAAAGTATCTAATTCAAGCATTGAAGCAATACTTCAAGAAATCAAAAGAAAATCCTTTTCTTGAAGTTATCATTTTAGTTGTGCTCTTCTTTCTCTCTTCCACTCTTGTGAGCATAGAATTATAAAAGAGAAAAACATTCTTGTTCCGAAAAATATAGAGAGCTCCTATATAAAAGAAGTTCTAAATCTTACCTCTTGAGCGAGAGAAATACATTAGCTTCCTAGGAGGAGATGTTACCTTGCCTCTCAAAGCGAAGAAAAGGTGGTTGTGTAAAGAGCTTTCTTCCTTGCCCCATTTGGAACAAAGGAAGTGCTAGTGAAATCTCCGGCTGTCTCGAGGTCGAGAAGTCGGAGCAGGGACGTAGGCCAAGGTGTGGCCGAACCTCGTAAACAACCACTGCGTCTATTTGTGTTTGATTTCTCTCACTCTCTCTCCCTCTAATATTGTGTTAATAATCTGAATTGCAAAAGTTTTAAGAATCATTTTGTGCTTCTACGACGAATTTCGTGAAATCGATATTTTCGGTTAAACACCAATTCACCTCCCCCCCTCTTGGTGCCCTTTGGGATCCTACAGACTATGTACAACAAGAAACTGAAAAGAATTGAAAATGCAACAGAATGATGTATGGCCTAAACTCCTCTCTTCATTAAATTGCAAGTGCACAGATTAGAGTAGTAGACCCGAATATCGTATTCACAGTGATTTGAAACTTAAGATTCACTAACTAATTTAGATTAATCCAAAATTAAGTTAACTCTTTTTGGTATTTTTAAATGACTGATATAAGATGATACTAACAGATATAAAATGTTCTCTTAGGAAAGAGGTTCATCTAATACTCTGCCATGGATGAATTAGAACAACTCAACATAATGATCATATGATTCAACCTATAAAATTTGCTCGCGCAATACATTAAAACAAGAACTAATTATCATATTTTCATATGAATGTTAGTTAGGCTGATTTAAAAAGGGATTCAACTGATATTAGATTGTCAAGGAACTTGTGACAACTACTAGTATGCTAACATTCTTTTCAGACATAAGCATAACAAGTAAAGTCACAAACCAGAGGTAATAGCAATCACAAGACAAGGTAATAATTCAGCTCATAACACATAATATAATCAGATCCACAAACCATTATCTCTAAACATCATGGAAATCTAGAATCAATCTCTTGAATGTGATTTCAATATGAGATTCACATTAACAAAAGTTGAATGGATGCATCAAAACTCAGCATGGATGATTGGAATCATAAAACAAATCAATGTTCTTAACTTATTTCTGAGTAAGAAGAGAATCTGAAATCAACTTCTCAGTTGTCATTACAAAATAGGATTCACATCAATAAGAACATATTCTAAAACATTCAGAACTATATTAACATCAATAATAAAATCAGTGTTGTTCATCATCCATTCATAACAAAAAATAGACTACTACCCTATCCTAAGAGAGCCAAGATTTAGCTCCTCATAAATGATGAAATCAATAGAAAATAGATGAGGAACAGAATAAAAAATATTCTGAAATATAAACATGGCAGAATCAGCTTGATGTCTCTTCTTGACTCCTTCCTCTCCTTCCTTCAGCTCCAAGGTGCAGAATGTGGAGAATGGTAGAAGATCCCTTTCTTCTCTTGGAATCCCCCTTTTTATATGGCATTTCATCACCCTTTGATCCCAATCATAAGCTTTTATTCCTTTTGATCTATGTCATCTGTCCTAGTCTCCTCTTCTTTTCAAAAAGATTCCTTTCTTGCTTTTGACAGCCTGCAGACTTGTGGTCCCCCTCCTTTTCCAGCAAAGTTGTGTGTCTTTTATTCTTGATTTGGAGGCTGAAATAATATGAATAGCAAGCATCAAAACTCTTCAATAAAAATTAGATAAATAAAAACTAAATCAGTATATTATCCAGTTCAAATGTGCAAATGTAAGATATCATTATGCTGAAATATCAATGCATGTATATTAAGCATAATTATCCAAATATAAATATTTCAAGGCTTATATGCACATGAATTCAGATGAAAAATGAGTAAAATTATAGTATGATCAGCTAGTGATCACTCTCCACTAAAGGACTAGACTTGAGTTGTTTCTCCTCCTTTGTTTTACACTTTACCACTTTCGTATTTTCTATTTCTTCTCTTTTCTATGTACCGGCCTAACATTGGGACAATGTCAAGTTCATGCTCGGGAGAGGGACTTAGTCCATTATGCATTTGAATGGCATGTTTATTTTCAACATTTTTAGTTTATTAGTCATGATTGTTTATACATCTATTTATGAAAAAAATGATGAAAAAAATTTGTCATCTCATTTCTTCTTGTTTACTATTGTAACGTCCGTTAAAAAAGAAAAAAAGGTGTAATTTTTTTTAAAAGAAAGGGCATTTTGGACATTTTCAGGAAAGGGATAGCAGAGAAAAAAATAAAGCCACGTGTACAAAAAAAATAAAGGTGCGCTCGTCTTCCCCAAACCCCCGCTGCTACAGTGCCCACGTGAATGTCCAAGCCGCCGCCCCTTTCGACGCTCCGATCTTCTTCGTTCGGCCACCGTTTTTCATGTGTGAGGTGTCTTTGGAAAGAGGATGACGAGACAAATATTTTGACATATTGTATGAGATGATCGGTCCACTACGCGCGACGCAGTAAGGAAAAAATATGAGGAGGATGAAAAATCCACTGACGATGATTCCGGCGATGATTCACACCGATTCTTCTCCTGGTGAGTTCTACATCATCCTTAGGTCTATTAGGATCATTTTGAGGGGTTTTAACCATGCCTTTATTCCAAATCACCTAGGAGGCCGAGATTTGGCTTCCCAGCGAACTTTCCGGCGAACAGATGGAAAACTCCGGTCGGGCTCACCTCGACATTCTGGTAAGTGCACACATGAGGAAAGAAGAAATTAGATTGCTGTCCGTATAATAATTAGTCGTTAATCCTCTTTAGGTTCGAAGGTTTCGACGTCTGACCGTTCTCCGACGACCTTTTCGGCGAACTCGTTCTCATATCGTTGTTGGTAAGCGAATAAGAATATGCATTTGAGTAGATTTCAGTGATGTGAACAAATTTAAAGTAACTTATTTTATTATGGATGAATAAGGCGTTCGACGTCTTTTTGACATTTTGGCGGGTGCGGCGGTGATTCTGAGAGCGACGGCTACTGTGGTTGTGGTATGAATGTCGGATAGCTGAAAATAATTATTATAATATAGTTAAAGTCCTAATTATGTTTTATTTAATATTTGATTGAATTTCGCTTATAGGAGGTTGCTAATCGGAAAGCGATAGTTCGTGGATTATTGTGATTTGATTAGGCTATTACTAGAAGCGATAGTTCGTGGATTGTTGTGATTTGATTAGACTATTACTAGACGACGAGACCTTCTTTTCCTTCTTGGTAAGTATTATAGCAAATCCATAATAGGACTTGATTTATGATAAGCACGTCGAGTAGTTGTGAATAGTGAATTACCAAATTTATTTTTATAATATTAATTTTAAGTAATGAATGTGATAGGTTGTGTTTACTTTTGATTGGATTCGGACGAGGGGATAATTTGGGGACTCGACGAATCCAAGGTGAGGGAACTTATCTCAATTAATATGAACCAATTAACTCATTTGAATGATGACATTGTCCCATCCGATGTGGGACTAATTTTCGTGATAGTTTTTCTTCATGTAAAAATCATATTTATTTGTATGCTTCTTATATGTGCTTTCATATGACTTGTGATGTTTCGTTATGAATTGTGGAAGTCTTTAGTTGATAGAAGTTTTCTCCTGTCACTTGAAATGAAGGATTTACTTTTGAAATGAAAGGTTTCTTTAGTATAATGATTTCAAGTTTTAGATTTTCATTTTGAAATTTCCATTACATGCATTACATGTAGACCGATTTGGGGCTCGGTATGCTCTGTGTCAATGGGATACGAAGAGCAGGTCCAACATCCTATGTCAATATAGTGATACGAAGGGTGGAATTAGAACAACTATCCTGTGTCAATGGGATACGAGGGATGGAAAGAAAAGATAAGAAGTCCTGTGTCAATGGGATACGAAGTGAGTTCAACGTCCTGTGTCAATGGGATACGAGGGACGGAATTAGAACAACCACCCTGTATCAATGGGATATGAGGGGTGAGATTTATTCCTCCATCGAGGAGATTGGATATCCATAATTGATGATGTTTCCCCAATTTTTATGATGTTATCTTATTATCATGCATGTGCATCCATAGCATTCATTTCGGTATGATTATTATTTTAATGAATCTTCTTGGAGAAATGAGAAGGGTTTGGAATAATTCCTGAAAATGAAAAGGTTGATTTTCCTTTGCTGTTTTAATATTTGAGATAGTCATTTTACTCATTGAGCCTCTTTATGCTCACACATCTTGTTTAATTTTTCAGGTACTGAATAAAATTCTTACATGCTTGCTTGCTTGCATAAAATAAGAAATATAAAGGGGCAGAGATTGGTCATGTGTGAGAGGCATGGTCGATATTTTGGTTACCTTGTATTTCATTTGCCTTCTTATACAAATTTTTAGTTTGAAGATTGCTTGCAAGATTTTGTGAGATGTTAGATTTATGATGTGGAGCGATGGACGCTCGCGTTATATGGTTTATGAGCATCTCGCTCGTGATTTTTGGTTTGAGAGTGAGCTTGTGACTCACTATTTTGGGCATGTGTCCCACCCTTTTTGCTATTCGTTAAATTGTTAGTAATGTCCTTATAACTGCCTATGATGTTTAAGTTTTGAAATTAATTGTCTGTGAAGAGATATATATGAATTGTTGTACATGACGTATAGACGAATTTATGCATATGCCATGCCGAAATTTTTAGAAATTTTCAGAGTTAGTTTATTTTTCGAACGTTAATTTTTCATTGAAAATTTGAATTTGAATTTAAATTGGTTTTCGGTTTCACCCCTTGTAGCGCCAAAACGAGTAGTAGGGCGTCACAACTATTTTATTGTCTTAAAGCTTATTTTCATAACATCACAACATCTATGAAATTCAATCATTATTTACTTTTATCGGGTATTGATGTGGAGAATTCATGTATATATTTTTACCACTAATTTGCATGTATTTTGCTCTTACACTATGCTTAATTCCATTACAAATGCATGCACAACACTATTTAGCCATGTTTTTACACATTCCCCACATCAAGTTCATTTATACACCGTTGTTGTTCATTTGCTGCTAATTTGTCCCTTGAAATGAACACCTTTGCAAGAAGTCGACGAATGCTTAATGGATGGAGTAGAGCAAGTCGTACACCATGCACTAGTGTCTGCTTCACGGAAGATGATTTGCTTCAAGAAAAAAGAGAGTTCATCAAACCAACAATAAACATCAACCAAATCTTGGGACCAGCTCCTCACCACGTCGCATGAGGAAGCTTCCTCTGCCTGGGGACCACTGTTATAGGAGGAGGACAAAAGCTGCAGAGTCGACAACTACATGAGGAGGACAGAAGGAGGGATGCCTACAAAAGGAAGTCTGGAGGACTGAAGAAGGGGGGTTCGATCACAAGTCTTGGAGATAGTTCTTGGGGAGCAAGTATTCTAGAGAAGGTAGAAAGATGAGAGTTCAAGGCCAAAAATAATGTTCTGCTTTATTGTTGTATTCATGAGTGTCTGTTCACCCTCTATGAGCTATAACTAACGGGCCAACTGAGGCCGAGAGGTGTCTGAGAGCTGAATCTCGAGCTTTAGCTCTGCTTTAATGGTATTGATCTTTGGTTTGTGTTATATTGTGAATCTTTAACTTCCCGTAGTTATGTTTGGATTGAGATTTTGAATCGCTCTTGCCACACCCCCTGGGAGAGATGTTTATATGCTCTCCACGGCCGAACGCAGAGACATCGAGCGCCGGTGAAGTGATTTCCCGTTTGGTTTTCGTGTTGCGCCGACAATGGTCGTTGTTTGTTATTCAGTTTAGACGTCACACATTTCTAAACTCGAAGCCCGAGAGAGATGTGCATACTCTGAAGCTCCGATAATATATCGCCATGTTGAATAAGAGCTCAAACCATTTTAGATGAGTTTGAAGTGTGTGTAGGGTTCTTTTCATTTTCTGTCTTCCTTCGCTGATGCGTAAAATGATGTAGCAAAATAAAATCGTTAGCAAGTGCACTAGTCGCTCAAGTAATATAGTAATAGGAGTAAAGAGTGTCGAACTCACGAGGAATATTATTAACTCAATATCTGAATTTATAAATTAATAATAGAGGAAAAACATGGATTTTTGAAAATAGGTTTTATGAAAGTAAAATAAAGAAAACAAGGTAAGATAATGTAGTGGTGTTGAAGTTAGGCGTTAGGATGAAAATAGATCAGGAAAAATATTTGAACCATAAAAGATAAATTTAATCTTTAAAGATGAATTAGAGTCTCCCTAAAGTAATCTAACATGATTAACTTGTGGTCTCCATGGCTGGCATCCCTCAATCTAATCATATAGAACAATCTTAATTTAATAAGAATTGAAGTCTCCACGACTGGTACTCTCAAAATCATATTAAAATTAAAAATAAGATGCATTAAATTGGATTCCCTAAACTATTAATCACTCCACAAACTGGTATAGATTAATAGATCACACAAATTTGATTCTCCACACACTAGTTATCAAATTTATGTCAATTGTTAAATTCAAATAAAATCAATTATAATTAGTATAATGAATTCTGAAATTAAACACTCCACAAACTGGTATAGCCTAATTCAAAAATTCAATTAACTAACATAAAAGCATTAAGCACAATTAATAATTGGTCATAAAAGATTAAAACAAATAAAATAGGGTCCAAACATTTCCCTTGAATTAATAATCTCCTAAAATAATAATCCTAAAAATATGAAGTTCATCCTAGAAATTCTGGAGAGATAAAATACAAATAATAAAAATAGGAAGAATTACACCAAGAATAAAACAGGATCCTGGATATGGGTAGACAGTCGGGCAGCCTCTCAGACTTGATTAGAGTTGCGATTAACTTCCAGCCGTCGCACCTCTCTCCTCTTGGTCGAAGCATGCAGAGCTCACGACTCGTCGTGGAAGAAAACTTAAATTTCAGAGCACCTCTTGGGACGACGGGTTCTTCATGTATTTATAGGTGTGGACGGCATTCAACTTGATCACGATTGTAAATATCGCACGGTCGAATTTAATTTTATGAGATAAAACTTGAGTTGATTAAGGTCGATAAACTTTGTTTCTCTCTCTGAATCTCGGCCAAAACTATAAAGCTGTTACGCCCAAAAAGATAAACTCTTTTATCTTTACTCCATTCAAATCACGGCCAAAACGAAGATTTCCTTGCCATTATGCCCAAAAAGATAAAATCTTTTTATCTTTACCCTCTTCATATCTCGGCCAAAATGATAAAAGACTTCTTTGCACCCAACGATTACGACCGATAGTGATAAAACATTGGATTTTTTGGCCAACAAACTTTGGTTTATATGGAATTCTCGGCCGATACGAGTTCTCGGGCGATACATCACCTCCATTCGAATCTCGGCCAATACAGATAGATCTTTGGTGATTTATCGGCCGATATGATCTTTGGGGTTGGAGTTCTCGGCCGAAACGTCCATTCTTGATCAAATATAATCCTTGGATAATCAGTATTCGATTTTTCTGGCAAATTATCAAAATTTAGTTAATCCATCCACAATTAAAATATTCAGAGAATCAATACTTAAAATCGATAAATCCGGAATTACGACTAAAAGTGATCTAAAATGATGCATGCCATGATTAAATTATAGAAAAATTAACTAACATAATAATCTAAAATATGTTGTATTTTGCATGCATCATTCGCCATTGCCTCCTCCAATTCCCTTTGATTTTAAGAGTCTCTGCCCGAGAGGGAAGATCTTATTTCTCCTTCGTAGTTGATGAACCGAGAGGGCACTCGATGATCAAGTTAAGTCTAGAAGACTCTTAGCAATGCTATGCTATGTTTCCAAATCGGCTCCTTTTAAATCGTCTAAACTCTATTCACAAAACCCCAGTTCCTTGCATTCTACCCGGGTGGATTCAAGCCGACTGTTGTTGTCTCTGTTCTCAGTTTATTTCTTTACAAATGCTAGGGCACTGAGAGGTCGTGACGGTTTATCTCAATCCGAAGAGGAAAGCTCGGTTTATACGTCTAAGCATCGTGCACGAGAGTGACCGTTGCACCAGACATATAAACTCCTTCATGTGTGTAAACTAGACTTCCCATGAACACGAAAATGTCGTGGGTAAGTCAAGTGTTTTTCACTATGAAGTTACCCAAATACGCACGTGAAGGGGCACTGAGTCATTTTCACCCATATGATAGAGCAGAAAAACTTGAATCTTATAGTAAAAGCACCTCCGTAAGCTCTCAGCATGCGTCTATTGTCTTGCACTTTCCCTATCTTTTTTTTATTTTCTCGTTATTCTTATATACCGAAAACAACAAAAATATTAGATTACTTGTGTTGCTTTCTTTCACTATTATTTTACCGCAATATTTCTCCTATTGTCCTCAGCATTTTTAGACACTGAGTTAGTTTCGAGGCATTTGCTTGGAGATTTCATAAAGTTGTTCCCTGTGGATCGAACCTCAAGCACTACAATTATGTTCTTTATACTTGTTGATCACATTTTGATAGTGTAGAGAGATCATAAATTTAAGACTTCATTCGACATTTTTTTCTGTGTTTAAGAGTAATACACTAGTGTAAGAGATAGATATACATTTAAAGGCCTCTTGCCTATGATACATTTCCTTTTTTTACATTAAGCGTGCCAATTCCATTTCATGCTGCAATCTCTATACACACTTCAGAGCATTGGGATTTATATTCAATTTGTTACTAAGTAGAAAGATTATATTTTAAATGATTCAATTCTATATTATTTATTATTATGTTTGTCCTTATTATAATTGCATCTTTATTGAAAGCATAAAGTTTTTTATGAGCTTATGATTATGCTAAAAAAAAAGAAATAAATGTGAAAAAGAGGGTTAGTTGAAGCCCCCAAAAAGTAAAAGTAAAAAAAATAATAAAGTATAAATGTGTTATCCGGAGCCTTGGTGTGTCCGGGTGATAGATCCATAGGGTAACTGCTTCGTCGATCAAAAGCCCGTTACATGAAACACTTTACGCAATATTGAGAAGCAAGTGAGTACTAAAATAAAAAAAAAAGAGAAAAAAGGTAAGAAAATAAGGTCATAGAAGACTTGTGGTTCAACATTGATAGTTTTATGAGATAAACTAATATTATTTGTAGATATGGAGTAAGGACATGTTTGAAAGTTAAGAATTCTCCAAGGATAGGATATGGTTGAGAAGAGATACTCTAGTGATGTCCATGTAAAACAATAGTGGGAGAAAAGTATTGCTTTGTGATAGAGTCTTGGTCTTATCTGAAATTTGCTTGAGGACAAATAAAATACTAAGCTTGGGGGAATTTAAAGCATGAAAAATTATGCCCTATCTTGTTATTATTTCATGGTTATTCTTATATTATGAATATTTTATAGTTAAAAAAATAGAGAATTGATTTATTTTTATAAAATTTCTTTTAAATTTCAATTCTAAGTTTGGATAATTTCATTGTAAGAAATCAAAACAACACAAAATGGCCGAAAACAAATGGAAATTACAACAAATAGCCTCTGCCACGGTCGTGCCACATTTGGTCATGGTGTGCCTCCATATCACGCGTCGAACCGTTGATGCACACTGTCATGCCATACCCTTAGTCACGGTTATGACACCATGTTTACGGCCATGAGCGCATGTTGAAGCCAAGATGATGAAATATGGTCTCAGTCATGGCCGTGTTGACGGTCTCCTAGGCGGTTATGGAGTAGTTTTTATCGGGGGACGAGAAAATATATAAAAGAGGACAGAAAAGGACCTGGAAAAGGATCTATTTGAAGTCCAATGAAGAGAAGTGCAAGAACTATAACGAAGCTCTACCGGAAACTCGAGAGAGGACGTGGTCGCAAGAGTTCTTTGATTTCTTTTCCTAAAATCTTATATTAGATTTTATGTTATCCCTCTTAGATTAATATTTGTGTTTTGCAATTTTGTATTTAATGCTCTCCTTTGATTCCATTATTTATGATTTGATTGATATATGAGAAGAAGTAATTATTTTCATAATAAATTTTTTATGATTGAATTTATTTATTGTATTCCATGATTAGAGAAATCGAAAGAGACCTAACTTGTGAAGTTATTAAAGTAATTTAAGAAAGCCTTTAATCTTAATTCCATTTGAATTCATCTTTTGATTAATTAGATAAGTTAAAAATCTAAAGCATTTACTTATTCTAATTATTGCTAAGATAGTAGTTAAATCCTAAAATATTGGTTAACTAATTTTGGGAATTCAACTTTGTTATTGATTCAATTAATTCTAAGTTGAAAAAAAAATCTATTACATTTTAGTGGTGATAATTATGTGCCTTAATCATCAAATCATTATTTCTCCATGTGATCATTATCTTTATTTTTTATCTTTTTTATTTTATTTGCACTTGAAAACAAAACTTTTCTTAATTTCTTAATTAACAAGTGTAAAATAAAATCTAAGTTATTAACTTTCCTCGTGAGAACAATATGTTTATTGATTCACTTTATTACTCGAGTGACTAGTGCACTTGCTAGTGTTTGCTATCGTTTTGACCGCATTCAACAAGCAAGATTCAAAGTCTAGGGGAATTTGATGTGGAGAATTTATATATGTATTTTGACCATTGTTCTTCATGCATGTTTTATCTTTATATGCGACAATTCCTAATTCTCCACATCTAACTTTACTTATTAGTGAAAAAGGCTTATTTTTGTCAACCTTGTTGCCTTAACCTCTTGCAGGAACTTCTACCCAACTGAGGTGGAGGGATGTGATGTGATTGGCTGAGTTCCATAGCAATATTGAAGAGGAAGAGCTACTAGTGCTTCTTGTGGATGAGCCCAAACAACAAACAGCAAACAACTTTATACAAATGCGGACCAGCCGACACATCACTCTAGACCCAACAAGAGGAAGCTTCCTTGGAGCTATGCAGGCACTAAGGGACAAAAGGAAAACAAAGAAAAAAGGACAAACAAAGGTGAGCTGGCAGAATGCAGAGTGTGAGCTATATAAAGAAAGCAAAAGCAACAGAGAAAAGGGGGAGCGGAAGAGAGACTTGGGCAATAGGGGTTCCAATTCTGTTCTTCATCATCCAAGAGGCAAATGAGAGGAGAGGAAGTTTTTTTGGCTAGGAGCATTTGTTTTTTGAACTATGACCATGGATGTAATTCAGAGTGCTGTGACACTCATGAATAACCAACCGCTAAGGCTGAGGATGTATTAACTTGGGATGTTTCGTTCTCTGTCTATTTTTTTATTTTTTTTTCTTGTTCTATAGATGAATGATTTCTCTATCGCTTCAATGAATCATTTCCTATTTTATCCTATTTAATTTGTTGTAACGATTATGTATGTTGATTGAGCTTATGGACTTGTCTTGAGTGCAACCCGAGAAGGAGATCTACTCTTTGTTCAGTTGAATGTCAAGAGGGACAGAGGTTGAACCAATCTGCAACACAGACCAAGTTTCAAAATCTACTCTTTGTGCAACACTTGCATTTTTGTGATGGTGTTTGGAAATCTTCTATTCAGGCAATGCATGTTCATCGATTTCTCACCCGAGAGGGATTTTTTCCTTAAGGCTTTGTATGCATGCCAAGAGGTGGGAACATAGACTCAAAGAAGGACTCATGAACTGCGCGTAATGGAGACGAACGCAATTCGCTCATTTCTATGCATCATCATCTTTCCCCTGTTTTAATCCTAATTTATTAATTCAGTGATTTCCTATCCGAGATGGAGCTTTATACTTTGCATTTGTGTAAGATCCCAGAGGGCACACAACTGCAAAGTCACACAAAGAGAAGTCATCGAGGGTCACGATTTTCATTTTTAATCAAGATTTTATTCGCATGAACACATTGGTCTACGCACTCTTTAGCCACAAAGGTTTCTCACCCGAGAGGGCTATTTTCAACAATGGAAGTCCAATATAGGCCTAGAGGTTGGTTGGAATTTCCATTATCATCCTAAGAACTTGTAAGGCTGAAACTGCATAAGACCCAACTCGAGCTCTACTAAGAGAAATTAACTCTTCTATCGGCTCCATGCACATGAGGGTGTTTCCCAAGCTAGATAGTCACATGTGTGAGTTGAACCATCCATGTGCATGAGAGTTTCATTGATGAGCTAAGTGATATCTGTCACGAATACATACCTGTGAACATGTTGAGGGGTAGTATGAAATCTTAACCGCAATTTAATGTCCAGAGAGCATTAATCCCAAGTGAAAACATCCCATGTAAGTCCTTAGTACTGATCCTATTGAGTCCTTTCCACTCTCATTTCTTCTTTCCTTAATATCATAAAAATGTTAAAATTTAGTATAATTGTTTACTTTAAATGAACTCTTTACTTTACTCATTTAAATCTATTCTTCATTTTTAGCAATTTGCATTTCAATTATGATTTGAAATTAGCAAAATTTTCCATGTGGATGAACTTCAGGCACTACAGTGATATGTCATATACTTGCGGTTCTGATCACTTGCTGATCACTATATATTTCTAACCCATTTTAGATGCAATTCATACATATCGAGTCCCATTTTTGCCTATTTTTGGGCGAATTATACTTGGAATACATACATTGTGATAACTAGTTGATATTCCTCATTTCATATTTAATTCCATGTGCATTGAGGTTCTGAAATGCCAAAATTCATTAATATTTAAATTCTATGCCAAGTTATCATTTTGAGGACAAGTTATCATTCCTAAGTGTCAAGTTATCATTATTCTGAGTGAACTGATTTTCAATGGTTTTCTTTTCCTAAATCCATCATTATCATATATAAATCATATTTGGATAGTCACATCTCAACTTGTGCAAAGTTTAAGCCCATTTGAACAAGATAGTCACATCTCAACTTGTACAAGTTATCGTTAAAGGGCAATTCTATCATATCGACATGCAAAACCATTAATTCTGCATAGGGACCTTAAGCAATCATCTTGTTATTGTTCTAACTCATTTTTGGTCAAATTTCATTACATTTGGATAACCACAACTCAAGTTATCACAAGTTATCGTTTTTAGGTCATATAAGTTATCGTTTTTGGGCACCCAAGTTATCACTTCTTAGAAATCTCATTCATATTTGATTTCTGAATGCACTCACTTGTTACTCTAGTCCATTTGATACTTCTAATGCTTTGAATCACTTGCATTTGGATAATTTTCATGATTTGTGACAAGTTATCATTCTGGGCCCCTTAATTCATTAATTTTGATACAAGTTTTCATTCCTGCACAACACCTAATACCATTTGATATCTGAGCTAGCAACTATCATCATCTTAATCTTTATTTGTCAAAACACCATTCAAGGGCTTTGATTCTTGCTGTTTGGGGATTTGTAGCAGGGAGAAAGGTGGCCAAAAAGTGGAAAAAGTAGGGGGGACCATCTACTTTTTCCTGCACAAAAAGGAATCTGTAGTTGGAATTTCAGAGGGGTGGACAGGTGGCACAATAAAAGGATAAGGAACATTCTGATGCTGATCCAAGGGTGGATAGGAGTCATATAAAAGGGGAATTTCTGGAGGAGAGAAAGGGGGCAGGTCATTCAGGGTTTGGAAAGGGGTTTCTGCACAAGGCTGGAGTTGCTGCTGTTGCTTGGAGCTGCTGCTACTGCCGAGACACTTCAATCAATGATTTGTATCTGTTTCTCAATCCATTTGATGTCAAGCTTTGTAATTATGAGGAGTTAAACTCCATTTCTTCTAGGATAGGGTAGTAGTTTAGATTAGTTATGGATGGAAATGAATTGAATTGATTCCTACACTGAACCATTGCTGATTTTCAGATTTCAGAATTATTCTGCATTGATTCATGTTATCATTGGATCTATTTGAAAACTATAACTGAGATGTATTATTTGATCTAATCATCCTTCAGAAATGCATTAAGAGATAAAGTCAGATTTCTAGATTCCATTTAGTTGTAAATCTGATTTCTGATTTTGGTTTCCTGAAAATATGATTTCCTGATTTTTTCTGAATCTGATTTCCTGAACAATTTGAATCTGTTTGTCATTGTGGACCTGATTAATTGAGTAACTGAAATGTTGTCATTGCTCATATCTTGTTCAGGAATGAATCAAGATGTTGGCATATTATCTTTGACTCAAAACAGATTGCAAATCTGATTTATGAACTTTAATGAAATCTGTTTTCTGATTTCCTGCTGGAAACTATTTTATTAATTGAACCCCCTGATTTTATTCAATCATTGAGAGGTGAACCTTAGGGATCTCTTGCAGTCCAGAGATGGATCAAGAAGCAATTGATAAACCTAGTTCCATTGATATATGACTTTGATTTCCTGAATTGCAGAATTCTATTTGCTGATTTCTAGTTTCTTATTTCTAATTGAATTCTGATTTCCATTGTTATGCCTCATTTTAATTCACTACTGAGAGGTAGTCTTAAGGCCATTCTTGAGAGTCAGAGATGACCCAAGGAGCATTGGACAATCACTGAATTCTCCCCTTTTTGATAGGATGTTTCTTAACCCCTTTAATTGGAGTTTTGTGTGGATTTCTTTCTATTTTGAAACCGAGAGGTTGAATTAAAATCCCCCTAGAATTCAAAGATGAATCAAGAAGCACAAGCACCATAATTGGGCAGATTTCATCCTGGGTTGATTGATTGGAATGATTCCATCTTTTTATGATTGCAATTACAAGTTATCATTCCAAAATTTCTTTGAATTGTAAAAATCAGCATTGAACCTTCAATTGCATTCAATGATAACTTGATTTTCAGTGAGAATCCTCTTTTGATTCAACCTAACTATCAACTATATGATCATATATTGCTTAGTTAAAGGCTAATTGAGCTGTGAGAGCAGCCACATTTCAAGTTGAATCTAAATTGGACATTTAATGATAACTTGATCCTATCCATCCTTAATTAATTTAGATGAACCCCGATTCCTAGAAGAACCTTTCTCATTGATAGTTAAACCTTTCTAGACTTTAATCTAGCATTTATATCTCAGTTTTGATAAGTTTCCAAAATCCAAAATTCAGTTATCATTTCACTTTCCATAAAAAATCTGTTTTCACTTCCCTTTGAAAATATGTTTTTAGCCATTAAAGTAGAACAAATTTAGATTATTTTAATGTGCCTAAGACTTCAAATTCTTGTGGAGATGACAACCTGAGTCTACTACATCTTACTTGTGCACTTGCAGCTAGTGAGTTGGGAGACCAAAAAATGAAAAGTTGACCATTTTATTTAATTTCAGCAAATTATCACTACTCAATCCCAAATATCACTATAAAGTTTTTGACGCTGTTGCCGGGGATTTGAGGTCAATTAGGCTAACTTAGATAGTTTAGATTAGTTTTAGATTAGTTTTTAGTTTATTTGTTAGGCTAATTTTCAGTTTTTGCAAGTTATCATTTCTAACTTTTCACTTTTGTCTAGTTTTCTTTTCTTTCTTGAATCTGATAATTCTGAATCTCTTTATGCAGGACTTGGACCATCAAGAGGAACATTACCAATCAGATCCTGAACCTGAAAGAAGATTTCTAAGAAGAAGGAGATTGCAAAAGCTTGAGGCAAGGAGAAGGATATTTAAAGAAGAAGAGGAAGAGGCATACAACCCTGAATTTGAAGAAGTTGTGAATCAGAATATGGAAGCTCCTAGGACTCTTAGGGACTGTTATTCACCAAGTAATGCCAGGAATCAGCAAGGGGAAGGAGCCTTAGCACCTGTGGCAAACTTTGAAGTTAATCCAGCCTTAATTTCAATGATTAGGCAAAGTCAATTTTCTGGACTTGGGACTGAAGATCCAGCTTGTCATTTGGACAATTTCAAGGAGATATGCATAACTATGAACTTCAATAATATCCCCATGAATGCAGTATATATGAGATTATTTCCCTTCTCACTCAAGGACAAGGCCAAGACATGGTATAAAGGATTGAATCCTGAAGAGGTGACACTTGGGAATCAATTGTTTAATTATTTCTTTCAGAATTCTTTCCTCCTTCAAAAATTGATAACTTCAGGGATCAAATAGTGAGGTTCTATCAGTTGGATCAAGAAAACATTTGTGAGGCATGGCAAAGGCTTCAAGGGTTGTTAAGGGCATGTCCCCATCATGGATTTGAAAAGTGGCAATTAGTCAACTATTTTCATAATGGATTGAACTACCCTAGCAAGGTGGCATTGGACACTGCAGCACGAGATATCTTTGCATCCAAAAATATAGATGAGGCCTACCAATTGATAGAGAACATTGCAAAGAATCATCACTTCCTCACACATGATAGGACCAGGAGGCCACCTATGGATAATTCAGTGAACCAATTGTCATCCCAATTTGAGGAGGTGTTGTACAAGACTTTGGAGAGGTTGAACTTGACTCCCAATGGCAATAGGGCTTCCAATTCTGAAACCAGGTGCTGTGTATGTGGGAATCAAGGCCATGTGTCAGAAAATTGCAATTTGATTATGCAACAAGTGGAGCAAATAGTGGATCAAATCAATGTTGTGGGCAATTATGGAATTAAACCTCCTACTGAATTCTGCACTCCAGAAAATAGGAATCATCCATACTTTTCTTACAAGGGCAATAATTATCAAGGGGCTCCTATGCAGAATTCAAATTGGCAGCCCAAAATCCTGCCAAGGAATCAGCCACCACCTTATGGAAATCAAGGCCAAAATGCACAAATTCAAAGAAATCTGTATGAGCCACCACCTCAAGTCCAAACACCACAATTCCAAAATGAAATGAAGGAGATGCTTCAACAGATTCTGAAGAAGCAGTACAGCCAAGGAGAGGAGATATTGAAGATCAATTCTAGATTGGATGTTATGAATGCAAATCAGAAATTGTTGGAAAGATAAATTGCTCAACAGGCTAGTACATCCACTAGACCTCCCTTATTCTTTCTTGGACAGCAAAAGTAAATCCAAAGGAGCAAGCAAAGGCCATCCAGCTCAGGAGTGGAAAGATGGTGGAGCAACCAATGCAGAAAGTTGATGTAAATCAAGTCAATTCAGACTCAAGAATTGCTGAAAAGTCAAGTGAATAGCCAAGTGAGGAATTCAAGAATTCAGGCCCTCAAATTGAAGCAAATACAAGGGTTTTTGACAATGTACCCTTCCCTCAAAGGCTAATCAAGACCAGCAATATGGAAAGTTCTTGGAAATTCTGAAGAAGCTATACATAAATGTGCCTTTTGTTGAAGCCATTCAGGAGATGCCTTCCTATGCCAAGTTCCTAAAAGAAATTTTAACTAAGAAGAGAAGAGTATTGGAGCATGAGACAATTGCATTGACTGAAGAGGCTTCTGCAATTATCCAAAACAAGTTGCCTCCTAAGCTCAAGGATCCAGAGAGCTTTTCAATTCCATATGAGATAGGAAATAGGAAAATCCAAAGAGTCATATGTGACTTGGGAGCTTCTGTGAGTGTCATACCCTTATCATTGTGCAGGAAACTTGAAGTTGGAGATTTGAAGCCAACAAATATGTCCCTTCAACTGGCAGACATATCCATCAAATATCCACATGAGATTATTGAGGACATACCCTCAAAGTTGGTAAATTCTATATTCCAGTTGATTTTGTTGTATTGGATATGGATGAAGATGTGAATACCCCCATTCTCCTTGGGAGGCCCTTTTTAGCCACTACAGGGGCTGTAATTAATGTAAAGGAAGGGAGATTGACCTTCCAAATTGGAGAGGAGAAGAATGAATTCAATTTGGCACAAGTTATCAGTAGGCCAAGTTTTCTAGAAAATGACTTTGAAGATGGGCAGCTAGACCAATTGGTGGAGCAAGTTTCAGCTATAATTCCTATTGAAGATCCATTGCAAAGGTGTCTAATGTTTGACCATTTGAGAGAATTGGAAGATCCAGAGGCTATGACATATAAATCAGTGCTGAACTCTTCAATATCAGTAGAAAATGCAAGAATTCAATGGGAGTTACAACAAGTTATCACTGCTGAAGTCCAAGGCAAATCAGCTCAAGTCAATTCCAATTTGGAACTCAAGCCTCTCCCTAGAAACTTGAAGTATGAATTCTTGGGAGAGAATTCAACTTTTCCTGTTATCATTAATGCTAATTTGCCCCAGGATCAGGTTGAAGAGCTGCTGAAAAGGTTGAAACTGTATAAGGAAGTGATAAGCTACTCAATTGAAGACATCAAGGGTATTAATCCCTCCATATGAATGCATAGGATCCCTATGGAGGACAGCTACAAGCCCTCCATTGAATGTCAAAGGAGACTCAACCCAACCATGAAAGAAGTGGTAAAAAAAGGAAGTATTGAAGTTGCTGAATGCAAGAATTATATACTCCATTTCAGATAGTGAATGGGTCAGTCCAGTGCAGGTGGTGCCAAAGAAGGGAGGAATCACAGTGGTGAAGTCAGATTCAAATGATTTGATATCTACAAGAACCATTACAGGTTGGAGGATGTGCATTGACTTCAGGAAGTTAAACAAGGCCACAAGAAAGGACCATTTCCCATTGCCATTCATTGATCAGATGTTGAAGAGGTTGGCTAGGCATTCCCATTTCTGTTATCTTGATGGGTACTCAAGTTTCTTGCAAAGTCCAATTCACACTCAAGATCAACACAAGACTACATTTACTTGTCCATATGGGACTTTTGCTTATAGGAGAATGCCCTTTGGCTTATGCAATGCACCTGCCACCTTCCAAAGGTGTATGATGTCTATCTTTTCAGACTTCATTGAAAAAATTATGAAGGTCTTCATGGATGACTTTTCAGTATATGGAGACTCATTTGATGCTTGCCTAGAAAATTTGACCAAGGTGCTACAAAGATGTAGGGAATCCAACTTGATCCTCAATTGGGATAAGTGACATTTTATGGTCCAAGAATGGGTTGTCTTAGGACATGTGGTCTCAAGCGAAGGCATTGAAGTGGACAAGGCAAAAATTGAGGTGATTGAGAAGCTACCACCACCCACAAGTGTCAAGGCAGTTAGGAGTTTTTTGGGACATGCAGGCTTCTATAGGAGGTTTATTAAAGATTTTTCCATGATAACTAGGCCCCTCACCAAGTTGCTGGCCAAGGATGTTGAGTTTCATTTTGATGAAGAGTGTATGAAGGCATTCAAGAAGTTGAAGGAAGCCCTCACCTCAGCCCCTATAGTGCAGCCACCTGATTGGACCATTCCTTTTGAAATTATGTGTGATGCTTCAAACCAGGCTGCAGGAGTAGTCTTGGGACAAACCAGGGAGAAAAGACTGTGTCATATGCTATGCAAGCAAGACTCTAGATGAAGCCCAAATCAATTATGCAACTACTGAGAAAGAACTTCTTGTTGTGGTGTATGCATTTGACAAATTCAGGCCCTACTTGGTGGGATCCAAAGTCATTGTATTCACAGACCACCAAGCTGTGAGGCACTTAATCAACAAAAAGGAATCCAAGCCAATGCTCATCAGGTGGATCTTATTACTTCAAGAATTTGATGTTGAAATCAGGGACAAAAGGGGTAGTAAAAATCTAGTTGCTGACCACCTATCAAGAATGGAAGGAGTACAGGAATCATCTACACTTCCTATCAATGATGCATTTCCTGATGATAGTTTGATGGCTGTGGAAATTAATCAAGTTCCCTGGTATGCTGACTTTGTCAATTACTTTGCATGTGGAATTATCCCTACTGACTACACATATCAGCAAAGAAAGAAATTCTTTCATGACTTGAAAGATTACTATTGGAATGATCCACTTCTATTCAGAAAATCCCCTGATGGCATATATAGGAGATGTGTACCCCAATTTGAATTTCAGGATATCTTGGAGGCATGCCACTCATCCCCTTATGGAGTCCATGGAGTCACACACAAGACTGCTGCCAAAGTCCTCCAATCTGGCTTCTATTGGCCAAGTTTGTTCAAGGATGCACACATATTTGTGAAGGGCTGTGATCAATGCCAAAGAGCTGGCTCCATCTCAAGAAGGAATGAAATGCCACAACAAGGAATTCTAGAAGTGGAAATATTTGATGTTTGGGGCATTGATTACATTGGCTCATTTCCTAGTTCATGTGGTTACAAGTTTATTCTTTTAGCTATGGACTATGTGTCCAAATGGATTGAGGCCATTCCCACCATTGCAGCTGATTCCAGGACAGTGATCAGGTTGTTCAAAGAAGTTATCTTTCCAAGGTTTGGAATCCTAAGAGTGGTCATAAGTGATGGAGGTAGCCACTTTATTGAAAAGTATTTTGAGAATCTCCTAATTAAGTATGGAGTGAGGCATAAAGTTTTCACTGCCTATCACCCTCAAACTAATGGCCAGGCAGAAGTATCAAATAGGGAGGTAAATGCTATATTGGAGAAAATAGTTTTATTGACAAGAAAATATTGGAGTTTGAAGTTGAATGAAGCTCTTTGGAGGACAGCATACAAGACTCCAATAGGTACTTCTCCCTTCAAGCTTGTTTATGGAAAAACATGCCATTTGCCAATTGAGTTGAAACATAAGGCCTATTGGGCAGTCAAGGCACTCAATTATGATATGCATGCATGTGAGCAAAAGAGGCTCTTACAAATTGATGAACTTGATGAAATTAGGCTAAATGCCTATCATAATTCTGAATTTTACAAGGAAAGGACCAAGAAATGCATGACAGCAGAATTCTGAAGAAGGAATTCAAGGTTGGAGACTTAGTATTATTGTTTAATTAAAGGTTGAAATTATTTCCTGGAAAGTTAAAATCCAGGTGGAGTGGACCCTTCAAAGTCCACAAAGTTTATCCTTATGGTGCTGTGGACCTTCTAAATGATAAGAATGATGTATTCAAGGTTAATGGACAGAGGTTGAAGCCCTATAGTCCCACAGCCCAAGAATCAGCTAAGGAGGTGCTAAATTTGCAAGAATTGTCAAGTTTGCCTAACTGAATTCAAGTGAAAAGATGTCTAGCCAAAGACGTTAAAGAAAGGCACTTCTTGGGAGGTAACCCAAGGCATTTTACACTTAACTTTTCTATTTTGCAGAAATAAAGAAGAGAGGATTCAGATTCATCCATAATTCCAAAATTTAGGGAGTACCCTTACCCCTATTTCTGATTTTTACACTGAAAACTTAATAATAACTGATATTATCTTTTTCATTATGTTTCATTGATCATATCATCATCTGAATTTACACCCATATCAGTTATCCAAATTTGCTATAGCCCAATTTCAGTGAATTTTATAAATTCCCAATGCATTGCTGAATTCTGCACTAAAAAATCTGATTAGTTGCAAATCTGCCATACCAATTGATATCCTTTGTTTCTCTGCAGGATTAGTTGCAACTAATGAAGATTAGACCACCCAAAGTTTCTGGATGAAGTGCCAAGAGAATTCAAATGCCCAATTTAATGCATTTCAATCCCACCCACGCCTCTTCCTTGCCTTTTATTTTCAACACTAGGGACAGTGTTGAGAATAAGCTTGGGGGAGGAAACCTGATGCTTTTCTAACCTTTACACCATGTTTTCAATTGATTTTAATGTTCATATATCAGTATCACCAGGTTATCAGTAGATTTTGCAAGTTATCATTGGTTTTCACAAGTTATCACTCGGTTATCAATTTTTGGACCCAACTCAATTCTGAATTCATTTTAACTCTGAAATGGGTAGAATACTTCATTTTGACAGTGGGTGCACTCCAATACCAAGTGGCCAACTTGGCCATTAGCCTTCTTGCTTTAATTGGCATTATGAATTCAGATGCATTTGAATGAAATTTTCAGCTGAAATTTTTTTCTTTTTGTGGGTCACACTAGCTGATACTTATGGATTGAATTAGTAATATCAAATGTATAGAAGGGAGTCAAGGCTCTTGCTACCATGCTAAATAGGAAAACTTTACTTTTTGGATGAAGGGATCTAAACTATACTTGAGTTTGAACTATTGCTCACTTCATGAACAGGATAGAAAAATGAGAAAAAGGAAAAGTAAAAAGTTGCATGCATGCATAGAAAAAAGGAAGAGATCCAAAGGAATCTCTCTTCAATGCAAAAATAAAATAAAAATTAGGAGAGCAAAACTTCAAAAGCAAAGAAAGCATGAATAAAAATCAGGTGCTAAACCTGTTTATATGCATTTCATGAATAAAAGTCAGGTGTTAAACCTGTTTAATCAATTGAAAATCTATTTATGAAGAGATTTGTAGTTCAACCCCTTTGTAAAGTTGACAATTCCTATAATTCAAACATGTTATTGCTAGTACTTCTTCCATGGCTTAAATTTTCTTTAGCCTCTGTGATTCCCTAGCTAGAAATTGAGTTTTTGGAAAGAATAAAGTGTTGGCAAAGTGGGAAACTCATTGGATTCAATTCAGCTAATCTTTGCTTCATTTGTGGACTTTTAATTCAAGTTTGTCCTTAATTTCTGAATATTTTGCTTGAGGACAAGCAAAAGGCTAAGCTTGGGGGAGTTTGATCACTTGCTGATCACTATATGTTTCTAACCCATTTTAGATGCAATTCATACATATTGAGTCCCATTTTTGCCTATTTTTGGGCCAATTATACTTGGAATGCATACATTGTGATAACTAGTTGATATTCCTCATTTCATACTTAATTCCATGTGCATAGAGGTTCTGAAATGCCAAAATCCATTAATATTTAAATTCTATGCCAAGATATCATTTTGAGGACAAGTTATCATTCCTAAGTGTCAAGTTATCATTATTCTGAGTGAACTGATTTTCAATGGTTTTCTTTCCCTAAATCCATCATTATCATATATAAATCATATTTGGATAGTCACATCTCAACTTGTGCAAAGTTTTAAGCCCATTTAAACAAGTTATCATTTTTCCTTTGCTAAGTTACAAAACCATTAATTCTGCACAGGGACCTTAAGCAATCATCTTGTTATTGTTCTAACTCATTGCTGGTCAAATTTCATCACATTTGGATAACCACAAGTCAAGTTATAATAAGTTATCATTTTTAAGTCATATAAGTTATCATTTTTTGGCACCCAAGTTATCACTTCTTAGAAATCTCATTCATATTTGATTTCTGAATGCACTCACTTGTTACTCTAGTCCATTTGATGCTTCTAATGCTTTGAATCACTTGCATTTGGATAATTTCTATGATTTGTGACAAGTTATCATTCCGGGCCCCTTAATTCATTAATTTTGATACAAGTTTTCATTCCTGCACAACACCTAATACCATTTGATATCTGAGCTAGCAACTATCATCATCTTAATCTTTATTTGTCAAAACACCATTCAAGGGCTTTGATTCTTGCTGTTTGGGGATTTGTATCAGGGAGAAAGGTGGCCAAAAAGTGGAAAAAGTAGGGGGGACCATCTACTTTTTTCTGCACAAAAAGGAATCTGCAGCTGAAATTTCAGAGGGGTGGATAGGTGGCTGCAATCAAAGGATAAGGAACATTCTGATGCTGATCCAATGGTGGATAGGAGTCATATAAAAGGGGAATTTCTAGAGGAGAGAAAGGGGGCTGGTCATTCAGGGTTTGGAAAGGGGGTTTCTGCACAAAGCTGGAGCTGCTGCTGCTTGGAGCTGTTGCTACTGTCAAGACACTTCAATCAATGATTTGTATCTATTTCTCAATCCATTTGATGTCAAGCTTTGTAATTATGAGGAGCTAAACTCCATTTCTTCTAGGATAGGATAGTAGTTTAGATTAGTTATGGATGGAAATGGATTGAATTGATTCCTGCATTGAACCATTGTTGATTTTCATATTTCAGAATTATTCTGCATTGATTCATGTTATCATTAGATCCACTTGTAAAATATAACTGAGATGTATTATTTGATCTAATCATCCTTCAGAAATGCATTAAGAGATAAAGTCAGATTTCTAGATTCCATTTAGTTGCAAATCTGATTTCTGATTTTGGTTTCCTGAAAATCTGATTTCCTGATTTTTTCTGAATTTGATTTTCTGAATAATTTGAATCTGTTTGTCATTGTGGACCTGATTAATTGAGTAACTGAAATGTTGCCATTGCTCATATCTTGTTCAGGAATGAATCAAGATGTTGGCATATTATCTATGACTCAAAACAGATTGCAAATCTGATTTATGAACTTTAATGAAATTTGTTTTCTGATTTCCTGCTGGAAACTATTTTATCAATTGAACCCCCTGATTTTATTCAATCATTGAGAGGTGAACCTTAGGGATATCTTGTAGTCCTGAGATGGATCAAGAAGCAATTGATAAACCTAGTTCCATTGATATATGACTCTGATTTCCTGAATTGCAGAATTCTATTTGCTGATTTCTAGTTTCTGATTTCCAATTGAATTCTGATTTCCATTGTTAAGCCTTATTTTAATCCACTACTGAGAGGTAGTCTTAAGGCCATTCTTGAGAGTCAGAGATGACCCAAGGAGCATTGGACAATTAATGAATTCCCCCTTTTTTGATAGGATGTTTCTTAACCCCTTTAATTGGAGTTTTGTGTGGATTTCTTTCTATTTTGCAACCGAGAGGTTGAATTAAAATCCCCCTAGAATTCAGAGATGAATCAAGGGGCACAAGCACCATAATTGGGCAGATTTCATCCTGGGTTGATTGATTGGAATGATTCCATCTTTTTATGATTGCAATTACAAGTTATCATTCCAAAGTTTCTTTGAATTGTAAAAATCAGCATTGAACCTTCAATTGCATTCAATGATAACTTGATTTTCAGTGAGGATCCTCATTTGATTCAACCTAACTAACTACTATATGACCATATATTGCTTAGTTAAAGGCTAATTGAGTTGTGAGAGTAGCCACATTTCAAGTTGAATCTAAATTGGATATTTAATGATAACTTGATCCTATCCATCCTTAATTAATTTAGATGAACCCCAATTCCTAGAAGAACATTCCTCATTGATATTAAACCTTTCTAGACTTTAATCTAGCATTTATATCTCAGTTTTGATAAGTTTCCAAAACCCAAAAATCAGTTATCATTTCACTTTCCATCAAAAATTTGTTTTCACTTCCCTTTGGAAATCTGTTTTTAGCCATTAAAGTAGAACTAATTTAGATTGTTTTAGTGTGCCTTAGACTTCAAATTCATGTGGAGATGACAACTTGAGTCTACTACAACTTACCTGTGCACTTGCAATTAGTGAGTTGGGAGACCAAAAAATGAAAAATTGACCCTTTTATTTAATTTTAGCAAGTTATCACTACTCAATCCCAAATATCACTATCAGGTTCGCATTGTGATGGTGTAGAGAATTTATAAATTTTAAAGGTTAAATTGATATTTTTCATGTGAAGTAAGTGTATCCATCTGCATAAGAGCAGTCACACATCTAAGGGTAATCGCTCTTGACACATGACTCTATTATTCTGTGCTTTTCACATCACAAAATTTTAGTGAGTCAGATATTCACCACTCCTCTAACCCACATGCTAACCTTTTCAAGACAATGTACCCATAGATTCACTTGATGTTGTATGGATATGGATGATTAATACTCGTGGTAGGAAAAAAACAATCAATATCCACATTTGTAAGTCGCCATTCTAAAATTCCTGCCAAGGCTGGGCAATCATTGTGGTCTAAAGTGTGGAACATGTCAATCCAACCAAAAATTCATCACTTTTTGTGGAAGTTATTACGCCACAAATTACCTACAAAGGACTTCATCCAGCGATTCAATTCGACTATTGATCATTGGTGCCCCCACTGTGGACTCATGTGGAGATAAACACTCACATTTTCTTTCATTGCTCTTTTCGAGGAAAGATTAAAAACTATTAGTTTCAACTCAAGCACCTTTGGACTCGGGATTATGGGTATAGGAAGGGGCTAGTATGGATCATCAGTCAAAGCAAAAATTGCTTTCACTTTTTTCTTACTGGTTATGAGACTTTGAGGAATGATACACTTTATAACCCAGTATGCAACTGCTAAGGTAGTTTTCGTTCGGGTTATGGCTAAGTACGACAAACACTACAAGAAAAATGCCTTTTTCCGACGGCATTTTCCAATGGTTTATCTGTTGAAAATTCCGATGAATTTTTTGATGGCTACTGTCATCCTTCAGAAGTTGAGATGCAAATATTTCTCACGGCTAGAACCGTCACAATTTTCGATGGCTGGAAACTCGTCGCAAGTTGACAACAACTCCACCCGCCGAAAGTTCCCACGGAGATGACCTCGTCGCAAGTTCATACGGCCCAAGCCGTGGGAAACATAATATACTATTTTCCCCACGAATGACTCAAATAAATATTTATTAAGATTTAATAATAAATACATATAGAGGTTCTCACGGCTCGAACCGTGGAAAATTACCACGGCCGGAGCCGTGGGAAATCACTCAAGGAATTTCCCACCACTCAAGCCATGGGAACTTTCCATGTTTCCCGAACCATGGCAACTTCCCATGGATTGAGCCGTGGGAAATACCTTGAGGAATTTCCCATGGCTCGGGCCGTGGGAACTTTCGATCGGTAGACCGCCCGTCGGAAGTTCCCACGTGTCACGCCCCATTCTTCAACTACATTCCAGGAGGAGCGTGGGATGGTGCGGCTGGCAAAGCTGGGACGCAGGCGGAGCCCACTTTGGCAGAATGCATAGTTTGGCATTTTCCCACTTTGGCAGGACACCCAATTTGGCAGAACGCTTGGTTTGGCAGTGGAGGGGCGATATCGTCCCAAGCAAAATTGGCTCATCCCAAAGTGTCCGCAAGGTCGGCAGAAGTCAGGTAGGACAGCTGGCCGCGAGGAATCAACGTTGGTTACTCACATCGGAAGTTGGCAACCGTGAGATATGGTGAGGTGCACCATATCCACCAAGATCGTGCAGGATCTGACCAGCCACCTATTCCCAACAAATCAGGAGGATTAGAAGGATCTTTCTAGCTGAAGATCTTGAGGAGAAGATCAGGAGTAATCGTGAGGATTATTCCACCCAACAACCTGGTGAGCAGATCAGGGAGATCTTGAGGATATCAAGGGGGATAACTACGAGATCTCGGGATGATCACGCAGGATCATCCCAGGCAGCTTCTAGTGAGGAGATCAGAGTTGATCTTGAAAATAAGATCCTATGCCAACTAGAGGGTTTTGCGGATCGAGGGGAATCATGGAGGATATCCCGACGAGATCAACTAGAGAATCGAGAGGAAATCCCAATATGTTAGCTGAGGGAATCAAGATCTTAGGATATCAACAGGGAGATCGAGAGGGTTCCTAGAATCTCGACCATATCAAGGGAGAGTTAATGTTGTTGCCCTCCCCATACTTGTATATATAGACCCAGAGGGTCGACCTTTCTACTCATCGATTATTCATTCTGCCTTCAGCATTTAGTCGAGAGTTGTCGGCTTTGTTGTTAGGAGTTGAATAGATCCTCTTTCCCCCACACCCTCGAGTGTTCTTTTCCTTTGTGTCTTGTCTCATCTTAATTTATCTTCCGCTGCGTGCTGTGCGGTCGTCGTGACGATGCTCAGTCAGGCTGCTTGGATCCTCGTGCAGAGAGGTTTTCGAGGCCGGTTGCGCTAAGGTTTCATAGTGGAACTTTAGTCCGTGACACACGGGCAAAATCAAGGGTATTCAAATATAATATAATCATTGCTCTTTATATAATTTTAAAATTTTTGGTGGGTGCAACCGTCAAAAAATCTATCACTTGTCTTCCTATATATAACCCAACCCCCTATTCCCATGATCATTTTCTTCTCCTCTTCACCGATCGGTCGACTCTAGCGATCTCCGGAGCTTGTGCTCATGCTCTCGGTGGCGGCCGGTGCCAGTGCCACTTCCCGATCTGGCGATTCCCTTTCGAACGACGTGTCTTCACCTCTGGCAATCCGCTCTGGTCCGACGAACCCTCAAAAGACGCTCTAGAGAATCCCTCTACGGTATGCCCGCGCATTTCCATGTTCTAATTTGCACCTCCCCCTCTCAACCTTGGCGGCGGATATCTGGCCGCGTAGCCGGCCGCTGTGAGTCCGGTTTCCCTTGCTTCGAACATCACCGGCCACTGTGGATCGGGCTCACTGTGGCCATCGACGCCATTGGGGGCTCGATCTGGCCAACTATGCCGTCTCGGCCGCTGCGTACTCCAACAGGCTTGCTGCGTCCGTTCGGAACTCATCAAAGAAAAATTTGGAATGGTTTCATCATTTGCTCGACAAACATATGCAAGTTAGTCACTTTTGTAATGCTTTATTAAGACAATGTTTGAATCTTGGCATATCACTTTTTAGATTTAGAAGAGGGCAAAGCAAAAGAAGTCGAGCATCATTCACCGCGGGAGGGGCGACACCATTGACGCCTCGACAACTATGGACGGATCATGTTGGAGTGAAGAAGGGGCGCATCTACATTCTCGGATCGTCCGTTAGTCATGCAGATATTGGTTATGGGCGAAAATCAATATCTGGATATCCAACTGAAGATGCACAATGAGTATTTGAAAACATGTGGGAACGAGTAATGGTCGTCCTAGAAGAGGTTCATAAAGAATATGAGGAGAGATAACAAGCTTTTGAAGAGTGACAACGAAGAGAAGTGAGGAAAATGATTCATGCGGCGATGTGTGGCCGGCAGCAGGACAACGACGTTGAAGACAAAAATTAGTTGTAGTTTCAATTATATTTGTATTTTTAATTTTTAATCTCAGATCCAGTTTAATTTTTAATGTAGTTTAATATTTATTTTGTTTCTCGGATTATTATTTTGGGGGAATTTCCCACGGCTAGAGGCATGGGAAATTGCTCTGGCCGTGTGAAGTCAGCACGGCTATAGCCGGACAAATCTTCCCATGGCTAGAGCCATGTGTCACGGACTAAAGTTCCACTATGAAACCTTAGTGCGACCGGCCTTGAAAATCTCTCTGCACGAGGATCCAAGCAGCCTGACCAGGCATCCTCAAGACGACTGCACAACACGGAAGGAAGAGAAAATAAGATGAGACAAGACACAAAGGAAAAGAACACTCGAGGGTGTGGAGGAAAGTGGATCTATTCAACTCCTAACAACAAAGCCGACAACTCTCGACTAAATGTTGAAGGCATAATGAATAATCGATGAGTACAAAGGTCGACCCACTTGGTCTATTTATACAAGTATGGGGAGAGCAACAACATTAACTCCCCCTTGATATGGTCGAGATTCTAGGAACCCTCTCGATCTCCCTGTTGATATCCTGAGATCTTCCTCCATGATTCTCTCAGTTAACATCTTGGGATCTCCTCTCGATTCTCTAGTTGATCTCATCAAGATATCCTCCATGATTCCCCTCGATCCGCAAAACCCCTAGTTGGCATAGTATCTTATCTTCAAGATCCCCTCTGATCTCCTCACCAGAAGCCGCCTGGGGTGATCCTGCGTGATCATCCCGATATCTCGTACTTATCCTCCTTGATATCTGCAAGATCTCCCTGATCTGCTCACCAAGTTGTTGGATGGAATAATCCTCACGATTAATCCTGATCTTCTCCTCAAGATCTTCAACTAGAAAGATCCTCCTGATCCTCCTAGTTTGTTGGCATAAGGTGGCTGGTCAGATCCTGCACGATCTTGTGGGATATGGAGCACATCACCATATCTCACGGTTGCCAACTTCCTCTGTGAGTAACTAACGTTGATTCCTCATGGCCAGCTGTCCTACCTGAGTTATGTTGACTTTCGGACACTTTGGGATGAGCCAATTTGCTCGGGATGATATCGCCCCTCTGCTGCCAAACCGAGCGTTCTACCAAACTGGGCATCCTGCCAAAGTGCGCAGAACGTCAAACTGTGCATTTTTCCAAAGTGGGCATCGCCTGCGTCCTAGCTTTGCCTGTGCACCATCCCACGCTTCTCCTGGGACGTAGCTGAAGAATGGGGTCTGACATCCATCCCCACCCAACCGCATTGTCGTCCTCAGTGACATCCGACTCCTATGTGTGGTTGCATCTCACGTCCACCTTTGTCTTCACTTGGCTTGAATGAATAACTTGGAGAGCCCCTGCTTGAACACCTCCTCGTCGTGGCACTTGCTGTCCCAAGGTGTCACAATCGTCACCATCAATCATTATTCCTCTGAACCATGGGAGCATTGTCACTCGCGCACGCCCCGAGACAAGATCGCATATCGAGTCCCCGCACCCTTCTGCTTGGAAAGTGGTCGACATCTCGGCCTCTTCCAGACATCGCCGAACTTCGAAGTGCATCCACCTCGCTGCTCGACTAGGCTATCATGTTCCACCTGAACAAGTCCTTGGTGCTGACTTCTTCCCTCACGATCCTGGGTATGGCCGCTTGCCATGTCCCAAAATCCACCTTCGTAGACAGTCCATAGAGTGGATAGGGCCTGCTCGTCCTCATCCACCAGGAAGTCTTCGGCTTCCCTTTGCCAACTTCAGTGAAGACCATCCTCTCGATGTCTCCACGCTTGGGGCGGTCGCCGCTGGCTTCGGCCGCCTTGCATCTGATCCTGGGCTTAGGGAATCGGATCTCTCAGTGGACCCTCCCATGCCGAATCCGACCATAGAAGTCCCTTCAACTTGGTCGCTTCATCGTTAGGCCAAGACCTCAAACCTCCATCGTCACGCCTCTCCCTGGGGTCGTTCGGACAATCCCGTTGAAGATGGGGACCATCGCACGCCCAACACCTGAGTTCGATCCGTCGTAGTCGCTTCCATCCTTTGCCATCCTGAGCGTTGGCCTTCACGTCATGCGAGGCCAACGAGCTTGCATCATCAGGCTCATCCCACGCAATGCCACTCTTCTGGATGTGCTCCTCGATGCGAACACGCTGTTGGGTGATCTCTTCCTCCACGAAGATGATCCGGTCGTTGAGTCTCTTCTCCAACCGCGCCACTTTTTTGGCATCGCGCCTCTGAACTTTGCTTCATGGTAGATGGTTGGAACAAATCCTTCGAGCCTCCACACTCGAGCCATCAATTCGTCCATGTTTCTTCGATACTCCAAAGAAACCTTCTCTTTCACTCGCTCGACCATAGAGTCACGTCTGCAAGTCTCCTCCATCGAGATGGTTGCCAATGTGTGTGACTTGGGCACCTCCCTAGTCACTGATACTTCATGTCATCCTTCCTATAACACCAACCAAAGACCTTCACGGGTCAGCGTTACCTCCTCGAAGTTGTCAATGAAGTCCATGCTGAAAACAAGATGGTGGTCATCCAGCTCGACGACCATCATGTCAGGAGCGCCTTCCAATGTTCCAATCCGCACCGGAACATCTTTGGCTACACCGAGGATGGGATGGGATGCAGTGTTCACCGTCTTCACAAGACCCGACTCCTTGACGTAAGAAACATCTAGGTGCGCCGCCTCATGTGCCGCCAAGAAGTTATGTGTCACCCCTGGTATCAATCAGGGTGGTCGTCGTGGAGCTCTTCACTTCGACCTCTACGAACATCAGGCCCCTCGTGGCTCGCTTCTCGTCCCTGGTGGGGAAGGTGCTTGCTATGGCCGACAAGGCCATAATGGAACCCATGTGGGCGGTTCCTCCTCCTTCGCCCGAAGTCGACGCCATGCCCACCATGCCCGCCTTCTTGTCGCACTCCCTCGCGAAGTGTGGACCTCCGCAGATGTAGCATCGGACAGGCCTCTTCGGGTCACTCCTGGTCGAAGTCGTCCCCTTCGTGTCTATCTTGCCATCGTTCTTTTTGCCAGCAAAGCATCCCTTCTTGTCCACCTTCTTCGTGGTCTTGGCTATCGTGCTAGGGTCACGGTTGGCCGCAAACTCCGTCAAAACTTTGGTCGTGACCAATGCCTCCTTCATGGTCACTACTTTTTGTCTCTTCACCTCTTGAGCCGGCCAAGGATTGAGGCATCTCAGGAAAAACTCGAGCCAGGTGGACTCCTCCATAGTCCTTGGCATTTCCAGTATGATCCGCTTGAAGCGCTCAATGTACTCCTTCACCGAGCCAGTTTGACGTAGCGCCGTCAACTTCGTCATGGCAACTTCCTGGGAGTTGCCGGGGTAGAACTGCTTCTTCAGTTCTCGGGTGAAGTACTCCCACGTGTCGATGACGATCGTGCCCTTCGCGATCTCACCCTCTATGCGCCTCCACCACAGAAGCGCGACGTCCGCTAGGAACCGGACAGCCATGTCGATCAGGTCCCTCTCGCCGGAGATCTTACTGGTCTTGAAGCCTATCTCCAAGCACCAAGCACCGTAGGAAGATGACGATGGCCGTCGCCTCATGGATGCCATCATATTTATGGGGTTTGGAACCCCTAAACTTGGGCATCGATGCGTGCGCCGGCATTCCTCCCGCGTCGAGGAATTGCCGCTTCATCAAGAGGAAGTCGGCCTCCATCGCTTTGATCTTCGTCTCCATGGCTTCTTCCATGGCGCGAAGTAGTGCCTCCATTCCTTGAAGCGCTGTTGCGCCCTCTTCTAGCGCAAGGCCATGTTGGCCCGCCACAGCTTCTAGGCCGAGGACCGCCGCATTCTATGTCCTGGAGCCGTTGCCCCAATGCCTCGACTTGCCTCTCTTGGGAACCCGTTGGCTCCTTGGACCTCCCGCGAGTCGAGTGCATTCCCACCACAGCTTGGCCGCCACTTTTTGTGGTAGCCGTGCCCCCGCCTTCGCCGCCTTGAACCTGGCCACCACCGCCTGTGGCCACTGCGCCTGTGGCCAAAGTTCCGAGTCACGCCTCGCCTCCAACTTCTTACGGCCAAACTCCAATCTCCGGCCGAGCTTTACTTATTACGGCCGAAGTTCTTCGTCAACCGGTCCCTTACGGCCGAGTCACCTCCGACCTTCAGCTCTTCATCGAATATTACGGTCGAAACCTCAGCCGCTTCCACCGAGCCAGCACCTTTTTCTTTGTTGATTTTTGTCCAGATAAAAATGAGGCGATTTGCTAATATATGGAGGGGACGTCACGAACGACGACATCCGAATGCTCAGCCGGCCCCACAGCCCTCACAATTAATCTCCTACCTCGGAGATTATTATTGGACTAAGCCAGAGTATCAAGCTCGATATGAACGGATGTGTGAGATTCGAATTCATGCCACCAGATTTTCAGATACTGAATTGCTGAAGGAGTATAATTTACTTGCAGATATTCATCTATTATTTTCTTAAATTGGACTATCTGACTTTGTGCATTCTTGGTGGCCAACTTATGAAGTACTAATTATGGAATTTCTCTCATCCCTGGAAGTCTTTAATTTAGATGGCAGAAACTATGATCAGCCCCGCATTTCATTCCAACTTTATGGGCGGCCATTTACTCTCACTCTAGAGAGATTAATAATATCTATGGATTTCCCAACCATGGATCTCTTTCTGTACCTGCTGACTTTGATGCTGAAACTTTTTGGAAACAGATAACAGAAGAAGACCGATTGGTTTGGAACACCGCTAAAGATATAGCTCAATTCAGAATCCTGTTCTGCGCTACGTCCATCGCATGCTAAGCAACACCATAAGTGGACGCAGTGATAATGATGGTGCCGTCTCAAAGGGAAAGTTATATCTCATCCACAGCATGCTTCACAGAACTCCTGTTAATGTGGGTGGCTTCCACATTTGTCGATTCCAGCGTCGCACTACTCATCGTGGCGGTAGCATTAATATGGGTGCCCTTCTCACACCTATTGCTCAGCACCTACAACTTGACTTGGATGATCTCGAAGCTGTGCCAGGAAACACTCATCTCACTCGTAGGACCATTCAAGCTATGGGTCTCGTGAAAACCAACAACTCAGGGATAAAAGTTTTTTTTTTAAAGGCCACCATCAGGAGGTGCCCTGCTCAGATCGAGATGCTTTTACGCCGATTAATCCAAATAATTGGCTCCTTTTTAGGCAGGTCATAGCTCCAGTAATCCCACCTACAGGACCATCTACCTCCGTCGGACAGCTACACTAGGATGAACCTTTCTCCTGGTTTGATTCTACTGATTATGCGACAGCACAACCCTACCTTCAACAGCAACAAGAATTCCAGGCTATATCACCGGCAGCTTCCCAATATGCCACATCCGTCCATTCACCTTATATGCCAGTGCCTTCTCCAATTCCATCTCCAGCATAAGAGAGCTCTTCTGATTCCTCGTTCATACCTTCTACTCCTTATGAGGAACGCGATTCGATGGAAGTATCTGCCCCTTTACAAGAACCTGTGCAGAATCGCTATATAGCACCGGAACCCACTTTTACTTCAGCCCCAGAACAGACTTACTATCCATCTCCGCCATCTCAGCCTGACTATGCTTCCATGCAAAACTTATGGGAATCAATGTATGATGAACAACTTCGTCAAGCAGGGGAGTTTCACACTTTTCAAGAAGAACAACTTCGTCAGTCAGGGCAGTTGCACGCTATCCAACATCCGAGCCGATTTTAGAAATATGGATGATCGTTAGGGTCGCTTCGAATCCCTTCAGAATCAGCATGCGCGCATGACAAGGCGCATCCATGAGTATCATATGCGCCAAGGAAATCTCAGCTACCATCCACCATCGCCACCCCGCAGACAGTAAATCCGGTTGTGTCTTTTCCCTTTTCTTTATTTTCGTTTCTTTAATTTTCCTTTTTATTGAGTATGTATCACTTTCCCTTGCTGGCTTAACACTGAGGACAATGTCTAGTTCAAGCTTGGGGGAGTTTGCATTTCATGCATTGCATGTTTCTTTCTTTTTATTTGCTTATATTTGCATCTATTTGTAAAAAATTTAAAAAAAAATTTGAAAATTTTGAAAATTTTCTAAAAAATACCATTGCATGCATTTATTTTTTGCTACCATCTTAACAAACTCTTGTCTTATTGTTTTAATTATCTTTTAGTAGAAGTTCAAAGACATATTGTTAATTGATGAAATTTGAATACTTTTCTTTCTTATCACTTGCTATTTTAGTATCAAACTTATGGACTATGTGCCTATGCTAAGTAGAATTATGAATGACTAGACGACAAAATCATATTCATGCCTTTTTATTTATTTTAAGTCTTGATAGTAGTAGCCTTCTTATTGACCATATCAAGTACTTTTTGAGCTTATAAAAAAAAGAAGGGTTAGTTAAACCCCAATTAGTTAAAAAAAATGAAAATGATGAACAAAGTTATGTGTAGGTACAAAAGTGTTATCCGGAACCAAGATGTGTTCGGGTAATTAGATCCGTAGGGGTTCATGCCTGGCGACCTAAGGGCAACTGCTCTGGGATCCGTCGATCGAAAACTTGCTACATGGACCATCTTGTGGAATATGGAGAAGCACAGGAGTACTGAACCATGGCTAAGTTTGAACTCTTCATTCAGAACCTTGGTTGTTCGGGCAAGTAAACTCGAGGGGTGCTTTATCACCTGTTGCCCTAAGGCCATCTGGTCTGGGAGTCATCAGTCCAAAGCCCGCTACATGGACTTCCTTGTGCAATCCTGCTTGAAGATTAGAACTTTTAAATGATTGAAAATAAAGTTGAAAAATGAAAAGAAAAAGAAAAAGTTTTAAGCTCAATTAGTACTTATGTGTTCAATATTAATGCTATTATTTGATACACAATTTATTTTTTCACAAGGCTGAATTTGAGATTGTTTAAATTTGTGTAGCATTCAGAATCTCTATGAAGCTAAGTGCATGGAAAATGGTGAGATACTGAGTAGTAGGTGTGCAGAAGAACTGTGTGAGAAAATTAGTCAGTTAACAATGTGGAGGCTATGATGGAACTTTCTTGAGCCTTGCTTTGAATTTTTGCTTGAGGACAAGCAAGACTTTAAGCTTGGAGGAATTTGATGCATGCAAAATATAACATATTTTTTAGATTATTATTTTAATTAAATTTTCTGTAATTTGATCATGGCATGCATCATATTTAGTCACTTTTAATCGTAATTCCATATTTATCAATTTTAATTATTAAATTCTCTGAATATTTTAATTGTGGATGGATTAACTAAATTTTGATAATTATTTTACAGGAAAAATTGAGATTTAAATGGATTGTGCTGTATCGGCCAAAATTTCGAAGAATTTATCATTACGGCCGAGATTAGAATGAAGAATTCATCATTACGACCGAGATTTGTCTTTACACCCAAGTCGTTTTGGCCGAGATTCAAAAGGAGTAACAATTAAATGATTTTATTTTTTGGGCGTAACAAGATTTAATTCTTTGTTACGGCTAAGATTTGAAGGAGTAAAGATAAATGATTTTATCTTTTGGGCGTAACAAGATTAAATTCTTTCCTTATGGCCGAAATTCGAAGGGAGTAAAAGGGTTTATCTCTTTCGGAGTAAAGATAAAATAATTTCTTACGGCCGAGATTTGGAGGGGGTAATGGCAATGAAATCATCCGTTTGGCCGATATATGAAGGTGTAAAGATAAAATTGTTTGGGCGTAACAAGATTTAATTCTCTGTTTTGGCCGAGTTTATCTTTGGGCGTAACAAGATATATGAAGGTGTAAAGATAAGAAAGATTTATCTTTGGGCGTAATGATAAAAGGATTTATCTTTGACCGAGTTTATCTTATAATTTTAAAGTCAACCGTACGATGTACGGCCGAGATCAAATTGAAGGCCGTCCGCACCCTATAAATACGTGAAGAATCCGTCGTTTCAATTGGTGATCTGAAGTTCAGGTTTCTTCCACGGTGAGTTGTGAGCTCTGTAGGTTACGACCAAGAGGAGAGAGGTGCGACGGTTGGAGGTTGATCGCGACCTTGATCAAGTCCGAGAGGCTGCCCGATTGTCTGCCCAATTCGAGAGCTCTACTTCTATTTTGGGTGTAATTCTTTCGATTATTATTGTTATTTTGTTATTATCTCTCCAGAATTTCTAGGATGAACTCCATGTTTTTAGGATTATTATTTTAGGAGATTATTAATTGAAGGGAAATGTTTGGACCCTACTTTATTTGTTTTAATCTTTTCTGATCAATTATTAATTGTGTTTAATGCTTTTATATTAGTTAATTAAATTTCTGAATTAGGCTATACCAGTTTGTGGAGTGTTTAATTTCAGAATTCATTATACTAATTATAATTGATTTTATTTGGAATTAATAATTGACATAAATTTGATAACTAGTGTGTGGAGAATCAAGTTTGTGTGGTATATTAATCTATACCAGTTTGTGGAGTGATTAATAGTCTAGGGAATCCAATTTAATGCATCTTAATTTTAATATGATTTTGGGGGTACCGGTCGTGGAGACTTCAATTCTTATTAAATTAAGATAGTTCTATATGATTAAATTGAGGGATGCCAATCGTGGAGACCACAAGTTAATCATGTTAGATTACTTTAGGGAGACTCTATTCCATCTTTAAAGATTAAAGTTATCTTTTATGGTTCAAATATTTATCCTGATCTATTTTCATCCTAAGGCCTAACTTCAACACCACTATCTTATCTTTATCTTATTTTCTTTATCTTTTAAAAATCATTTTCAAACTCCATGTTTTTTCTCTTTTATTAATTTATAAATTCAGATATTGAATTAATAATATTCCTCGTGGGTTCGACACTCTTACTCCTATTACTATATTACTTGAGCGACTAGTGCACTTGCTAGCAAATTTTATTGTTACAAAACAAACGCATCAGGTCTACTGCAATGCCCTTCTTGGAGACTATGTGTCCCAAGAACATGATCTTCTTCAGCCAGAATTCACACTTGAAAGCTTGCCATAAAGCTTGTGTTGTCTCAGGATCTCCAATACTATCCGGAGATGCTCTCGGTGTTGCTCTGGACTGGAAGAATAGATCAGAATGTCATCCACGAACACTATGACAAACTGGTCTAAATATGATCGAAAGACCCTGTTCATTAAATCCATGAACGCGGCAGGAGCGTTCGCCAGTCCAAATGGCATGAACAAGAACTCGCAGTGGCCATATCTTGACCGAAAAGCGGTTTTCGGTATGTCCTCCTCTGTCACTCTCAGCTGGTGGTAGCCACTACGTAAGTCTATCTTAGAGAACACCGATGCTTTTGACAGCTGATCGAAAAGGTCATCTATCCGAGGCAGGGGGTACTTATTCTTCACTTTCAATTTATTGAGCATTCTATAGTCGATGCAGAGCCACATGGAGCCGTCCTTTTTCTTGACAAACAAGACCGGTGCGCCCCAGGGTGAGACGCTCGGTCTGATAAATCCCTTTTCCAGTAGCTCATGTATCTGCTTCTTCACTTCCTGCATTTCAGCAGGTGCCATGCGGTAGGGTGCTTTAGAGATGGGTGCAGTCCCAGGGAGGAGCTCTATTTTAAAGTCGATTTCTCATTTCGGTGGTAATCCGGATGTGTCCTCAGAAAACACATCTGGGAATTCTCGCACCACATCTATCTGTTGGAGCTCAGTGACAGGTGCATCCGTCTTGACCACACTAGCCAAGTACCCACAGCATCCTTTTTGCAATAACTTCTGTGCCTTGATCGCTGAGACAATGACTTTGTTCTTTGTTGATGGAGTGCCTCTTATCACTGCCTTAGGCTTGCCTTGCGTCCCTATAATGATATTCTTCTGTTTGCATTGCAAGGTTGCATCGTGATACGAAAGCCAGTCCATCTCCAAAATGACGTCATAATCCACCATGGGGATGACTATGAGGTCTGCAGAAAAATTTTTCTTGTCTACATTGACAGGTACATTCGGGATGTACTTGGCAGCATGGAGAGTACCCATAGGTGTACTCACACACATAGCATGGGGCATCTGCTTCTGAGGTAGACTAAGAGTTTGGGCACACGACTCTGAAATAAACGAGTGTGTAGCCCCAGAATCAAATAAAATAGTAGCAGACAAGTTGACGATCGGGAGGGTACCTCTAATGACATCACTGTCATTTTGGGCTGCATCAGCTTCCAGGTTGTGCACACGACCTTGCACAACAGAATTTGCACCTCCTGCTGCTCGATTGTCTCGGCCTCCTCTGACAGCCTGTGGGCAATTTCTGATGAAATGTCCGAACTGTCCACACTGAATGCATGCGCCGCTCAGTCTACGACACTCTCCATCATGGTGACGGCCACAGTGAGGACATAAAGGCTTCTGTGGCACTTGTGGCTGGCGTGGTGGCGGTGGCAGTTGTCTCAGTGGCTGTGCTTGCATTGGCGCATGCCGTGGTTGAGCTTGAACCTGTCTTGGAGCTTCTCTCTGCTGGTATGTCCTATAACGACGATCGCGGCGGTCGTTCCTCCTAAATGGCCGCTGATCATCCGTTCGAGGCTTGGGCTGCTCTATTGCTTTGGCTGGAGCTTTGGCCTTGCGTTCAGCTTGATCCTTTTCCATACGTATGGCCAACCTCACAGCCTTCTCTAGATCTTCACAATCCCAGACAGGACTTCAGTCTTCAGTGCCTGCTGTAGTCCATTAATGAATCTGTTAGCCCTAATATGCCCTTCAAATGGCATCGGGCAGTATTGCTCCAGTTGGATGAACAGGGTGTGGTAATCCGCCACAGACATAGTTCCCTGCTGCAGTTGCAGGAACTCCTCTTGTTTGTTGATGCGGTCATGTTCAGGAGTGTAGCGCGCCATGAAGGCCTTCTTAAATTCATCCCATGCTATGTCCTCTTCTTCCATCCCTCTGAACCTGGTGGCCCGTTGTAGTCTTCCACCAGCCCATCGCAGTACCAGTAAGCATGTGTGTGGCATACATGACCTTGCGTTCATCAGTGCATCTCATCAGCTTAAAAATCTGATCCATAGTCTCAATCCATTTTTCAGCCTTGAAAAAGTCCACCTTCCCATCATAATGAGGCGGATGCAACTTCAGGAAAGCCTGGATGGTGTCTTCTACTGCTTCATGGTGTGCCCTCTGATTACGACGCCTTGACGCCGGTGGACTGTCTCCTGCCTGGCTACCCTCAGGTGGAGCAAACTCATCCACATGCTCCTCTAATGGCGCTCTAGCTGCGCGGCCTCTACCTCTTTCGCGGCCTGGCGCAAGACCTCGGCCACGGCCACGTCCGCGACCCGACTAGGCCCCCATCTCAGGAAGTGGGCCTTCCGATGCCTCATACAGATTCCGGTCCGCTCTGGCCATTTGCTCTTGAATACGCTTTGACCGTCGTGACATGCTTATCCTCTATTCATACAATAAAATCATGCATCAATAAATCATAACTTATCTTAAACATAAACTTGACTTACATTACTTTTCGATGGAGGGTGTGGCGACTGCACGGCGATAGCACATGAACCTTTTACCATACTATACTATTCTATACACTAGGACATCAAGAGAGTCCTAACTTTAGGCTATGATACCATAAATGTAACGCCCCCAAATCGACCCCCGCCACGTGGCGAAGACCAATCTGGAGACGCTACGACATGCTATAACTTGACCATAATATTGACCATATCTCAGTCAAAACTGAGACACGTCAGCGGAAAGAAAATAAAATAAAAGAAGATAACATAATTATACGGAAGTCTAAAAGTGGCTATATCATTGCTAAGAAAATAAAATAGATTCTACATCATGAATCTAAAATGCGGAAGGTAAATGAAAACTAAATAACACTTTAAAAGCCCTATGGTTCATGTGCCGTCTTATCGCCAGAACTTCATCACCACACGCCTACTCCACCACGTCACTGACCTGGTCCTGTGGAAATCAGACACAGGGGAGGAGGTCCTCCCGTAAGCTTTACAGCCTAGTGGGGAACCACATGATATACAGTGCATGACATGAATATAGTAATCAGCGGTAAATAATCATGCTTAACTCGAACGTGAAAGATAACATATCAGTATCATAATGAGAATAAGATCAGTAGATATCATGAATCATGAGGATCAATAATATATATTAAACTTGGAATCATGGCATACTTGACTTGACTTGAACTTGCTTCTTGATCTTGGTTATTAATTAGCAATCAGGGTGACTTTAGGTGCCTTTAATTCTTGGGGTATGTCCAGCAAACGATACGACCTTATGCGGGTCAATGGGTGATCAAACCATGACCAAGGGAGCGACTCTTATCTTGATGCACTTGGCTTGGACTGGCAACCCATCATTAATCTTTCATCTGAACTTATTAATCGCTTTAATAACTTGTAGCTCTTTGTTCTTGATTCAATCGATACGATAGGATCAATGTGAAATAAATCAATAACAGAGTAAATCATGTAAATCAGTGAGGGATCTCTGTGGGGTCAGAAAATATGATCAATCATATATATATAATATCTGGATAAAAGGAAAATAATTAATAAATATAATAAAAGATTTTCTGGGGAATCGATCGACCGGTTCAGGGGAACGGTCGACCGATTGTCTGCGGGTCGGTTGATCCGTTCAGTTGAACGGTCGACCTGATGGGGAAGGATCGGTCGACCGGTGATAGGAATCGGTCGATCGGTCAACATGTGCAGAAAGCGGCTGCATGCAAGTTATCGGTCGACCGGTTGCCGCAATGCATACGGACCGGTCGACCGGTAGGCGTCCAGAAAACTTACAGAACCCTCGAATTTTGTGAATTCTTCGGTGCAATCTCAATCTAACCTAATTCCTATCTCCTAGCAGATCAATCACATAATAATATATCAACAAACAGTGAATTATGTATGCAAATAATCAATCAATCAATCAATTCAAGAAAATCAAGCAAGGCAAAACAAGGAACTTGAACCATCTTTTCCTCTTCTTCTTTACTTGTACGATTAGGGCGTGATTTAACATTATTCAGGGGTCATGCAAGGTGATTTCGATTCACCCACCTGTTCGTGATAGATCCATTCCTTCGATTCATCGAAAAAAATTATGGGCCGAACCCCTTGTCCTATCTCTGCACTCCCTGTTCTTCCTCTCATAACAGACCAATGCCTACAACAATCCGATGGAGAGGCTGAGGAAAGTGGCGTGGAGATCAGATAACTTGCAACAAGGGGAGGGGGAAAGAGAGAGAGAGAGCTCGACTACCCTTACACCTGAAATCACTGAGCGAGAACTTCCTGCCCTTGCTCATGTCTGCGGGAAAAAAAAAACAAGAAGAACAGAGAGGGGACGTGAGGTTTGAGGGGAGGTTTTATTTCTTTCGTTTGTTTTTTTATCTTCTAGGACTCTATTAAATCATATCAGAGTCCTCCCCCCCCCCCCCCCTTGGCTACAGTTTCCAACTACAATTAAGATAACATTAAGTTATCTATTGGTCGGTTGTTTGAGTCGAAATCGATTCCTTTTTTTTATTGCATGTGTCGGTTATTACAGCTTTAGCAATACGATATCTCATTGCTGCACCTGCACTTCGTTGATTGTTCATATATTCAATGTCTCTTGTATACTCCTCATAGCCATTAGGTACATCTATAATCTCATTTGCATTAATATCCATTGTATTGGTATTCAACCATCTTATATCTCCGTTATGCATCCTAATAAAATTGTGAAGTACACATGATGCAATAACTATATCAGTTTGTGAGTCTATCGGATGAAAGGTCGCCACCTTGAGAATTGGAAAGCGCATTTTTAGTATGCCAATAATGCGCTCAATTTGGTTTCGAAGTGATGCATGACGAAGTAAATAACTCTTTGTAATCCTTTGGTTTTTCTCTGCTTCTTCCTTGTTCTTGCAAGTGATATCTAACTCCTCTATATGGTGCAATAAAATTTGGAGTATTTGTGTAGTCTGCATCGAGTAGATAATACTTACTAGGAGGAACATAAAAACCTTGATTCAATGAGCTCTGTAGAACTCTAGCATCAGAAGTTGATCCTTTCCAACCAGCTCTTACATGAACAAAGCATAAGTCAAAGTCGCAAGCAACCATCACATTTTGGGACACGTACCTTTCCGATTGCGATAAGGATCTTGTAGATGGGAGGCTATGTTAACGGAACCATCAATTGATCCGATACACTCCTAAATAAAAAAAAAATTTCAAAGAACAATATGAATATGAATATAAAAATCATAAATTTGAAGTACACATACCTTGAAGTATGAAAAAAACTTTCTATTATTCCTTATTTTTGGCGGAATTGCAATTGTTGATGGAAGAACTAAAAAACTTTCAAATAGTTGAACAATTGCTTCTAATACTCTTCTAAAATGGCGATGAACTGTTTATCCACTATGTTGAAATCGCTCCTGCACTGTTTGATTGCCAGCATTACGAGCTAATGTATAGACAAACATGGCTAATTGTTTTTCCACTGTAATGCCTCTTATATCTCGAATAGGTTGCTTTTCTTTTAAACATCTCACAAGTAAATGAAAAATATGCACATCCATACGAAATTCTCTTTTACAACGATTCTCATGGCCTTCTAAAATTTCTTTAACATATGCGGTGCCAATTAAAATAGAAGTATGAATACGTCTTCTTTCTACTTGTACCTCATTGACAATAGGCGATACGACATTCATAAACTCGTCATCTTCTTCATGCATTTTTCGCCACCGATATAATAGCATATCCATTGACCTGAAAATAAAATGGACTAGGAAAAAAGAGAGATAATGGAGCTCTTTTGAATTAGGATGGAGTTTTTTATGGAGATACTTGTGACTTCTATAGATCCACTCTTTTTTTTACTGTTGAGTCAAATGATTTTTTATTGTAATTTTTTATGGTTGGGTCAAAAGATTCATTCATTTTAATTTGAATTCAAATGTTTAAATTTATTTCTTTTTTCTATTATTTTGTTTGAATGAGGTCCTGAAGTAACGGCTACTTTGGAGTAAAGATTACTTTAATTTTTTTATTTAAATCTTTAACAATTTATTTAATTATTAATTGATATTATTTTTTTTATATTAATAATGGGTTTATTATTTTAAACATTTAATATTCAATCAGGTTATTTTAATTAATTATTAATTATATTACATATATTATTTTGTTGGAAATAATTCCATGATTCATTCATCCAAACCCTTGAAAGAAAAACAAACAATGAAAAGAAATCTACAAAGGAATCACTTTTTGACTTTTCAAAATTTATTGAAATTCTAAACTCACGTTTTATTTCCAAGGAAATCCAAACAGGGCCTAAACAGTGTCATCTTAGGCTCTACTTATTATAATTTTACCATTGTACACACATCCCCACTCGCAATTATATCGTGAGACAAATAGGGCCACTGATTATGCTACTTTTGTACTAACACACCTCCATGATTTATTTAATTTTTTCGAAAAAGAGTCTCATCTTTGGGACTACTACAACTGTATAACTTTTGTATTCTTTTTACTTGCTCCAATAAAAGTTTAATCACTAGATAATTATTTCCTTTCAAAAAAACTAGTGTTGAGTTGATGTAAAAACAATTGACTCTTGAATGTCAGTCACGCAATATTTGAAAAAAAAATGATTAACTTGTGTGTTGAATGTCTACTTGTAGTTGTACCGTTCACCTCACGTCGTCAATGAATCCTTTATTGACAAATTAATGTTAAGATGTCGACTAACTTATTCATAAGAGCAAAAATGCTAAATCCTCCTAAAAATTTAATTTAAAAATTCTCCTAACACTCACAGTTTTAAATTGTCTAAAAAAATTAATAAAATTACACTCAATGCTCCTAATTTAGGAGGATATAGCACGGGTATGACAATTTGAAATAGAAAAATACTAAAACCTCCTAAAAATTTAGCCTAAAAATAATCTTAATACTCACATGTTTAAATTGCCTAAAAAAAGTTAATAGAATTATATTCCATGTCATCCTGAGTTAGGAGGATATAACATCTATGATAGAGAATATTTTACCTTTTTCAAATGAAAATCAACCGCGTCCTTTCATAGTGTCAAATTGTGTACTGGTTAGAGAAAAAATTTCGAATTTTTGGAAGACGACAGACTGTGTGATTATAAAAAATAATAATTGTCATGTCACAGAAAATAAAAAATGAGGGCTATAAGAGAACTTATTATATAACCTTTTTTTTTTTGGCATCAAGTGATGGACTTATTTTGTAACTTGTTGTACTCCTTCTTAGGACTCTAAAATTCAATCAATCCTAAAATTTTATTTGACTAAAAAAAATCGAAAAAAATTGAAAATTAAGGACTCAAATATAATTGATGGTGATTTTTAATAAATTAAAATCAATTGCTAAAATTAGGACTTCATCCGAAAAAATTGTAAGGATCGTGGAGCTTATTTTTTATTTATGATTTTTTATTTATACAATAATACATATGTTATCAAATCTTTTATTATAGATATAATATTGTTTTATAAAATTTCATACTTTTCTATCACATTAACAAACTCTAATATTATCACTATCATCAATATGGCTTGTCAGTTCATTCAATTCACACTATTTATTACATTCAAGTCAATTATTAATTTCAAATAAAATTAGTCTAATGAACTCTAAATTAATCTTTTCACAAACTGATATAGATTAATTTATAAATCTAATTAACTAATTAAAGGTATTAAATATAATTAATAATTGAAAAAAGACTAAAATAATAATCTAATAATAATGGAGTTCATCCTAAAATTATGGAGAGACTAATTAATCAAAAGAATATAAATAGGAAGAACGAAACCCATAATCAAATGGTAGTGCCCTTAGCAAATCTCGGTGCACGGTCGTAGAGTTGACGACTTCATTAGAATAGCAGCCTCGGACCAATTCGAGTAGGGGTGGACTGGATAGGAGCCCCTGTCGCTTAAGTAGAAATTTTGAATTTGAATTTTTTTGAATATAAAAATATTTTTTGTTAAAATTTTACTTATAATAAATAGACATATTGCTCGGAACGACATCAAATTAATTAGATTCGACGAACTTTAACATATGACCAATGTACTCAATAACCTCGCGTGACCAAAAAAAATTATGGCATAAATAGAAGTCACAGCTCACTGCCGTAGAAAACTCAACTTTAGGGCACCCATTATTGTGATGAAGTCAATTTATATTAGGAGATCCAGCTTGTAGAATGACATTTCATAATTATTAAAAATTAATAAAAATATGAATGAAATATGACGAAAAGACCTAAATGTCAAATTTGGACAATTTCAGAAATAAATTTATAGTTTATTGTATATGCAAAAAATTATAATTCAAGATAGGTTAAAGGAATTAATTTTTTTTTAAAAAAAACTTGTTTGTCGATACAGAGATATTTTGAGTTTGAAATATAAACACAATTTTCTTTAATATTTGAATCAATGATCATAAAATCATTTTTAAATTTTCTTGATAATTTTTCTGAAAATAATAATTTATCAATAGCGCAAAATTTTGTATGCAATTTATTTTAATAAACAATTTGTAAATATAAGCTAGTTTACATATATGAATTAAATTGATTGGCAGCACTAATTAGTCGAGACCAAGGTTGTAAGACCCGGATCGGACGTCGATCCGGATAGATCTCCGGGTCAGGTTAGACCGGTCGAATCGGTTAACCCGGACGGTCGAACCGAATATTAATAAAATAATATAAAAAGATAAACTATAATACTTATATATTCTTATCAATAATTAATATATTTCTATATCAAAGTACATTTGGTTAAATCATTTTAATTAAAGTTAAGAAATCAAATGTGACATATTTAACTATTGATATGAGTTTTATGTGATTTTAATGTATTCAATTATCATTTACAAATTCATATTTCTCAAATTCAACTATTAATATTTACTTAAACTAGAAAGATTATTGTAGTTTCTATTTTTTAATTTAATTAGGTAACTAATTTTTTCATATTTAATATTTGAAATTTAAAAATATTATAAATTTTCTTATTAAAAAAATAATTTGATAAATGAGTGATGATAACTATTGTATAATATAAAATAACTTAGTATTCAAATGAATAAACATGGCATAGTGGAATGTAGACATTAAGTTGTTTAAGAGGTCATGGGTTCAACACTTAGTGGGCTCACATTTTTCTAATTTTTTCTAATATTTGAACCGGCCGGTTGCTCTAAAACTGGCGGTTCAGCGGTTTTTTTATCCGGTTTTAGTCCGGTTTTGACCGGTCTTGACCGGTTCAAAACGGTTCAAATGCTAGTTCGGTTTTAGGATCGAACCAAACTCGTCTCAAGTGGCGATCGACGGTTGGATCGGTCGGACCCGCCGGTCCGGTCCGGTCCAAACAACCATGGTCGAGACAAGCAGCCGTCTGTTTTTTTTTTAAACTCCTTTGTTCCGTTACTCTTTTTGTCAAACCTTATTCTCTCTCTCTTCTCTTCATCCCTCACACAAAATAATTTATCAATTAAATATAATATATTTATTATAAATTGATTATTATTATTATTTAAGCTCACATTTTTCTAATTTTTTCTAATATTTGAACCGGCCGGTTGCTCTAAAACTGGCGGTTCAGCGGTTTTTTTATCCGGTTTTAGTCCGGTTTTGACCGGTCTTGACCGGTTCAAAACGGTTCAAATGCTAGTTCGGTTTTAGGATCGAACCAAACTCGTCTCAAATGGCGATCGACGGTTGGATCGGTCGGACCGGCCGGTCCGGTCCGGTCCAAACAACCATGGTCGAGACAAGCAGCCGTCTGTTTTTTTTTAAAACTCCTTTGTTCCGTTACTCTTTTTGTCAAACCTTATTCTCTCTCTCTTCTCTTCATCCCTCACACAAAATAATTTATCAATTAAATATAATATATTTATTATAAATTGATTATTATTATTATTTATCATTTTTATTTTTTATATTTTGTTAAAGATAATTTATTATGAATATAATTTATTATATCTAATTTATACTTAATATTTTATATCTATAATTCATATATGTTATTGAAGCACACCATAAAATTAATGCATCTAATCAACTTTTCCACTTTATCATTAGGTTCCACTTTATCATTAATGTTAATAATGATACGTCATTGCACGTGAAAAGAAAAAAACTCGTTTCTACTTAATAACTCGTTTCTACATTTCTTATAATATGTTAGTGAAACACACACTAAAATTAATATATCAAATTATTTTTTTTTTCATTTTATCATTACCGTTCCGCTCCATCTAAATATATTAGCAACTAATTTAATATAATATAACTCAAAAAGCTACCATCCACTTGCTAAGTGCTATAGTTGAATGTTAATAATGATAAGTCATTGCACGTGAAAAGAAAAAAACTCGTTTATACTTAATATTTTATATCAATTTTTATATGTTATTGAAACACACACTAAAATTAATATACCAGGTCAACTTTTTTAATTTTATTATAAATTGATTAATTTACTATTATTTATTATTTATCATTACAATTTTTTTATATTTTGTTAAAGATAATTTATTATGAATATAATTTATTATATCTAAGTAACTTAATATTTTTTTAAAAAATAACAAAAAATTTTAATTTATACTTAATATTTTATATTTATTATTCATATATGTTATTGAAGCACACAATAAAATTAATGCATCTAATCAACTTTTTCAATTTTATCATTACGTTCCACTTTATCTAGATATATTAGCAACCAATCAATTTAATTTAACTCGAAAACTACCTTCCACTTGCTGAATACTATACTTGAATGTCAATAATGATACGTCATTGCACGTGAAAAGAAAAAAACTCCTTTCTACTTAATATTTTATATCTACATTTCTTATAATATGTTAGTGAAACAAACACTAAAATTAATATATCAAATTATTTTTTTTCATTTTATCATTACCGTTCCGCTCCATCTAAATATATTAGCAACTAATTTAATATAATATAACTCCAAAAGCTACCTTCCACTTGCTAAATGCTATAGTTGAATGTTAATAATGATAAGTCATTGCACGTGAAAAGAAAAAACCTAGTTTATACTTAATATTTTATATCTACAATTCTTATAAGTTATTGAAACACACACTAAAATTAATATACCAGGTCAACTTTTTTAATTTTATCGTATGTTACACTTCATCTAAATATATTAGCAACTAATTTATCAATCAATATAACTCCAAAGACTACCTTCCACTTGCTAAATGCTATAGTTGAATGCTAATAATGATAAGTCATTGCACGTGAAAAGAAGAAAACTCGTTTATATAAATAATATGATGCTCTTCTTCTGAAATTGAATTGAGAGGAGGGTAAGACTCCCAAATCAATGGACAAAAATTGCTTCCGACATGTGTGTTCCTTTTTTGTTTTCGTTTTGTCCGTTCAAGGTACGTTTCATACTCCTCCATCGAAGAACTCTTTTACTTCATTCACCGGAAAAAAAAACTCTTGTTATTTCTATTAAGGATGAAAATAGTTCAGACAGAGTAATTCTTACTTAAAAAAAAATCGATGTTTAAATTTTGGATATTTTTTAAAATAGAGAAAAAAATCAACCTAGACGGTCTCGATTTTTAAAATCGGGACCTAGTTAAAATAATATTTTTAATAAAATTAATAGACAAAATTATATTAAAAAATTAATATTTAACTCTAAGTTCATAAAAAAAAAATACTAAACTATCATATTATCACATTATAATTTAAAATATTATAGTCAATTTTATACAAATTTTATTGAAATAGATTAATAACTTGAGTTTAACGATCAATGGACAAAAATTGCTTCCGACATGTGCACATGTGTGTTCCTTTTTTGTTTTCGTTTTGTCCGTTCAAGGTACGTTTCATACTCCTCCATCGAAAAACTCTTTTACTTCATTCACCGGAAAAAAAAACTCTTGTTATTTTTATTAAGGATGAAAATAGTTCGGACCGAGTGATTCCTACGTAAAAAAAATTGATCTTTAAATTTTGGATATTTTTTAAATTTAATTTTTTTTCAGAGAAAGAAATCGATCTAGGCGGTCTCGATTTTTCGAATTGGGACTTATTTAAAATAATATTTTTAATAAAATTAATAGACAAAATTATACTAAAAAATTAATATTTAACTCTAAGTTCATAAAAAAATTAAACTATCATATTATCACATTATAATTTAAAATATTATAGTCAATTTTATACAAATTTTATTGAAATGGATGATTTTAATTAGAGCCTAATTTAAATGGATGATTTTAATTATTATAAAACACTAGCTTAATTTTTAATCGGAGTTCGATTCGTGATTTTTTGAATTTTTTTTTTCAATTTAGTTAGGTTTTCGGATGGGTATATCCCGTTTTGTCAGTATGCAGAAAAAAAAGGAAAATAATAGAATAGACTTATCGAAAAAAGTGATTTTTCTCAAGATTGATAAGAATTTATCGAAAAAAAGGACAAGAATAGACTCTCCTCTCATCTTATTTATTTACATTCCCAAGAATTATTTTCTTTCATATTAAAAAGTGATCTATCAACGCACATAAAAGACACTTTTTAAGTTTTTCAAATTTATTTTTGTTGTATTATTTTATCAAAACAAGAAAAAAAGTCTATTCCACCTTAAACGAGGGAAAAAAAAAAGTGAAAGGCAACCGGCAAAACTGTTTTCAACAATCATCTATATATTATTTTCTCGTAAATCATAATATAATGTCACGTTTTATGACAAAGTAATGCGGATCGTATAGTAACGTACATTTCATTTGAGCAAGATGTTTTTCTTGAAATGTCAATTAGTACTTGATTTACTATATGATAAGAATATTTTTTAACGGTTCCAATCAGTATATAGTAAATTTTATTTTCGGTCCAGACCATTATATAGTGAAACTTTAATAAAAAAAATAATTGAACTCAAGGCAACGACAATAAATAGCAACCTGCTGGTTTCATCAGCTACACAGAGGATACAGAGCAAGCACAGGAAGGAGAGATCGCACCATGGACGTTCTCTCCTCCTCTTGCTCCGCCTTCAATGGCGTCAGAATGCACGCAGTTCCTCCTTCCAACTCCTTGATTCTCTCACCATTCCCCTTCTCCTCCTTCTCCATGCACACTGCGCTCGTGTCCGCCATTCACATCGAGGAGAAGACACAGGCGCACAGTTCTGTCAGGAGTGCCGCAGCAGGTGGTGCAGCCTCGGATCCACGTAGTCGCCTTCAGAGAGCGCAGACTCCGCGTCGAAATAGTTCGTCTTGGACAGTGGCGTTCTGCAACGCCCTGGACGGCTTCATCAACGGCGTCGTGGACCCTCCGGCGCACAGGCCGGCCTTCGACGCTCGCAAGGTCCTCCACGGAAACTTCGCCCCCGTGGACGAGCTCCCGCCCACCCCGTGCCCCGTCGTCCGCGGCACCATTCCCAGGTGCCTCGCTGGTGGCGCTTACGTCCGCAACGGGCCGAACCCGCAGCACGTCCACAGAGGGCCGTGCCACCTCTTCGATGGTGACGGCATGCTACATTCCCTACTTCTCCCATCCGATCCCGATGATCCCCCCCTCCTCTGTTCCCGTTACGTCCGGACGTACAGACACCTCCTGGAGCGCGACGTCGGCGCTCCCGTCCTCCCCAGCTTCTTTGCTGCTTTCCGAGGGCACGTCGGCGTGGCCCGGGCAGCCGTCAGTCTGGCCAGGGTAGTGTCTGGTCAACTGGACCCGACGAAGGGCATTGGCGTCGCTAACACGAGCCTGTCCTACTTCGCCGGCCGTCTCTACGCTCTGGGCGAACCAGACCTACCGTATGCCGTGCGCATCTCGCCTGAGGATGGAGACATCGCAACTTTGGGCCGCTGCGACTTCGGCGGTCGGATACAAGTCGCCATGACGGCGCATCCCAAGAAGGACCCTGTCACAAGGGAGCTCTTCGCCTTCCGATATGGACCCACGCGGCCCTACGTCACGTACTTCTGCTTCGACGCCGACGGCAACAAGGTCGGACCGGACGTGCCCATCCCCTTAACGCGGCCGTCGATCATGCACGACTTCGCCATCACCGAGCGCTACGCCATTTTCCCGGACGTCCAGATCGTTATGAAGCCCATGGACATGGTCGTGAGAGGCGGATCGCTCTTTGGTACGGATCCGACGAAAGTTCCACGCCTTGGGGTGCTGCCCCGGTACGCCGAATCCGCGTTGGATATGCTGTGGATTGATGCGCCTGGTCTCAATCCCTTGCACATCCTCAACGCTTGGGAGGAAGGAGACGGCGAGCTCGTGGTGGTTGCCGCTAACACCACGCCCGTGGAGAACGCGCTGGAGGAAACTGAAAAGGTCCACGTTTCCGTCGAGATGGTACGCATCGACCTCGGTGGCCGCAGCGGGACCGCCCGCGTGTCCACCCGGAAGCCACTCTCGTCGGGCAACTTGGAGTTCGGCATCATGCATCCGGGTTACGTGGGACGCAAGCACCGTTACGCCTACGTGGGCGTGGCCAACCCCATGCCCAAGATGGGAGCAGTGGCGAAGCTCGACTTCTCGCTGGCCGGAAACGGAGACTGCATGGTGGCCCGGCGCGAATACGGCGCCGGGTGCTTCGGAGGGGAGACTTTCTTCGTGCCCAAGGGAGAGAAAGCTGTGGGCGAGGAGGGGGAGGAGGACGAGGGCTACCTGGTGACCTACGTGCACGACGAGGTGAAGGGAGAGTCGAGGTTTGTGGTCATGGACGCGCAGTCCACGAACCTGGAGATCGTCGCGGAAGTGCTGCTGCCGCAACGGGTGCCCTACGGCTTCCATGGTACCTTCGTTACGCAGGCGGAGCTGCGGGCGCAACATCCCTGGTAGTACTGCCCTTTCAATCGTAATGAACATTAAAGGGTCTATTTGCAGGCTTGGTTTAACGGGAGATGGGGTGGTAGAGTGTGATAGAAAGATTATGTTTGAATATTAAGTTGTAAAAAATAATGATAAGGGGAATGAAAATTTTATTTACTAAAAAGTTATTTTTATTTTTTATTATTATATAAACAATTTATAATATTTAATGAGTAATAAATATTTATTATTTTATCATTTTATTTATTTTCTCTTTTATTTTTTTTGCTTATTTTTTATTTTTTAAACTATTTTATTTATTTATTTTAAAAAGTAAAAAAATAATTGATATACATTCATACAAGAGGAAAAGATAATTTATCAACGAGAGAGAATTTAATTTGGTAACAAAAGAAATGATTTTATTTGATAATAAAAGAAAGGTTAGGGATTAATTTAGTCTAAAATTATTTATTCCTTCTCATTCCACAAAATTAGTGGAATGAAAAATGTGATGTTTGAATTTTGAAAGGCTTAGCTATTCTATTCCACCCCTCTTAACTTAAATAAAAAATATAACCAAACGGTTTAGCTAATTTCATTCTTCCATATTCCATGCTACCCCTCCAAAATTCTCAATCCAAACACACCCTAATGGTTGTTGTAATGCCTAAAAAAAGAACAAAATCATAATCATTAAAACAAGGGGATACGAGCATAAAACACATCTTACAACAAGTGGATAGGGCTACAATATCTTTATGACTTTCCGATGTCAAATATGTAGAAAATCAAATAAAATTCATGAGAAAATAATTTTTTCGAGGGAATGACGTCGTTAGAAAAATGCTCATCAGAAATAATTTTCCATGGAGCAAGGAAACGTAAAAACTTCTAACGGATAACACCATAGTAAAATGCCCTTCAAAATTTCCAACCGGACATCGTGCTAAATGATGGTTGCCTTTCAAAAGTTTCAATGGGAGTACCCATCGAAAATTTCGACGAGCGTGTATTCGTTGACACATCCAATGGGTTTGTCCCATCTAAAGCTCTTTTTAAAAAATAAAATAAATTCGACCATGTATGGTAAGATCCGATCCTACCCGCTCACAGCCAGACGCGGCCGATTTGATTGCTAGCGGCCAGACCCTACAACAGGCAGTCCAATCTGGTCGCAACGGCCGGATCCTAAGAGAGAGATAGCAAAAGAGAGAGTGTGTGTGAAAGAGAGAGGGACCGCAGGTGGCCGATTCATCCGCCTATGGTCGGATTCGACCACTAGCAGACTGGATTCAACATCAACTGGAGAGAGGGAGAGGGAGAGAGGGAGAGAGGGAGGAGAGGGAGAGAGAAGGAGAGAGAGGGAGAGAAAGAGGGGGAGAGAGAGATAGAGAATCGACGAGAGGAGGGAGACAAAGGGAGAGGGAGAGAGATATGAATATTAATATTAAAATATCAATTTTTTATTATAAATATTATAATATATATATTATTAGAAATTTAAATAGCGATGATTCTATTCTTTGGTATTACTGACGGCTGAAAATCCATCGATAATATTGGTTTGAAAAATGAGTTAGAAACTCTGAAAAGTGTGTTAGATGCTTCCATAGTTCAAAATGATATTTGAAAGAAATTATTCCTTAGATTCTATTTGCATATCATATGACTCATTAAAGTTTGAAAATTTAAAATTAATAGTACAGCATAATGAGTTAAAAAAAGACCATACATGAAAGATAAGAATTTAATTTAATGCACGTAGAATCTTATTACGTAATTGAGGTACAAAATAATAAATTCATTAGCAGGTTCCATGGGCAACTCGGCGAGAGAAGGGGCGTCGACGGTGGTCGAGCTAGGCGAGAGAGCGGCGGCGGCAGGGGCGAGAGAGCTGTGGCGGCAGAAGTGAAAGCAGCGGTGGTCAACCTGGGCGAGAGAGCGGCGGCGGCGGGGACGAGAACAACGGCGGCGTGCGTCGGAGCGGCGGAGGGGGCGGTAAATCGGCGGCGGGGACGAGAACGGCGGAAAAAAAAATTCTTTGCAAAATTCTGTGTACAATAAAATTGCAACATCTTCGAAACACACTATGAATGTTCAAGAGTCTACTCATGCTTTCAAAACTCTTACAAAGAATATTTCTTATACATGACAAAAAGTGGAATGAATTAAAAACTTAAATGAATATTATTTGAAATATTATTATTCTTTGAAACCTAAGCATTCTCGTGGTTATTATATGAAAAATAAACACTTTTATGATGATTATCTTGGTCCTAAAGATTCTCATGCCTCTTATAACGATACTTTGAAGTTTAAATATGATCATAATCATTTTATTAGATTATATACTACTTGTCATTATTGTGGTGTTCGTGATCATTATACATTTGAATGTCAAATTAGGAAATCCATGTATGTTGGAATGAAATTGATGCAGGTTTAAAAAGGAACCACAACTAAAAATATTAGACTCAAACAAATTTGGGTACCAAAATTTAAGTTATTCTTGTTTATAGGTGTGCCTCACCTGGAACTAAAAGAAGTTTGCATGTGAAAAGAAATGAAGGCACAAAGTTTGTGGTAAAATATTTATTAGGCATAAGAAAATTAATATTTGAGCTAATTTTGATATAATGCATACTTATGTCTTGAATTTGTTCATTATTATCACAATTTATGCATAGTTGATAATTGAGAAAATACTAGAATATTTATGTATGTTAAGAATACTTTGTTTATCCTATTTCAAAAATGCATATGTTGTTCACTATGTCAAGACTTGTTTATTTTTCGACGAATATGGATATTATTGTTAGATTGTACATTACTACTTCAAATTTTATATTTGGGATTTACATGGAATTTTATGATTTTAATATTGCAAGAAATTATGATTTTAAGATCTTAGTGAAAAATGATAAATCAACTTATGTATTCGAATATCATGTATCCCAATATTTTAGTTAATAGCTTAAAAATTGTAGAAATGAACTTTTGGAGAAATAGAAATTTGATATCATATTTATTTTCTTTCGACATATGGTAATTTAGTTGCATGATCCTTATATTGTTGTCACGCTATGCTTATCATTTTGATTTTATTCATCTAAAATGGTACATGCAACTAACTTCAAAAAAAAAATTTGTGTTAGTGTTTCAAACCTTTTTGCTAATTCAATTTTGAAAATTCATATGTTGCTCAATTTGGTTAAGTATGATCATTTTTCAAAATTTCTCATTTTAAACTTTGATGCTTTGTTATTGAAAGTAATTATAATTTAGGAATCTTGGTGACTCGCATAAAGCGTGTAGGGACCCAAAGGGCACCGGGGAGGGAGGTGAATTGGTGTTTAAAAATAAAATATCGATTTCCCAAAAACACGTTGCTGAAATTTAAAATCGATTCGTTAATATTCAAACCAACACAAAATCAATCATATGAGAAGAAGAGGGAGAGATAATTCAAACACGATAACACAGATGGTTGTTGACGAGGTTCGGCCACATCTTGGCCTACGCCCCCGCTTCAACTTCTCGACCTCGAGATCGCTAGAGATTGCACTAAAGCACTTCCTTTATTCCAAATGGGGCAAGGAAGAAAGCCCTTTACACAACCACATTTTCTCCGCTTCAAGAGGCAAGATAAACCTCTCCTCCTAAGAAGCTAATTTTTCTCTCGTTCAGGATGTAAGATTTGGAATCTCTTTCACACAAGAGCTCTCACAATATTTTTGAAAAAGTGCTTCTCTCTTTTATAATAGCAAGCTCATAAAAATAGAAGAGAGAAAAAAAGAGAGAGCCAAAATGATAACTTCAACAAAAGAATCTCTTTTTTATAACTTGAAGTTTTTTTTGCAATGAATGGATGAGTGCCTTTGCTGCTGGCTTTGGTACTCATTTTATAGCCTTCACTATGAAAAAATTCATCCAGAATTTATTTTATAAATTTCTCCTTCAAATTTGATCGTTACTGTTCATTTAACTCGACCAGTCTATGTGACCATTGCGCGATTTCTTTAACTTATGCGCTTGATCGGTCGACCAGTTCGTCAATCGGTACATTGACCGATATCATCTCGACGTCAACCGGGGCAGGCTCAGTATACGTCGGTCGACCGACATCTCCTATTCGGTCGATCGGTATTGTCTCAATCGACCTTCTTTGCTTCGACCGACAAGTTGACCGACTTGCACTATTTCGAGCATAACATTTTTGCACAGTTATCTAAATTATATAATCTTGGATTCTATGGATAGCTAACAAGATTCTCTACAGATATTCATCATTCATTAGAATATGTTAAGATCATAGTCAATTATTTAAAAGTTTAGTGCATAAAGTCATCCCTTTTTCTTTACACTTTTTTGCCATTTCACTTTAATCTTTCGAGGTTTGTATCATCAAAATATAATTTTATATGGCATTAAAACTTTGCTCCAACAAAGTGTGTAGATGAAACTGATGTGCTAAGTTGTAACAAGGATGCGTATAATAGGTGAGTGACCTCAAAATTTATGTTTGCCCCTTTACTTTAACGTATTGCTCTTGAATAAAGATAAAGATGTCGAATAAAATTTCAAAATTTATAACCTCTCTACACTATCGAAATGAGACCCACAAGTGTAAGGTGCATCATTGTAGTGCTTGAGGTTCGATCCATAGGAAACAGTGTCTTACGAAATCTTCAAAAGATTCTTCGAAACTAACTCGATGATGAGGAGAAATGCTAAAAAAAAGAATAAAAGGATAACACTATAAAGTAAAGGAAACTAAACATTTTTGTTGTTTTCAAAATAAAAGAGTAACATTGAGGCGATGATTAGATCCGAAAAGTGCAAAGACAATCAATTAGAAATGCGTGCTGAGGACTTATGGGAGGTGTTTCTGTTATAGGACTTAAGTTCTTTAGTTCAATATGATATGAGTAAAAATGATTGAATGCTCCTTCACGTGTGTGTATGGACAACATGATGGGAAGACACTCGACTTTCCTATGATACTCTCGTGCTCGTGAGAAGTCTATGTTGCACACGTGAAGGAGTTTATAAAGCTGGTGATACGATACTCCAGTTTATAAGTCGAGCTTTCCTTTCTTGGACATGAGCCAAAGTCTCGAGACAACTAAGTATCCAAGCATTCAAGAGAAATACACTAAAGGCGAGACAATTGGGATCAGCTTGCACTCGCCTTATTGGAATACGGACAAACCTCGGGGGTAGAATGCAGGGAACTAAGATGTCACCGAGGCTGTTTAGACACTTTAAGAGGGAGAGAAATATCGATTCTGAAATATTGTTCAAGATTACTAAGAGTACTTTAAATATAACTCATTCATCATCTTCCCTCTCGGGTCGCCGACGGTGAAGGAAAATTTGAAGTATTCCCTCACTCTCAGAATCAGCAAAAAATTGAAAGTAGCAACGGTAAGGAAGAATCACATGCACATGCTTAAAACACGTCTATGATAATTTGAGTCCCCAGCTCAATACGATCATTTATTGCCAGAATCTCAGAATGCAAGCAACCTCTCGGATCCCGAGTTTGAAGATGCACAATGTCTAAACCAGATAAAAGAAAAAAAACCATCGCTAACATGACACAAATCTGAACTATGAATCACTATCGTCGATACTCGATTTCTCTACGTATGATCGCTCAGAGCCTGACATGTCCCTTCGATTGGGGGTGCAAAGCAATAGTGAATCAGAAAGGAAGACGGAGAAACCATACAAGGAATCATCTCATCAAAGCTCGATTTCTCTATGTATGATCGTGCGATCCTTACATATCCCTATGATCGGGGGTGCAAGATGGAGATGATCCGAAAAAGCTCAATCCATACATAAACTCATGAGGTAAAGATAAACAATAAAGCCAAGATAAAAAAATAGGTCATTTAGATGAAAGAGGAGCTCGACATTCAGTTTAGATGATGAAAGCAGCAAAATAAAAGTACGAACGAAAGAACATGAGTCTAGAAACATAAGGCACCTCCCGGCCTCAATAGGGCCGATTAGTTATAGTTCATTTGGATTGAACAGATATCCCATTGAATAGAAGGAGACATTGTTTCTCTCTGTTTCTTCTCACTCTTAATCTTCTCCTCTAATGGTGGTAATTTCTCCATAATCCTCCTCTCCTCTTTACTCTGGCCAGCCTCCTCCTTATATATTCCTCTACTCTTTGTCCTGTTACGCTCTTGCCACTATTGTAGCTCCTGTTGTCGCTGCAGCTTTTGTCTCCTGTATGTTGTCGTGGTCCCCAGTCCCAGAAGCTTCCTTGCTTCAGTGTGTGGGGAGCTGGCTTATCCCCGTGTGTAGGGAAGTGACTATTGTTTGTTCAAAGCCCTTTATCATAGCTATGAAGGAAATCATTTTTCTATAAATGCAGAGAATAGTGTATGGCGTCTAGCCACTCTACCCCATCCGCTTTGTCAACTTTCTGCAAGGACACATCTTTTTTAGCATTCTTGGCAGCAGATGAATAAGAATGATATGTAAATAAGTTTGGTGTGGAGAAGGTTTGAAACATATTGAATTGACGCTATGCATGCATTTGTAAAAGGGAATAATCATGTCATAGTTGTTGAATACATGCGAAATAGTAGTGTAAATGTATACCTCAATTCTCCACATCAACTTCCATCAGACTCAAAGTTTTGCTTGTCCTCAAGCAATCAACTAAGAACTTAGGATTGAAGCACATCATGAATATAAATCATAATCCCTCACCCTTTTCTCCAACTTTTTCCATTAGCCTTTTTAAAATCTATTTATTGTTTTTATGACAATGTCATCACTGAAGCACCTTTACTAATGGGGCACATAGGTTCCCTGCTGGATAGCCAACTACATGCAGATTGTTTAGAAATGTTCATGCAACAATGTTGTTCCTTGGGATGAAATGAAACTCACCAACTTATTAGATTTCAAAATTAATTTTGTATGCAGTAGCTCTTCAATTGCATGATGAAATGATATAGAACATTAGCACAAAAGGTTCCACTCAACAGTCCCTAGTTTTTCTTTTTGGAATACTGGGCATAGAGTGCTAATGGTGCCATGCGAGCATACCCTTGTCTTGCCCCAAACTACTCGAAAGACAATGAAGTAGTTATTGGTGTTTTATTTAAACAATATATATATATATATATATATATATGATCCCGCAACATTCCCCACCGGTTCATCCTAGAATACTAGGATGGGGCACTTGAGTTTTTATTGAAACGAAAAGAAAACTCCCATTATGAAAAAAGAAGAGCTATGTAGAGCATTATAGAGATAAATCTAGTTTAACAATTCAGGTTGTTAGTCAGTATGATTCAAGCAAATGACAAGTCATTGAATGCATGAATGAGCATAGGCAATTAGCATGTAGAAATCTATCCGACATCTAGTGATGGTCTTTGATGTTATGTCAAAGCATCAAGTTTTAAGTTTGAAAAATCTTTCAAATATTGGCATTCAGAAGAGGTTAGATACACGAGATGGGTGTAGACAATGCAATTCATGATATTTCTTAGTTAAAGGCTAGAGGGCAGTTCAAGATTTTTTTAGTAGGGATTTGAAAGATGCCAGTGTCCATATCATTAATAGTTTGATCAAAAAAATTTTAAACTAAGATATTCAAATAGGCATGATAACAATTCAAGTACAATGATATATTAAGGATATATGAAGATATGGGCAGAAATCATAACATTTTACTCTCCAAACTTAAACAAAACACTATCCTCAATGTGTTCAAGCCGAGGCAGGAGCGCAGTTCAGGAGGAAGATGAGTATGTGGGGGAACTAGCAGGTTCCCCCAGACTTGCTTCGATGCGTAAAAGAGTGGGTTCTGCAACAGGCACTTGATGCGGAGGTTGCTACGTCAAAGCTTGTGCACCTACGAGGCAATGATAATTCATTAGAGGTTGAAGAGGCTCATATCGGGGATATCTTCTTTCTCATGTTCCCGTTATGGGGACTTTTTCTTTCTTGTATCAACAGGGGGCGAAGCGGCGCCTGAAGATATGTTTTGGTCGGGCTCTGGTGTCGCTTCATCAAGTGTGTTGTCTTCGCACTCCAAATGCTCTGGAGTGATCTTCCAATTAGATTCAAATTTGATCGAGACCTTTGGGACATTAGGAAGGCGCAACTTTTGGTTAGTACCTTTGATTAATAGGTATTTGTGTCATCCCTTGATCTCAACTAAATTCCATTTCTACAGTCATTGTTTCTTATGCCATGATGCGTAAAATGATGTAGCAAAATAAATTCGCTAGCAAGTGCACTAGTCGCTCAAGTAATATAGTAAATAGGAGTAAAGAATGTCAAACCCACGAGAAATATTATTAATTCATTACCTGAATTTATAAATTAATAAGAGAGAAAAAACATAGATTTTGAAGATAAGTTTGTAATTATAAATAAATATGAAAATAAGATAATAATAATATAATATAGTGGTGCTGAAGTTAGGTCTTAGGATGAAAATAGATTAGGATAAATATTTGAACCATAAAAGATAAATTTAAATTTTAAAGATGGATTAGAGTTTTCCTAAAATAGTAATCTAACATGATTAACTTACGGTCTCCATGATTGGCATTCCCTCAACCTAAGCATGTAGAACTATCTTAATTTAATAAGAATTGAAGCCTCCAAGACTAGCATCCCATCAAATCATATTAAAATTAAGCTGCATTAAGTTGGATTCCCTAGACTATTAATCACTCCACAAACTTATATATCCTAATTCAGAAACTCAATTAACTAACATAAAAGCATTAAGCACAATTAATAATTGATCAAAAAAGATTAAAACAAATAAAATATGATTCGAATAATTTTTCTTCAATTAATAATCTCCTAAAATAAAAGATCTAAAAACATGGAGTTCATCCTAGAAATTTTGGAGAGATAATTAAATACAAATGATGAAAATAGGAAGAATTACACCCGAGATAAAAGTAGAGATCTCATATTTGGGCCGTAGCACCTCTCTCCTCTTGGTTGATAGAGATCAAAGCACGAATTGGGACGATAGACTTCCTTCTCTATTTATAGGTGCGAACGAGGTCATGTAGAGCATGGTCGATAACTTCATGGAGATAAACTTTATGCCCTTCAAATCTAGATAAGACTTTGGTTAATGATAAAATCCGTTTTGCGCCTGGTGATAAACTCCGCTTTTATTCTCGGTCACCAAATGTACACCTTGGTTAATCATTGTCTTTTGCGCCCAATGATTGGTTATGACCTATGATACTTACTAAGTATTAGTTAAGGATAAAACTTCATCGCCCAATGATACTCTTCATGGTTGGATTTTACGGCCGATAGTCTTGATTGATGATGGTGTTTTGCCCCCAAAGATTAGTTGGATTTTGTGGCCGATAATCACCTTGGTTAAGGATAAAAACTTTTATCTCTTTGTTCCCGTAAAACTCTTCTTGATAGGATCACGGCCGCAAAATCCATAAGGATTATTATCGCCTAATGATGGATAGAATATGAGTTTTGCCCCCCAAAGATTAATCGTCGTACAAGGCCGATAATCACTTTGCATATGAATTGCGGCCGATACGTCTAGTGATTCATTCAACTTGATAAAATCAGATGATGATGTAGGTGATAATCCCCTGGATAATCATATACTCAGCTTTTCCTACAAAATAGTTATCAAAATTTAATTAATCTGCCCACAATTAAAATATTCAAAAAATTAATAATCAAAATAATTACTAAAATTAATCTAAAATGATGCATGCCATTATTAAATTACAAAAATATTAATTAAAATAATAAACTAAAATATGTTATATTTTGCATACATCATGTTGTTTCTATGGAGCCAAGGTACAAGTCACAGTGAATGCCAATTGTCATAATAATCCTCCCAAATGTGATGGCACATGACTTCATCTAGATGCACTTGTTCCTGTTTGATAATAAATGTCCCAAGAGGTTGACTCAACGTCCATAGAGAAAGGCGTCGATGACAAAGAGGTCGGAGTCAATGATGTGGGATTTCGCGTTAGCACGTCCTAGGATAATGGAGAATACAAGTCGATAAAAGTATCGAATAATGGGATTAGAGATTGCAGAGGCTATGGCTCGAGCCTTTCTATTTCGGGTAGAAGCCATCCCCACTACCCACTATGATTCCCACCCCATGACCAAGCTATTTTCGAAAGTGATATTCCCTAAATTCGGGATGTCGAGGCTCATTATTAGTGATGGAGGGAAACACTTCCTAGAAAGACAATTCAACATTTTACTGTCTAAGTATGGAATCACACACAAAGTCACCACTCCTTACCAACCACAAACTTCAAGGCAAGTCGAGACATCGAATAGACAATTCAAGGCAATCCTAGAGAAGACGGTGGAAAGCTCCAGAAGGGATTGGAGCTCCAAGCTCAATGACGCATTATGGGCACAAAACATCTCTAGGAATGATGCCATACCGACTCGTATATGGGAAAGCATGCTATCTGCCAATCCAGCTATAGCACATAGCTTTTTGGGCGCTGCAATTTCTTAATTTCGACCTCAAGGCAGCCAGAGAGAACCGAGAACTCCAATTAGCTGAATTGGAACAACTAAGGGATATTGCTTTCGAAAACTCTGCCATCTTCAAGGACAAAACCAAGAAATGGCATGACAAGCGCATCCAGCAGCAACAATTTAAAGAAGAAGACCTGCTACTATTGTTCTATTCCAAGTTGCGACTATTTCCAAAGAAACTCAAATCTCGATGGATTGACCCTTTCAAGCTCATAAGAGTATTTCCTTCTGAAGTAGTAGAGTTTGAAAAGAATGGAGGGGATACATTTAAAGTAAATGGCCATAGGGTGAAGCTGTATCATGGTCGAGCCTTAAAAAATATTGAAGACATCCTTCTGCTACAATCCCCTCAACCGATTGATGGTCACTCCAGCAACGTCGAGCCAACGACATAAAATAAAGGCGCTTTTGATAGGCAACCCAAGTCCTAATGTTTTTTTGTTTTCTTTCTTTCTACAGTAATAAAGAGGCATCTCGCAGTACCTATGTTTCGGAGGAACATAGAACACTTGAAGAGGAAGGAAAGTCATCAAATTTTAAAAGGATTGGAGGGAATAAAAAATCTGGCCATTATAAAGGATGGTGGGAGCTATTTTTTAATGGGGATATTGGAAAACTCCGTAGGCCCCCGAGGTGAAAAAAAAGAACGGATTTGTTGTGTAGCGGAGCCACTTTTCAAAAAAAATCTGATCAACGTGTCACCAAGGGGCCCCCCATCACGTCCAACTAGCATTTAAATAATTTCATTACCCATGTGACCTTATCCCATCTGTTCTCTCTCTCTCTCTCCACTTCCTTTCTTTGCCAAACTGCCACATAAAGTTATTGCACCATGTATGAGGCACAATAAATTTTCATACAAGCCATTGTCTTTGCCGTTCCAACACCCTCTAAAACCCTTCATTTCCTCCACCACCAAACCCCACCCTCCACTCCACTCTGCAAAACCCTCTCCGAAAACCCTCCCTCATCTTTTCGCCGGGCATCATGGTGCTAACTAGAAATCAATCTAGATGTGTGCATTGGATACCCAAACACTCAGCCCTCAACAAATCAAACCTGTGCGATGGCGACGACAAGTCCACTCGGGAAGAGGTCCCTCAAGAGTTACCCGGCAGAACCCCCACTACAAGCACCTGCGCCTCATCTCCGATCTATGTTTCATGGAAGCTCCAATAGATCCTCGCTCGACGCAGCACTGGAGAAAAGAAGAGTACCTCCAATGCTTAAAGCAACCAAACCCTCTGAGCCAGAGAAGCCTACATGTTCCCAGCCGACTACAGAAGGTAGATGACCCACCAATTCGAGGATCTGGGAAGCAGATAAGACGCCACCTCAACTACCAACTAGGAGGGTCAAAATGGTAGCAAGAAAGCCATCGCAGACACGGCCATTAAGCGTAGTAAGAGAAGACACTTCTAGCAGCAATGAAGTGCAGAGCAAAAGTGCCGAAGAACGTCCAGAGATGAATCAAGTACCCCAAGAACTTGCTGCCGATGAACCACCGCCGTATGCGGACACCATTGAATGCACTCTGGTGAATGCGCTATGGTCCGCCCTCGCACTCCGTCCATGAAAGGTGGAGCAAGATGAGAGATGAATCACGTCAACCAGAGCCTATGGAACAATCACCTCCTAAACCCATTATAGAAGAAGCAAGGCCAGTCCCTTATCCAACCACTTTTACTCATCCTCTCTCTCCCTTCGTCGGGACATACACTCGTCGACCACCACCAGATCTCAACATCACCCCATCATCCTCTCCATCTAAAACACTCTCACCACCAAAGTCACCAACCCTTATCCCCGAACCACATTCTTCATCAGAATGCTCTGTGATCTTTCCCAGGACACCTTGGGTGTTAAAGCACGAGGGTGTTAGATGTCCAGGGAGGTAAGGCATAGCAAGGATTTGGTTGAGTTTTTGGTAGGACCATTCAAAGTCATGGTTAAAGAGGAGGAATGATATTTTCTCATGATGCTTGTCGTTCTCATAAGAGCTTAGAAACTCAATAACAAGGTGGGAATATGTAGGGTAAACAGACATGAAAAGGTCATGAGCACCCATTTTATGAGTGGCATATTCCATATAGTGAGGAAGCTGAGAGAGGATAAGACATCGTGATCTGTGAACTTGGTTTGGAAAATAGGGCGTGCCATCAGAGAATGATAAAGGCGATGCTGCTGGGTGGGGAAGAAGACAATTTCTTCGGGACAGGAAATGAGGTTGGGATTTCGATCATTGGAAGGAAAAGGAACATATTTGTTGGAGGAGAACTACTGAGGTAATTGGGTTGCGAGTGTTTACTCTGTGACAAGTGCTCAAAGGAGGGGGAAGAGGGTTGACTAGCAGATTTCATGAAAGGGGAAGGTGAGCATTCACCATGCATCCAATGAATTGAAGAACTTGGAGAGACAGGGCTAGAGAAAAGTTCAGCAAGAGGGGATGGGGAACGTGAGAAAAATAGTGCACTGTTACTACAATGTATTTGTATTTCTCGGAGCCTGAAAAGAGTTCCACATAGTCGACTCCCCAAACGTCAAAAAGTTCTACTCCTTGTATTCCAGTTTGTGGCATCTCTTGTTGTCTTGAGATATTTCCAGTTTGTTGACATCTTCCACAGGTACTAATATATTGGTGGACTTATTTAAACAAAGTTGGCCAAGTGAAACCTGCCTGGAGAATTTTGGTTGCAGTACGTTGTACACCTATGTGTCCCCCATAGACAGGAGTATGATATGCAGAGATGATTTCTTATACAGATTCCTCTATAATATATCTTCTCAGTTGACCGTCTGGACATTCTTTAATCAAATAAGGGTCATCCTGATAGTGAAATTTGGGTGTTTGAGTGATAACTTGCTGAATTAATGTAAAGGTTCAATTTTTCAATTTTTTTGGTCTCCCAACCCACTAGCTGCAAGTGCACAAGTAAGTTGTAGTAGACTCAGGTTGTCGTATCCATAAAGATTTGAAGCCTAAGACACCCTAAAACAATCTAGATTAGTTCTACTTAAGTGGCTAAAAACATATTTTTAATGAAGAGTGAAAACAGATTTTTAATGGAATGCAGAATGATAACTGATTTTTGGGTTTTGGAAATTTGTCAAAACTGAGTTATAAATGCTAGATTGAAGTCTAAAAAGGTTTAACTATCAAAGAGGAAGGTTGTTCTAGGAGTTGGGGTTCAACTAAATTAATTATGGATGGATTGGATCAAGTTATCATTAAATATCCAATTTTGATTCAACCTGAAATATAGCTGCTCTCACAGCTCAATTGGCCTTTAACTAAGCAACATATTATCATATAATTGTTAGTTAGGTTGAATCATAAGAGGATCCTCACTGAAAATCAAGTTATCATTGGACTCAAATGAAAGTTCATTGCTGATTTTTACATTTCAAGGAAATATGAAGTGATAACTTATAATTGCAATCATAAAATAATGAAATCACTTCAATTTGTTAAAATATGATGAAATCTATCCAATAATTGTGCTTTTGCTCCTTGGTTCATCTCTGAATTCCAGGGGGATTTGAAATCAACCTCTCGGTTGCAAAGGAAAATGAAATCCACACAAACTCCAATTAATTGGGGTTAAAAGACATCCATCTAAAATGGAGAATTCAGTGATTATCCAATGCTCCTTGGTTCATCTCTGACTCACAAGGAAGACCTGAAGACTACCTCTCAGTAGTGGATTAAAATGAGGCTTGACAATGAAAATCAGAATTCAAACAGAAATCAGCAATTCAGGAAATCAGAGTTATTAATCAATGGAATTCAGGCTTGCCAATTGCTTCTTGATCCATCTCTGGACTGCAAGAAATCCCTAAGGTTCACCTCTCAGTGATTGAATAAAATCAGGGGATTCAATTGGTAAGAAATATTCCAACAACAGAAATCAGAAAACAGATTTCAGAATTAAAGTTCAGAAATCAGAAGAGAAAACTGATTTCAGTCAAAAATATGCCAAACATCTTGATTCATTTCTGAACAAGATAGGGGCTATAGAAATCTCTCAGTTACTCAATTACTCAGATTGAGAATGACAAATAGATTCAATCAACAATGGGAATCAGATTCAGAAAATTCAGAAAACTAGGAAATCAGGAAACTAGAAATCAGAAATCAGATTTTCAATTAGAATGGAATCCAGGAACCTGACATTGACTCTTAATTCATTTCTGAAGGAAGATTAGATCAAATGATAACTTCTCAGTTATGGATTACAATGGGATCTAACAATGGCAAGAATTAATTCAAAATAGTGCTGAAATATGAAAACCAGAAATAATTTCAGTGCAGGATTAAATTTCAGTCCATATCCATCCAAAATTAACCTAGACTACTACCCTATCCTAGAAGAAATGGAGTTTAGCTCCTCATATTTACAAAGCTTGACATCAAATGGAATGAAGAACAGTTACAAATCATCCTTGCTTGAAGCTTCTCGGCAGCAACTCCAACAGCCAGCAGCAGCTTGGTGCAGAAACCCTTACTCCAAACCCTCAATGTTCAGCCCCCTCTCTCCTCCTGAAATTCCAGCTTTTTTATCTGTCCTCTTCACCCTTTGATCAGCATCAAAAAGTTCTATTCTTTCTGATTGCAGCCATCTTTCCACTGGTCTGAAGATTCCCTGACTGCACAACTTTCTTTTGGCAGCAAACCAGTGGTCTCTCCACCTTTTTCTAGCTTTTTGGCAATATGTTTTTCTGCTAGAAGATACATAACAACAAGTATCAAGGTCCTCTAATAAGAAATAAACAAATAAGGGTAAGAACAACAAGTAAACTCAGCTCAGTAATCAAAATGGATTTGATGTTGTGCAAGATTGGAAATCTATATGAAAACTTGATGGTTTTAGACCCGAAAATGATAACTTTGCAATGCTCATGAAATTTATCCAACTACAAGTGGTTCAAGGCATTAGAAACATCCAAGGGATTAATATAGCAAGTGAATAAGGTCAGAATTCAAAAGTGGATAAGATTTCATAGGAATGATAACTTGGGTGCCAAAACGATAACTTAATTATCTTAAAAATAATAACTTGTCATAACTTTGGTTGTGGTTATCCAATTGAGGTCAAATTTGAGCAACAATGAGTTAGGACAATAATATAATGATTGCTTAAGGCCTTTGTGCAGAATTAATGGTTTTGCATGTCGAAATGACAGAATTGCCCTTTAACGATAACTTGGCAAAGGAAAAAAATGATAACTTGTTCAAATGAATTTAAAACTTTGCACAAGTTGAGATATGACCATACAAATATGATTCATACATGATAATAGTGGATTTAGGGAAAGAAAAACATTAAAAATCAGTTCACTCAAAATAATGATAACTTGATATATAGGAGTGATAACTTCTCCTAAAAATGATAACTTGGCATAGAATTTAAATATTTATGGATTTTAGCATTTCAGAGCCTCTATGCACATGGAATTAAGTATGAAATGAGGAATATCAACTAGTTATCATAATCTATGCATTCCAAGCATAATTGGCCAAAAGATAGGCAAAAGTGGGGTTCGATATGAATGAAATGCATATAAAATGGGTTAGAAACTTATAGTGATCAGCTAGTGATCAAACTCCCCCAATCTTAGCCTTTTGATTGTCCTCAAGCAAAACATTCAGAAATTAAGGACAAATTTGAATTTACCATCCACAAATGAATAGAAAAATTAGCTGAATAAGATCTAAATGTGTTTTCCACTTTGCTAACATTTCATCCCATTCTTTCCAATCCCAAATTCTAGCTGAGGAGTCACAAAGGTTAAAGCAAATTTAAGCCATGATAGAAGTACTAACATTAATTGATTTGGATTACAAGGATTGTCAACTTTACTAAAAAGTTTGAAACATCAATCTCTTCATGAACAAATTTTTCTTTCATTGGTTAAGCAGGTTTGAAAACCTGACTTTTATTCATGATGATGCAATAAACAGGTTTGAACCTGATTTTTATTCATGATGGTCATAAAAATCCTGGCTTTATTCAGGAGAGGTTCCTTTTAGGAATTTTCACTCTCTTTATTCATGTATGCATGCAATGCAAAATGTAACTTTTCATTTTCCTTTTTCTTTCTTTTTATATTATGTTCATGAAGTGAGCAATGGTTCAAACTCAAGTATAGATTAGATCCTTAAATGCAAATAGTCAAGATTTCCTATTTAACATGGTAGCAAGATCCTTGACTCCTTTCTAAACATTTTCTACTTTCCAATTAATCAATGAATGTCAATTAGTGTTACCCACAACAAAGAAAAATTTCAGCTGAAAATTCATTCAAAGGCATCTGAATTTATAATGCCAATTAAAGCAAGAAGGCTAATGGCCAAGTTGGCAACTTGGTATGGGAGTGTACTAACTGTCATAATGAAGTATTCTACCCAATTTAGAGTCAAAATAAATTCAGAATTGAGTTGAGCCCAAAAAATGATAACCGAGTGATAACTAGTGATAACTTATGATAACTTGCAAAACCTGCTGATAACCTGGTATGATTTATGATATGAACATTAAAATCAATTGAAAACATGGTGTAAAGATTAGAAAAGCATCAGGTTTCCTCCCCCAAGCTTAATCTCAACACTGTCCCTAGTGTTGGAAATTAAGGCAAGGGAGAGGGGTGGCTGGGAAATGCATGGAATTGGGCATTTGAATCCTCTTGGCATTTTAACCAAAAGCTTTGGGTGATCTGATCTTCATTAGTTGTAACTAATCCTGCAGAGAAACAAAGGATGTCAGTGGAATAGTAAAATCAGATTTTTGAGTGCACAATTCAACAATGTATTGGAAATTTATGAAATTCACTGAAATTCAGCTATGGCAGATTTGGATAACTGATATGAATGTTAATTCAGATGATGGTATGACAAATGCAGCATAATGAAAAAGATACTATCAGTTATCATTGAGATTTCAGTGGAAAAATCAAAACTAAGGGTTAGGGGTACTCCCTGAATTTGAGAATTGTGGATTGACCTAGTTCCTCATCACTTATTCCTGCAAAAATAGAAAGATTAGGTAGAGAATGGCTTGGGTTACCTCCCAAGAAGTGCCTTTCTTTAATGTCTTTGGCTAGACATTGTTACAATGGAAAATCAGCTAGGTGGTTGTGGTAAATCTTGTAGAATCAACTCCTCTTTAGCAGAATCCATGACTGTGGGATTGTAAAGCTTCAACCTTTGTCCATTCACCTTAAATATATCATTCTTGTCATTCAGAAGATCCACAGTACCATATGGATAGACTTTGTGAATTTTAAATGGTCCACTCCACCTTGACTTCAACTTTCTTGGAAAGATTTTTAGTTTTGAATTGAAACGTAGCACAAGGTCTCCAACCTTGAAATCCTTTTTCAGAATCCTGCCATCATGCCATCTTTTGGTCCTCTCCTTGTAGAATTCTGAATTGTGGTAGGCATTTAGCCTGATTTCATCAAGTTCATCAAGTTGCAAGAGCCTCATTTGTCCACATGCATGCATATCATAATTGAGTGCCTTGACTGCCCAATAGGCCTTATGTTTCAACTCAATTGGTAAATGACATATTTTTCTATAAACAAGTTTGTAGGGAGATGTACCTATTGGGGTCTTATATGCTGTCCTATATGCCCAAAGAGCTTCATTCAACTTCAAACTTCAACCTTTCTTGTTAATGAAACTATTTTCTCCAATATGGCCTTTATCTCCCTATTTGATATTTCTGCCTGGCCATTGGTTTGAGGGTGGTAGGCAGTGGAAACTTTGTGCCTCACTCCATACTTAATTAGGAGGTTCTCAAAACACTTTTCAATAAAATGGCTACCTCCATCACTTATGACTACCTTAGAAATTCCAAACCTTAGGAAGATAACCTCCTTGAACAACTTGATTACTGCCCTGAAATCAGCTGCAATGGTGGGAATTGCCTCAATCCACTTGGATACATAGTCCACAGCTAGAAGGATAAACTTGTAACCACATGAACTAGGAAATGGGCCCATGTAATCAATGCCCTAAACATCAAATATTTCCACTTTCAGAATTCCTTGTTGTGGCATTTTATTCCTTCTTGAGATGGAACCTGCTCTTTGGCATTGATCACAGCCCTTCACAAATGTGCATCCCTGAATAAACTAGGCCAATAGAAGCCAGATTGGAGGAGTTTGGCAGCAGTATTCTCTGTGGCTCCATGCCCTCCATAAGGTGATGAGTGGCATGCCTCCAAAATTTCCTTGAATTCAGGTTGGGGTACACATCTCCTATATATGCCATCAGGGGATTTTCTGAATAAAAGGGAGTCATCCCAATAATAATCCTTCGGGTCATGAAAGAATTTTTTTCTTTGCTGATATGTGTAATCAGGAGGGACAATTCCACATGCTAGGAAGTTTACAATGTCAGCATACCAGGGGATTTGATTAGTTGACACTGCCATCAAGCTGTCATCAGGGAATGCATCATTGATAGGAAGTGTGGAGGACTCTTGAACTCCTTCCATTCTTGATAGGTGGTCAGCAACTAGATTCTCACTGCCCCTTTGTCCCTGATTTCAACATTAAATTCCTGAAGTAATAAGATCCATCTTATGAGCCTTGGCTTGGATTCCTTTTTGTTGATTAAGTGCCTCATGCTTGGTGATCTGTAAATACAATAACTTTGGATCCCACCAGGTAAGGTATGAATTTGTCAAATGCATACACCACATCTAGTAGCTCCTTCTCAGTGGTTGCATAATTAATTTGAGCCTCGTCTAGAGTCTTGCTGGCATAGCATATGACATGGTGCTTCTTCTCTCTAGTTTGTCCCAAAACTGCCCCTACAGCCTGGTCTGAAGCATCTCACATGATTTCAAAAGGTAAGGTCCAATCAGGTGGCTGCACTATAGGGACTGAGGTGAGGGCTTCTTTCAATTTCTTGAATGCCTTCATGCACTCTTCATCAAAATGGAATTCAGCATCTTTAGCCAGAAACTTGGTAAGGGGCCTAGTTATCATTGAGAAGTCTTTAATAAACCTCTTGTAGAAGCCTGCATGTCCCAAAAAACTCCTAATTGCCTTGACATTTGTAGGTGGTGGTAGCCTCTCAATCACCTCAATTTTTGCCTTGTCTACTTCAATCCCTTTGCCTGAGACAACATGTCCTAAGACAACCCATTCTTGGACCATAAAATGGCACTTATCCCAATTGAGGATCAAGTTGGACTCTCTACATCTTTATAGCACCTTGGTCAAATTTTCTAGGCAAGCATCAAATGAATCTCCATATACTGAAAAGTCATCCATGAAGACCTCTATAATTTCTTCAATAAAGTCTGAAAAGATAGACATCATACATCTTTAGAAGGTGGCAGGTGCATTGCATAAGCCAAAGGGCATTCTCCTATAAGCAAAAGTCCCATATGGACAAGTAAATGTAGTCTTGTGTTGATCTTGAGGGTGAATTGAGATTTGCAAGAAGCCTGAGCATCCATCTAGGTAACAAAAATGAGAGTGCCTAGCCAATCTCTCTGACATCTGATCAATGAAGGGCAATGGGAAATGGTCCTTTCTTGTAGCCTTGTTTAACTTCCTGAAGTCAATACACATCCTCTAACCTGTAATTGTCCTTGTGGATATCAATTCATCTGAATCTGACTTCACTACTGTGATCCTTCCCTTCTTTGGCACCACCTGCACAGGGCTGACCCATTCACTATCTGAAATGGAGTATATGATCCCAACATTTAATAACTTTAATACTTCCTTTTTGACCACCTTCGTCATGGTTGGATTGAGTCTCCTTTGACATTCAATGGAGGGCTTGTAGCTGTCCTCCATAGGGATCCTATGCATGCAAATTGAGGGATTAATACCCTTAATATCATCAATAGAATAACCAATTACCTCCTTGTATAGCCTTAGTTTTTTCAGCAACTCTTCAACCTGATTTTTAGGCAAGTTGGCATTGATTATAACAGGGAATGTTGAATTCTCTCCCAAGAATTCATACTTCAGGTTGCTAGGAAGAGGCTTGAGCTCCAATTTGGAAGAATTGACTTGAGCTGAATTGCCTTGGAGTTCAACAGTGATAACTTGTTGCACCTCACCCTGAATTTCTAAATTTTCCACTGATTTTAAAGAATTCAGCACTGATTTGTATGCCTTAGCCTCTGGATCTTCCAATTCTTTCAAATGATAAAACATTAGGCACCTTTGCAATGGATCTTCAATGGTAATTATAGCTGAAGTTTGCTCCATCACTAGATCTAGCTGCCCATCTTCAAAGTCATTTTCTAGAAAACTTGGCCTACTGATAACTTATGCCAAATTGAATTCAATCTTCTTCTCTCCAATTTGAAAGGTCAGTCTCCCTTCCTTTACATTTATCACAGCCCCAACAATGGCTAGAAAGGGCCTCCCAAGGAGAATGGGGGTATTCACATCTTCATGCATGTCCAATACTACAAAGTCCACTGGTATATAGAATTTACCCACTTTGAGGGGTATGTCTTCAATGATCCCATGTGGGTATTTGATGGATCTATCTGCCAGCTGAAGGAACATATTTGTAGGCTTCAAATCTCCAACTTCAAGTTTCCTGCACAAAGATAATGGTATGACACTCACAGAGGCACCCAAGTCACACATGGCTCTTTGGATTTTCTTATTTCCTATCTCACATGGAATTGAGAAGCTCCCTAGATTCTTTAGCTTAGGAGGCAACTTATTTTGGATAATTGCAGAAGCCTCTTTAGTCAATGCTATTGTCTCATGCTTTAATACTCTTCTCTTCTTGGTTAGAATTTCTTTGAGGAACTTGGCATATGAAGGCATCTCCTGAATGGCTTCAACATAAGGCACATTAATGTATAGCTTCTTCAGGATTTTCAAAAGCTTTCCACATTGCTGGTCCTGCCTTGCCTTGATTAGCCTTTGAGGGAAGGGTACTTTGTCAAAGACCCTGGCTTTTACTTCAGTCTGAGGGCCTGAATCCCTGATTTCCATCTCAAGTTCTTCACTTGGCTCTTTAGCAACTTTTGAATCTGAATTGACTTGATCATCCTCAACTTTCTTCATTGGTTCCTCCACCATTTTTTCACTCCCGAGCTGGATGGCCTTTGCTTGCTCCTTTGGGTTCACTTCTGGCTGTCCAGGGAAGAACATAGGAGGTCTAGGTGATGTACTAGCCTGTTGAGCAATTTGATTTTTCAACATTTTCTGATTTGCATTCATGGCATCCAATATAGAATTTATTTTCAATATCTCCTCTCCTTGACTGTCCTGCTTCTTCAGAATCTGTTGGAGCATCTCCTTCATTTCAGTTTGGAATTGAGGTGCTTGGACTTGAGGTGGTGGCTCATATGGAGTTCTCTGAGTTAGGGCATTTTGACCCTGATTTCCATAGGGAGGTGGCTGATTCCTTGGCAGGATTTTGGGCTGCCAATTTGAATTTTGCATAGGAGGCCCTTGATAGTGATTGGCCTTATAGGACAAGTAGGGGTGGTTTCTATTCTCTGGAGTATAGAACTCAGCAGGAGTTTTGATTCCATAGTTGCCCACAGCATTGATTTGATCAACAGATTGCTCCACTTGCTGCATAATTAAATTGCAATTCTCTGTCACATGACCTTGATTACCACATACATAACATCTGGTTTCAGGAGTAGAGGCTCTATTGACATTGGGAGTTAGGTTCAGCCTCTCCAAAGTTTTGTACAGCACCTCTTCAAATTGAGTTGACAAGTGATTCACTGAATTATCCATGGGTTGCCTCCTAGTCCTGTCATGGGTAAGAAAGTGATGATTCTTGGCTATGTTCTCAATGAGTTGATAGGCTTCATCAATGTTTTTAGATGCAAAGATGCCTCCTGCAGCAGAGTCTAGTGCCACCTTGCTAGGGTAATTCAATCCCTTATGAAAATAGTTGACTAGCTACCACTTTTCAAAACCATGGTGGGGACATGCCCTCAACAGCCCTTGGAGCCTTTGCCATGCCTCACAAATATTCTCTTGGTCCAATTGATAGAACCTCACAATCTGATCTCTAAAATTGTCAGTCTTGCTAGGAGGGAAGAATTCAGATAAGAACAATTGGACAATTGATTCCCAAGTGTCCATCTCTTCAGGATTTAAACCTTTGTACCATGTCTTGGCCTTATTTTTGAGTGAGAAGGGAAATAATCTCATGTAGACTGCATTCATAGGAATGTTATTGAAGTTTACTGTGCTGCAAATCTCCTTGAAATTGTCCAAATGAGAAGCTGGATCCTCAGTCCTAAGTCCAGAAAATTGACACTGTCTAATCATTGAAATCAAGGCTAGATTGACTTTAAAATTTGCCATAGGTGTTAAGGCTCCTACCCCTGGTTGATTCCTGGCATTACTTGGTGAGTAGCAGTTCCTAAGAGTCCTAGGAGTTGCCATATTCTGATTTACAACTTCTTCAAATTCAGGGTTGTGTGCCTCCTCTTCAAAAATCCTCCTTCTGGCCTCTTCTCTTTGGATTCTTCTCCTTCTGTTAAACCACCCCTCTGGTTCAGGTTCCGATAGATATAGATCCTCTTGATGGTCCAAGTCCTGTATAAAGAGATTCAGAAGTATTAAATTCAAGAAAGAAATGAAAACTAGACAAAAGTGAAAAATTGAAAATGGTAACTTGCAAAAATTGAAAATTGGCCTAACAAATAAATTAAAAACTAATATAAAACTAATCTAAACTATCTAAGTTAGCCGAATTGACCTCAAATCCTCTGCAACGGCGCCAAAAACTTGATAGTGAAATTTGGGTGTTTGAGTGATAACTTGTTGAATTAATGTAAATGTTCAATTTTTCAATTTTTTTGGTCTCCCAACTCACTAGCTGCAAGTGCACAAGTAAGTTGTAGTAGACTCAGGTTGTCGTATCCACAAAGATTTGAAGCCAAGACTCCCTAAAACAATCTAGATTAGTTCTACTTTAGTGACTAAAAATATATTTTTAATGAAGAGTGAAAACAGATTTTTAATGGAATGCAGAATGATAACTGATTTTTGGATTTTGGAAATTTGTCAAAACTGAGTTATAAATGCTAGTTTGAAGTCTAAAAAGGTTTACTATCAATGAGGAAGGTTCTTTTAGGAGTTGGGGTTCATCTAAATTAATTATGGATAGATTGGAACAAGTTATCATTAAATATCCAATTTTGATTCAACCTGAAATATAGCTGCTCTCACAGCTCAATTGGCCTTTAACTAAGCAACATATTATCATATAATTATTAGTTAGGTTGAATCAGAAGAGGATCCTCACTGAAAATCAAGTTATCATTGGGCTCAAATGAAAGTTCATTGCTGATTTTTACATTTCAAGGAAATATGAAGTGATAACTTGTAATTTCAATCATAAAATAATGAAATCACTTCAATTTGTTAAATTAGGATGAAATCTATCCAATAATTGTGCTTTTGCTCCTTGGTTCATCTCTGAATTCCAGGGGGATTTGAAATCAACCTCTCGGTTGCAAAGGAAAATGAAATCCACACAAACTCCAATTAATTGGAGTTAAAAGACATCCATCTAAAATGGAGAATTCAGTGATTATCCAATGCTCCTTGGTTCATCTCTGACTCACAAGGAAGACCTGAAGACTACCTCTCAGTAGTGGATTAAAATGAGGCTTGACAATGGAAATTAGAATTCAAACAAAAATCAGAAAACAAAAATCAGCAATTCAGGAAATTAGAGTTATTAATCAATGGAATTCATGATTGCCAATTGCTTCTTGATCCATCTCTGGACTGCAAGAAATTCCTAAGGTTCACCTCTCAGTGATTGAATAAAATCAGGGAATTCAATTGGTAAGACATATTCCAACAATAGAAATCAGAAAATAGATTTCAGAATTAAAGTTCAGAAATCAGAAGAGCAAACTGATTTGAGTAAAAAATATGCTAAACATCTTGATTCATTTCTGAATAAGATAGGGGCTATAGAAATCTCTCAGTTGCTCAATTACTCAGATTGAGAATGACAAACAGATTCAATCAACAATGGGAATCAGATTCAGAAAATTCAGAAAACTAGGAAATCAGGAAACTAGAAATCAGAAATCAGATTTTCAAATAGAATGGAATCCAGGAACCTGACATTGACTCTTAATTCATTTCTGAAGGAAGATTAGATTAAATGATAACTTCTCAGTTATGGATTACAATGGAATCTAACAATGGCAAGAATTAATTCAAAATAGTGCTGAAATATGAAAACCAGAAATGATTTCAGTGCAGGATTAAATTTCAGTCCATATCCATCCAAAATTAACCTAGACTACTACCCTATCCTAGAAGAAATGGAGTTTAGCTCCTCATATTTACAAAGCTTGACATCAAATGGAATGAAGAATAGTTACAAATCATCCTTGCTTGAAGCTTCTCGGCAGCAACTCCAATAGCCAGCAGCAGCTTGGTGCAGAAACCCTTACTCCAAACCCTCAATGTTTAGCTCCCTCTCTCCTCTAGAAATTCCAGCTTTTTTATCAGTCCTCTCCACCCTTTGATCAGCATCAAAAAGTTCTATTCTTTCTGATTGCAACCATCTGTCCACTGGTTTGAAGATTCCCTGACTGCACAACTTTCTTTTAGCAGGAAACGAGTGGTCCCCCCATCTTTTTCTAGCTTTTTGGCAATCTGTTTTCCTGCTAGAAGACACATAACAACAAGTATCAAGGTCCTCTAATAAGAAATAAACAAATAAGGGTAAGAACAACAAGTAAACTCAGCTCAGTAATCAAAAGGGATTTGATGTTGTGCAAGATTGGAAATCTATATGAAAACTTGATGGTTTTAGACCCGGAAATGATAACTTTGCAATACTCATGAAATTTATCCAACTACAAGTGGTTCAAGGCATTAGAAGCATCCAAGGGATTAATATAGTAAGTGAATAAGGTCAGAAATCAAAAGTGGATAAGATTTCATAGGAATGATAACTTGGGTGCCAAAACGATAACTTAATTACCTTAAAAATAATAACTTGTTATAACTTTGGTTGTGGTTATCCAATTGAGGTCAAATTTGAGCAACAATGAGTTAGGACAATAATATAATGATTGTTTAAGGCCTTTGTGCAGAATTAATGGTTTTGCATGTTGAAATGATAGAATTGCCCTTTAACGATAACTTGGCAAAGGAAAAATGATAACTTGTTCAAATGGACTTAAAACTTTGCACAAGCTGAGATATGACCATCGAAACATGATTCATACATGATAATAGTGGATTTTGGACAAGAAAATTGAAAATCAATTCACTCAAAATAATGATAACTTGACATATATGAGTGATAACTTGTCCTAAAAATGATAAATTGGCATATAATTTAAATATTTATGGATTTTAGCATTTCAGAGTCTCTATGCACATGGAATTAAGTATGAAATGAGGAATATCAACTAGTTAACCATTCCAAGCATAATTGGCCAAAAGATATGCAAAAGTGGGGCTCGATATGAATGAAATGCATCTAAAATGGGCTAGAAACTTATAGTGATCAGCTAGTGATCATATCCCAAAAGTACTCCTTTGCTTTGGATGAGAACCTCTTCTTTCTTCTGTAATTCAAGTTGCTAGGCAGAACTCCCCCAGCCTTGAAATTTGTGATGTCTGTAAACCCGGGGTAGGTGCTGACTGAGATAGAAAATAAGTCACCATTCAGTAGATCTGCTAGAATTGGCGATTCGATTTCTGCTTCATCTTTCTTGTAGTTGATCCTGGACAGATGATTGGCCACCTGGTTATCTAATCCACTCCTATCTTTAATCTCTAAGTTGAACTCCTGAAGCGATCATATCCATCTGACCAGTCTCGGTTTGGAGTCTTTCTTGGAGAAGAGATACTTCAGGGCAGAATGATTGGTATGAATTGTGACCTTGGACCACACTAAATATGGTCTAAACTTCTCCATTGCAATGACTAAAACGAGCAACTCCTTTTCAGTGGTTGTGTAATTCTGTTGAGTTGGATCCAAGATTTTGCTAGTGTAGTATATAACATAGATTACCTTGTCCTTTTTCTGACCCAGAGCTGCTCTTACTGCAAAATCACTAGTATGGCACATCACTTTGAAAGGTAGAGGCCAATCATGCGATTGCATAATCGGTGCTGATATGAGAGCTCTTTTAATCTTTAATGTGAAATTTTGTATATAGCACAAATACTAGCAAGAGCACTACGTCGAATCAAATAATAAAGAGTGAGAAGAGTGTTGAACCCACGAGGACTAGTCTATCTTTATCTTTTATCTTAATTTAAATGGACGAGGAAAATAAATAATATTTGGTTCAAATAAAACAAAGAAGATTAAATTTGATCCAGTCTAAGATCCCAAAATTTATACGTTAGAGATGTTCAAATAAGATGAGAGTAATAATATCCTTAAATGTAAGATCTAAAACAAATCCGAATAATCTGGTGGATAGGATGCAAAAAAAAAGGTAAAGGACTCAAACTAAATATCCTAACTATCTTATCTCAATATTAGATAGAGAAAGTTCAATCAAATCAATCTCTAACTAACTTTTAATAAAATGTTTTAGCGATACAATCCTATTTCAAAAACACCTTAACCAAGTGAGTTAATGATCAACAAATCTCTAAATCTCAATCGAGTAAATAGAGATAGAATATGAAATGCTTATCGAAAGATCAATAAATTGAGAAAGGTCAAAAGAACAAATCTCGGTAATATCAACCAGTTAAAATCGAGTACTCAAAAGAAAGTATTAAAATCAACATACATATTTAGAAAATTCAGAATAGTAAATCTTATTCAACGATCTAACAAAGTCCAACATAAATGGATCCTAATCAAAACTCTATTACATAGATGGAGAAATTATTAGGATTACAGTAGAGAGATAAACAAGAGTTTAGAAGATAGAAGAAAGGAGAAATAATCTATTCAAAATTATCTAAACTCCTTCAGAAGAATCTCCACCAAGTAAACCAAAGGCTCCCTCTTCTTGCCTTTGTAATGGATTTTGAATTCTAGACTTGGATGATTAAGTGAGGCGATATGGACCCCTTTTTATAGTCGAAAATTCATCTGCCCTTTGAGAATCAGCGCGGATCATGTCATCAATGCCGCATTAATCAAAATATAATTATTTGGCTAAGGAAATCTGGCAAAATTAATAACATGGATTGTGTTATATATTGTTAGAGTGATTTCCGTCAAATCTCTCAGATTTTGAAGATATGGTGATTGCTGACTAACATGGACCATGTTGAAAGAAATGTGGACTGTGCTGCTGGCAAATGCGGACCGTGTTCGAGCAATGCGGGTCGTGTTAGATGGACAAGGCGGGCCGTATTGCACAATGCGGACTATGTTGGAATAATGTGGGTCATGTTGGCTGCTGCAGAAATAAAAAATAAGAAATTAGGTACCAACTGATTTCTTAAAAGATTTAATTAAAATTGAGAAAAAGTTTATATATGTTAGAATAAAATTATGAAAATAGACTAAATGATATGAAATAAATATGTATAAAATGTCATGCATCAATCTTCTCAAACGCTTGGATGCATTCTGGGCTCATAACGAATTCAGCATGCTTGTGCAACAAATCCGTGAGAAGCTTGTCTATCTGTGAGAAGTTACTGATGAATCTTCGGTAAAAATCGGTGTGTGCCAAAAAACTTCAAATTCCTCCCACATTGATTGGGGGTGGTAATTTCTCGATGACTAACTTCTATCTTTGCAGGATCAAACTTCAATCCCTCTTTGGGAAATTACATGCTCTAGAACGACCCCTTGCTGCACCGAAATGGCATTTTTCACGGTTTAAAGTCAAGTTCACTTCTTAACACCTCTTTTTAAGCTTCGGAGAGCAAATGACATACGTCTGTAAGCAAACGTTTCATGAATCAAGCGCACATTGATGCCAAATTCTTCACGTCTTTTAATTAAAAAGGAGGCACTAAGTATAAGTAAATAGAACAACTTATCGTATAAGCCAATCAATCAATTATTTTTCACTAACTAGTAACAAGTGGTTGCTCAAGCAACTGTCAATAAAGCGATTGGACTGCTTCATTGGTAACAGGTGGGGAGCCTTTTTTATTTTTGAGGGAGGGAATTAGGATGGCACAAAGTGCCTTATATACCAAGATATGGCCAATCAAGGAGTCTCTTCATTGTATGTTTCAATACTTACATTGGTATCATAGCTATCCTCATCAGGAGAAGAAAAACAAATACTATTGAATGAGAGAACCTAAAGTTGAGATCTAGTGATTCATAAGAAGTACAAATTTTTGTTGTCTTCATGAGCACCTCTGTGATCAGATGACCAACCCTCTTTCCAAGAGTCTGATGCTTTCCTCGTCAAAGTTGTTCTAATTTTCTGAACTACCATCAAACTGGGTTCACATTCAATGTCGACGAAGATGAAGAACACCATGACAACCCAAATTGATACCATCTGCAAGTTTCTAATAACATTTGAAAGCTTTTATATGATTCAATTTTCAACCACATCAAGACCTACTCCCCAGGTTTCTGATCAAACCTCTTTTGTCACTTCGTAAAAAAATGACAGGCGAAGTCGATTGGTATACAGCTTGCAAAGCTTAAACGTCTAAATGGCACTAATTACAATATGTGGAGCTACAAAATAAAGTATGAACTTATGCATGATAACCTTCGTGGGGTTATTATGAAGAATACTCATGTGCTTGTCGAGAATGCGAGGCAGAACAAATTGAGGCAAATGAAAAAGTATATGACAAGTGGGAGGAGGATAAAAAGGTAAGATATTTCATGCTGATTTATATGAAAGATAATTTGATAAGAGTATTTAAATCATAGAAACTAACACATAATCTATGAATGGATATAAAGGCCTAACATGCCGATGAAACTATAGTGTCATTCTTTGTTTTTTTCTTATATAAGTATAACACTTATAAAATGAAAGAGTTGAATCAATAGAATGATTATAATTAAAATAGCTGGTATAACTCGTGTTGTTTAGTAAGTTGTGACTTATCAATCTCACTTCTAGTTTTGACATCGCTGCCACAACTTTGAGGCTTAATAAAAGTATTAAATCGGTGATAGACTTGCTAATGCAATTACTCATTGGACAAGACTTAATTAGCAAACGAAAGAATGAAGTCTTCGAAGCTGAAGAAGTCGAAGACAAAGTCAACACTTTATGCTACAAAAAGCTTGGTCTGAACAAGAAGTCATGAGAAGATGTCGCATGGAACTTGCTACTCATGCAAAAAGTTCAAACATTTCAAGTCTAATTATACAAAGGTAAAAGAGTAGAAGGGAAAAGACAAGATAAGAAACACAAGAACTCTAAATTCGTTGGTGTCATTGAATACAAAGATGCAAGTATTGACAACATGGGATGATGGGTCGATTCAGGAGATATCACTAAGACCAAAGATGGCATAACTAACTTCAGAGAATTAAAAAATGTGGGGACAAATAATATACAACAACGTGGAAGATGTGAAAAATTATGGGCTAAATTTGGGAGAGTGCATATTAATTATTAATGGATTTAGTTTTATAATAGTATGGTAAATAGGCAAAAACAATAAAGTATTCACTGTCAGGAGGTTTATTTCCACGCATGACTCATTTTGCCTACCTATTGTGATAGAAAATAAATCAATGAATGTTAATGCCATTTGGGATTATGTGTGAATGTTGTTGGAACAAAGTTTTTATGATACGTCTAATTATATTATGATGATACAACCTTCGAATAATCATAGTCATATATTTAAAGTGCAAGAAAAGTTCAATTCAGAATGTATTATTTTATGCACTGAACTTGAAGTTAATATTTGAATATATTTGATTCATATTTGGACTAACATGTGAATATGAAAGTTGTAGATAATATTGTTAGCTTCCAATGAATCAACATTCACCTCATTCCAATATCGGTGCAAAACTTTATATTCAAAATAGTGCAGAGAGGTCGACCAGTCGGTCTGGCAAAGCGGTCGACCGACCAGGTGAACCGGTCGATCGGACCACACTTAAAATGACCTATTAGTTTTTGGCCAAACGAAAGGGCAATAGTCGTATTATCTAAAGAGGACTATAAAAGGGGTCAAAGGGGTGCAGATTCAATCAAGTATTGAAGCGAAACATCAAGCATCAAAGGAAAATCATTTTCTTGAAGTTATTGAGCCTTATTGTTGAATTTTATCTTATTTATCTCTTCTCTTCATATGAGTTTGATAATTTAAAAGAGTGAAACATTTGTTTAGATACTTTGGTGTGAGCTCCTGTTTAGAAGATGTTTTATCTTATCTCTCGAGATAGAAAAAATATTGAGAGTGCTCCTTTGTAAAAGAGGTGTGCCTAACTCTTGAGAAAAGAATCAACCGGTAAAAGCTTCCTAAGAGGAGAGGTTGTCTTGCCTCTCGAAGTGGAGAAGAATGTGGCGTAAAGGGTTTCTATATTTCCTTGTGAACATTGTTTGACTAAAAAAATGATTCAAAAGTCATTTTCAGGAGCAATAAGGCCAAAAGAGTTGTTAAGGCTAATTTATTCAGATACTTTTTATCCTCTAAGTATCAATACACAAAAGTAAAAATACACACAAGGATAAATTTTATCATATTTATTGATTATTTTTAAAAATATTATCATATGTCTATCTCTTGATAAAAAAATCCGGAAGCCTTTGAAACAATCAAAAGATAGAAGAGAAAATTTGGATAGACCAATTAAAATAAGGATAGACAAAGGAAGGTAATACACTTTTCCAAAATTTAATGATTATTCCATTCATGCAAGCATTAATAAGTGAACTATAATGCCATATATGTCTTAGCAAAATGATGTGACAGAAAGAAACAATAAAATATTGATGAATATAGTAAAATGTACATTATCCTATTCCAAAGTGAGTAGACCCATGTATACGAGTACGACTAGTGTAACACCCCCAAATCAACCCCCGCCAGGTGGGGAAGACCAACTTGGGAACGCTACGAACGCTATGACTTTGACCATCTTGTGTCAAGAACTGAGACACTGATCAGTGGAAGAAAGAATAAAACTGAAGAAGAACGATATTAACTGCGGAAGTCTAGAAAAATGGCCATGCCAGAGGGTGGCACGGGTGTGATAGCTTGGGAGTTAGGTCGATCGATGCCCCCGATCGTTTACTTGGGGTTGGTCAAGCGATGGCACGACGTGCCCACAGTGTGGCACAACCGTGACGATGGTAGCACGAGCGTGCCCGAGAGGTGGCATCGCCGTGACGGTGGAGATTCTAATCGAATCGGAGCGAGGTTCCACTCGATTTTTAATATGAAAATCATACAAAATTATAAAGCATCATCATGGATCTACCTCTACATCCTAACAATTGACAGAACAAATCAAATAGAGCACAAATCATTATAAGAAATCAAGCTATATTATTAAGCAGTCAGGAAGAGTAAAAATAGAGCAATTAATTGTATTCCTTTCATGAGATCATAATTCTCCTTCGTTAACTTTTATCTGATCATGGCAGAGAGTAAATTGAGTCTATCCAAGGACATGCAAGGTGATTTCATATTTCACCCACCTGTTTAGCGCGATTGATTTATTTTTTTTTCCATCGGTTCGTTGTTGTGTTCTCCACGGAGTATGTGCTTCAGGGTGCTCTTTGAGAAAGTCATTGTATGACTTGAAATAATCATTTTGTTAATGGTATCAAAAATTTCATACGAAGCTCATCCATTTTGATTTCGTCGCAAATAAATTAGATCAATGTGTGTATAGAAAAAATAATGGGAACAAGTTTGTTATAATGTCATTATACATAGAACATTTTGCTCGTTAGGAATGATGTCACAATGCTCAACAAATCAAAGAAAGGTTGAGTAAACAATTTGATATAAAGGTCATGGAAAACATTCATGTATCCTTGGAATTCAAATTATTCAAGAAAAAAATTAAAAATATTGAACTTGAAACAAGGACAATACATAAACATAAACAATATACTAAAGAGATTTGAAATGCAAAATAACAATCTAACACCAACACCACAAGTCATTGAGAAAAGACTCAATGAGAGTCAATGTCCTAGTTCCTAATAAAACCTTTAGAGGTCTCATATGTGCAAGTTTTGAGGAGCTTGATGTATACTATGTTATGTCGACCTAATTTGGCTTATCTCATAAACACGATTAGCAAGTTTTAAAGTAATCTTGAAATGGTACATTAAGAAGTCATAAAGAGGATTATGCAATATCTGAAAGGCACTACACAATTGTATCTAACATATCAAATTTATACATTTGAGACTATGATCTATTTGAGTACAGATTTTGGTAGAGATATGACTAAAAACTAATGTAAGGACGCTTGTTGTTGTGAGAAATCTGTGCAGATATGGAAAATAGTCAGTATTTACACACTAGATACAAGTACGTGGAGATCGGATTCCCTTTTGTAGAAATATAAATAAGTTTTAAATTTATAATCCCAACTACACTTCTTAGGTTGCAAGTATACAATCATCGTCGATGTACAGATTAGGGTCGATCCACAGGGAGAGAATTTATATTATGTTTTGCTAGTACTGTCAAGAGAATTTCATTTAAGGAAAAGAAATGACTAAGAAAGGTAGATGACTAAGAAGTAAGGGCATATTTTTAATGTTTTAGATTTTGTAATTTGTTTGTTATTTTCGTATTTAACTAGAAAACTTAAGGAAAATAAAACCTAGAGTAAAGTCTCGTTGCTCAATAATATGTAGAATAGAGGCACACATATGTTTTAGACTTGACAACATATGTTTCTTTTAAGGTTGCATTCGGATGACGATACCAATAGCTGGTACTTCTCATTCTCATGAAAAGTATCCTTTGGTTCTCCTACTCTCATATTCGAACCGAGCCAATTCACTAATAGGTGATATCAGATTAGAAGTATGTAGAAACCCTCTCTCGATTTGTTCTACTTAGGAAAATAGAAATCAATACTAGGGTTCTTCCTCCTCATAACCATGCTAACCTTTCGGCTCATAGCATATTGTTAACGACATATGCCCCCTCTCAAGAAACTGTCGTATGAAGAAGAACTTGCAAATAGGGCATTCATAAGGTAAGCGATAAGATCACATGCCATGAAAGCAAAACATCTGAAAATGAATAAGAACATCAAACTGAGCCCAAACCCCATCAAATGATCCCAACCTCAGGTATTGATTAATTAGACATACTAAGCTTAAACTTCAAACTAACAGAAAACTTAATACAATAAGATAACGTGCGGAAAAGAAGACGCACTACAACAAAATAGTCATTTAAGGACACATAATTAAAGACACAAATTGAAGCATCTTTATTTTACACAAAGTGTTCATTTATAAGGACATTTTATATAGCATTGGTATTATTATAAAATAATGACCCAAATATATTTAGTGTCCTGATTTTAAAATTTTAAGACACATTAATTTTGTCCCTATTTTAATTTAGAATATAAATATATTTTTATTTTAAATCTCATAATTTGGATAACCTAGTGACGCAAATTTAATTGTGTCCCAATGATATTTGATAATAGGGACGCTTCTTATTATGCGTCCTAATAAAATTTGATAATAAAGATGTCACTGATTATTATGTGTCCCGATAATATTTGATAATAAGGACGTCACATATTATACGTCCTAATAATATTCCATAATAGGGACGCCGTTTATCATGCGTCCTAATAATATTAGATAATAGGACACCGCTTATTATGCGTCTTAAAAATATTAGATAATAAAGGCGTCGCTTATTATGTGTCGCAACAATATCTGATAACAAAGACATCTTTTATTATGCATCCCAATAATATTTGATAATAGGGACATCGCTTATTATGCGTCCCAATAATATTCGATGATAGAGACGTTGCTTATTATGCGTCCCAATAAATAGGGACGTCACTTTTTATGCGTCCCAATAAATAGGGATGTGGCTTTTTATGCGTCCCAATAATATTAGATAATAAGGACACTGCTTGTATCGTGTCCCAATAAATAGGGACATCACGTTTTATGCATTCCAATAATATTCGACAATATGGACACTGCTTATTATGCATCTTAAAAATATTCAATAATAAAGACGCTACTTATCTTATGTCCTAATAATATTTGATAATAGGAACGTCTCTTATTATGCATCCCAGTAATATTCAATAATAGGGACATCACTTATTATGCGTCCCCATATTATTCGATATTAGGGACACTACTTTACCATGTATCCTTAAAATATTCGATAATAAGGACACACTTTACTATATGTCTCGAAAATATTCAATAATAGGGATGATATATATTACGTGTCACTAAAATATTTGATAATGGGGACGCCGTTACTCCTGTAATAAATTAAGAATATAAGGACGTAGCTATTTATGTCTTTAAAATTGTAATATAAACTAAGTTAAACTTTTTAAAATTTTGGTAAAAAAACAAAAATATTTTTAATTAATAGGTAGCTAGCAAGTATATATTCTATTTATTATTGAAAACAATTAAGAGGGATTCTTAATTTCTTTGATAAAGGTGTGTACATGAATTGTTTTTTGTTCTACATTGATTCTTTTCTTTAGGGATATTCATGGATTCAGTTGACACAAATCCAATCACTCTGAAAGTTGATAACAAAGGAATTAACAAATTAATATGATAGAACTTAATTGAATCTCATTGGGTCAAAAGTTAAATGAGGCTGATCTCAATTTTTGCTTTCATAATCCTTTTTATAACTCATACATTTAACTTTCAATGCAAGATTTTATCTTTTGGACATCCAATTAAAATCATTTTTATTAACCGTAATATGTATTTTAATTTTAAAGCTAAAAAACTTAAATATAAGTCAAATTAATTTAGTTTTTGAAATACCTTGTACTAGACTCATTTATTATTAAATTTTGATAGAATGTAACTTAACCAAGAACTCAAATCGACCAAATTTAAACTTTGAACAATGTCTAGATTATTAATGATTTGAAGCTCTTTGATATAATTAATGATTGAGGATGATCAAGTATCCATTTACGATCATAAATAATTTGAAGTTCATTCAATAGTATTTTTAAAATTGGATTTCAAATATGATGTCATATTAAAATATTGAAATTTCAGTTAAATGTTTGGTTGAATTCCATTAGTAGAACAATTTTTTAGGTTCTAATGGTAGAATAATTTTATTAGCTTTATAATATTACTTATAACTTCAAACCAAATTAAAACTCCTGATTAAGTTTAAAATTTTTAGTTGACACCAAGTTTTATGGGGTTTAAATTAACAAAAAAGATTTTACAAATAATTTATGTAAAATAAATATATTGTTAGGTTATCTATTATGACTTTTAGATATTATTTTTTATCTAATTTAAGCAAGAGTAAAAGTTAATATATATCTAAATAATTTCAAAATTTATAGTTATATATTTAAAAGTAATGTTTATCTTATTTGTGACTTTATATATCTAACACTTAATAATAAATTATATAATAATTAAGAGATTATTTTTTTATCTAATTTAACCAACAATAAAAACATTCATATATCTATATATTTAAATAATTTCGAAATTTATAATTATATATTCTAATAACAATGTTATAATTTATAGATATATTGTTAACTTATATTATTTTCCTCTTAAATATAACTAACACTATGATAACAAATTAAATAATGATTAGAGTTATAGTTTATTTTGTTGAGAACTTTTTAATGCTTATTCTTCCTCCTCAATTGTGAATCTTTCTTCGAAGATCAACATCAACTTTTGCAATTGTGATCCTTTTTTCGAAGATCAAGACAAATTTTTTCGGTAAGTTCTTCTTTTTTTTCAATATTTTTTTATTTGAAAATGTCGCACGCCTCTAACGTGCAGGAGAGAGAGCGCCCCTCTCTCTGCAGCGTCCCAGGCCCTCTCTCTCTGCAGAGCGCGAGAGGGGCGCGCGACCTCTCTCTCTGCAGAGAGAGAGGGACGCGCGCCATCTCTCTCTCTCTCTGCAAAGAGAGAGGGGCGCGCACGCTCTCTCTGTCTGCAGAGAGAGGGGCGCGCACGCTCTCTCTCTCTCTCTCTGAGAGAGAGGAGCGCAGAGAGAGAGAGGGGGCGCGCATCCCTCTCGCGCTCTGCAGAGAGAGAGAGAGGGGTGCGTAGACAGAGAGAGCGCACGCCACTCTCTTTGTGCGCCCCCTCTCTCTGCGCACCCTCTCTCTCTCTACAGGGAGAGAGGCGCGCAGAGGGGTGCGCGGCCCTCTCTCGCAGAGTGAGAGAGAGAGGCGCCCCCATCTCAGAGAGGGGGTGCCTCTCTGATCTCAGAGAGAGGGGCGCGCTCTCTCTTTGCGTCGAGCTCTCTCTATGTAGAGAGAGTTTGAGCGTCTCTCTCATTTGATTGGAGAGAGGGTGTTTTGGCACCTCTCTTTCGAAAGAGACGTCCTTTCTTTACTTTGGTAGACATGTTAAATATGATAATTTTTTTAAAGATGGCATGTGAACAATATATATTAATTTGGTATATCTTCGGTTTAATGTTTCAGATAATCTTTTATATATATTTGGACTCATGGATAAAATTTGGATACAAAAGTCAAGAACACATCCTGAATATCTGAGGCATACAATCTTTTATCAAATGTGCATCTGATAATGCATTATTTGATGGAAAAATAGTTTGTCCATGTCAAAAATGTTTCAACAAATTTTCTCATGAACTAAACATAGTGGAACAACACTTGGTATGGAATGGATTTTTATATGGCTACACAACTTGGATTTTTCATGGAGAAAGTTTTTCTTCGGTACCTAATGATATTCCACATCCTCAATCTACACTTAATGATATTAGGGCAGACGATACTCATCAAACAATAAATGAAGCTGGTGACATAAGGGAAATGTTTAGAGACGCACTTAGATGTTCCCCATATGACTCTTTAAATGATGATCAAGGTACTAATATAACTGGAGGTAATGAAAGTATGAATGAAGGTACTACAACTCTTAATGAAAAGATGAAAGAATGTGAAAAACCACTTTATCCTCGTTGTAAAAACTTTTCTACCATATCTTTTGCATTGAATCTTTATCATCTTAAAGTGTTGAATGGGTGGTCTGGAAAATCCTTCTCAATGTTGCTTGAATTACTCAATGAAGCATTTCCAGAAGGTACAATCTTACCATCAACATATTATGATGTAAAGAAGATGATAAAAGAAATGGATCTTGGATATGAAAAGATCCATGCCTGTCCAAATGACTGCATATTATTTCGAGGTGAAAATAATAGTACTGAATCTTGTCATGTATGTGGGAGTTCAAGGTGGTCAAATATTAAAGAAAATGAGAGTGGTGATTATACTAATGGAATTACCATCACATCAAAGAAGATAAAGCTAGTAAAAGTTTTGCGTTATTTTCCACTAATACCTCGACTAAAATGTTTGTACAATTCTTCTAAAACATCCTTATCTATGAAATGGCATAAAGAAGATCGTACAAAGGATGGGATTCTAAGACATCCTGCAGATGAAGAAGCTTGGAAGGCATTTGATGAGCGATATCCTAATTTTGCCTCTGATCCTCGAAGTGTGAGACTAGGCTTAGCTAGTGATGGGATCAATCCTTTTCGGACCATGAGCTCAACATATAGTACTTGGCCTGTTGTTTTAGTAACATACAACATGGAACCTTGGGCATGCATGAAAAGCCTTCCCTTATTTTATCAATGGTTATACCAAGAGAAAAAGGTCCTGGAAATGATATTGATGTTTACTTACAACTGCTAGTTGAAGAATTGAATTTATTGTCGGAAGGAGTTAATGCATATGATTCTTCAACTAGTGAGAATTTTATTTTAAAAGCTGCACTTATGTGGACTATCAATGATTTTCTTGCATATACAAACTTATCGGGTTGGAGTACAAAAAGGAGGATAGCTTGTCCTTGTTGTGAAAAATCAACTCATTCTAGGTGGCTTAATCATGGACGAAAATTTTCGTACATGGGGCATCGTAGAAGGTTAGAGCCAAATCATCATTTTCGATTTGAAAAAAGATTTATTTGATGGCACTATTGAGTTAAAATCAGCTCCAATACCTCCTTCTGGTGTTGAAGTGTTGAAACAAGTTGAACAATCAAATCACATATATGGTAAGTCATCAAACTCATCTAGAAAAAGAATAAGGGAAGATGAATCCACAATAAGAACGGAAATTGAAGAAATATTTGATGACGATAATAGTTTTAATTCACTAGTCACTGATGAGGTTGAAGTTCGAAATGAAAACGCTGAGACAAATTCACTTTGGAAAAAGAAGAGTATATTTTTTTACTTACCTTATTGGAAGTATAATATCCTTTGTCATAATTTGGATGTCATGCATATAGAAAAAAATGTATGTGATGACATAATTGGTACATTTTTGAATTTGGAAGGTAAGACTAAAGACAATCTAAAAGCTCGATTGGATATGCAAGACATGGACATTAGACACGAACTCCATCCCAAAGTCCTTCCTAATGGAAAAACTCACTTACCTCCAACGTCTTATAATATGTCTATACAAGAGAAAGATTTATTTTTAACAGTCCTTCAAAATTTGAAAGTGCTAGATGGGTATGCTTCTAATATATCTAGATGTGTTAACCTAAAGGAACACAAGCTTTCTAACCTCAAATCTCATGATAATCACATATTAATGCAAGATATTCTTCCACTTTCATTACGAGGAGTTATGCTCAATCATGTTGTCCATACCATTTTAGAATTATCAGCATTTTTCAAAAAGTTATGCTCTAAAACTTTGGATCCAATTGAGCTCGATGAGTTGTAGTCCCGAGCTACACTAGTACTCTGTCAAATGGAGAAGATATTTCCTCCAGGATTTTTTACCATTATGATTCATTTAATCATCCATTTACCTTATGAGGTTAAACTTGGTGGGCCTGTACAATATCATTGGATGTATCCAATCGAAAGGTGAGTGTCTATATATTATTTTTTACATCATATGCTAAAATATACAAAAAATCACTTACATAAAATCACATTCTACGAAGGTTTTTGGTGCGACTAAAATCATATGTTCGTAATAGAGCACAACCTGAAGGATCAATCGCTGAAGGATATATAGCAGATGAATGCCTTACATTTTTTTCAAGATACCTTGCTTATAAGGAGACTGTGTTCAATCGACCACAAAGAAATTATGAGGTTGCATATGGAGAAAACTATTTATTCTCTTCTGGTGGGCGATATATTGGAAAAGATCATGTTATGACCCTCGATGAAAAAACTTTGTCTCAAGCACATCGCTATATTTTGCTCCATAGTGACAAGATGTCAACCTATCGTGGGTTTGTATTTTCTTAATTACTAATATAAGCTTAAGTATATATTTTTTATAAAGTAATGTTCTATTTGATTATATGATGCACAAAATTTTTAACTACTCAATGGCGTGCCAATCGAAACATTCGACCTAATCAAAATGTTCTGAATAAATGGTTGGTTTGAAAATTTTGCCGAGTGGTTACTACGAAAAGTAAGCTTTTATTATTTACTTAAATACATATTATCTTATGAGGCATAAATTTATTATAAATATGACTCTACCTTTTTAGGTTCCAGAATTAGTTGATTCTAACTGTTCTGAAGAAGTAATAGCTCTTTCTCAAGGACCCAACAATATTGTTAGAAGTTTTGAAGGTTTTATCATTAACGGCTTTCGTTTTCATATTAAGAATAGAGAAAAGTATCGCAAAACTCAAAATAGTGGAGTTGTAGTGGAAGCTGAAGGAAAGAATTATTATGGGGCACTTATTGAAATTTTGGAGCTAGACTATTATGGAAAGTATAAGGTTGTTCTTTTTAAATGTGGTTGGGTTGATATTAATTCTCCAAGAGGTCTTAAGAAAGACTCAAATGGCTTTACTCTTGTGAATTTCTCTAAATTGATACACACTGGAAAGAACCTACGTGATGATCCTTTTATATTTTCATCACAAGCAAAACAAGTTTTTTATGTGGAGGATGCTACAAAAAAAAGATTGGTTAATTATAGTTATGACAAAGCCAAGAGATCTTTATGACATGGGAAGTAAATCACATGAAGAGGATGACGACACTTACACTGAATGTGTACAACAAAATTTTTCCATTGATGATGCACAATACAATTTCACAAGTTGGGCTAGAATTGGCAATGAGGATAATGTCAATGCTTGAAATGAATTGTAATGTAGAGTATACTCGACAAAAAAAATATTAGGTAAGAGCTGATTATCAATAATATAATTGCTTTAAAACTTTTGTTAATATTTTACATGTTTGAAGAATATACATAACAATATAATATTCTAACGTTATTCCTAGTAGTAAAATTTTATTTTTGCAGGCTTCATGGATTCTCAAAATAATTCTCCTGAACATGCTAATTTACAAGATGATATTCATGAAGAACAAGTACGCTCTCCTGATGTTAATGGTGAAGACGAAGATGATATTGATCTCATAATACAAAGTAAGTAAATAATATATTTTGTTTTTATTATTTTAGATTTTCTATTGACACTTTGATTAATATGTAAATGTACGCACATTTAGGTAATGGTGAGAGCACACGACTAAAAAGAGGACCTTTTCGTGGAAAAGATGTGTGGAATCTTCGTGATGGTGATCGTATCATCGTCGAATGTAATGAGTTTCACCAACCCGATAATAAAGCTGGAAGGGTTTTGGGTGGGTGGCTGGGTACAGTTGCTCGAAGACCAAATTTGTGCCCTTTAAATTATCTAAGTTGGATACGGATGCCTAATACTTTTAAAAAAGGGGTGATTGATTTAGCTCGGGTAAAATATATTATTTGTGTTTGCATAACTATTATTATTTTTACATGTTTCATATATATGATAATTCATTTATTTGCTACAGGAAAAATTTGTCCTTCCTCCTAGTCTTGAAGTTGATAAATGGATTCTAAATTCAACTACTAAGAAATGGAGAAGTTATAAGTCAGATCTCAAAGCAAAACATATGTTGGATGGGAGGTCAGAACTAGATGTGGCGAGGGAAGCTTCGAAAGAAGTTCCTTCTCAACAATGGATTGATTCAGTCCATTATTGGTTCTCAGAAAAAGGGAATGTAATAATTTCATATTTATATAATATTAAATAAATATGGTGCTTGTGTTACTGATTTTTTGTTATTTGTTAGAATATTTCTGCAATAGGTAAAAGAGCTCGTGCACATCAAGTTGCTCCTCACACAACAGGGTCCCAAAGTTTTGCTCGAAAGAAGCGGTTATTTGTATGTATTTTTATTTTACATAAATAAATTTGAATAATATAAATTTCCATGATTGATTGCTCTTATATAATTTTTTCATAGAAAAAGAATCATAATAGAGATCCTACTCTTGTGGAATGGTATTCTATAATTCACAAGCACAAAGATGGAGGATTCGTGAATCAAGCTTCTGAGCAGCTTGTGGTATGAATAAGTTTATCTATTAATTTAACTTTGCATTTTAATTCTATATTTTTTCTTTATGCAGAAAGGAAAAATAATGTGGTATGAATTCAATTTATTTTTTCAATTGAATAAATATTTTATGTATCTTTTTAACTTCATAAGTTATTTATTATTGAAAAAAATAGTTATTAAATACGTTGAAACATTTTTTTTATGCACCACAGGAAAGAACTACTACATTAATGACAGAACGAATTGCAAACTCTCAAGAAACTGAACATGCCAATAAACAATATCAAGTATATAATAAAGTGATTAGGCCTGATCAATATGGTCGAGTAGTAGGTTATGGACTTGGTGTTAATGCTAGACAAATACAAGGATCTCAAAGATGTGCAAGAATGAATACTGAAAGTGTTAATATTGAGCAACTGGTGCAAGCTCGTGCAGATGAAATTGTGCGACATGAACGTGATGAAATGGAATCTCAATTTCAAAATAAAATGCAGGAAATGGAAAATAATCATCGACAGCAAATATCAGATATGCAAGCTCAAATTGATACCACAATATCATTAGTAGGACATTTTAACTTAGGAAATGAAGATGAATTATCACATTCACAAGTGAGCACTCTTCCTTCTTTTTCCAATTTGTATGATGTAAAAGTATACTATTGACGATAATTGTACATTTTCATACTTATAAATTTATTATTTTATTTTTTACAGGGACATGGCCAAAGAACTTGAAGATTGCAGAGAATGATAAAGTTTCAAATGTCTTTTGTTAGAGATTCTTAGATCTATCACATTTTTCTTTTTTTCACTAGAGATGTGTGCGATTAAAAAACAATGTGTCACAAATTCTTTAGAATTTTTAGTTTGATATCTAGATTGACTTCTTACTTATGTTCTATTTATCTAGCCTGCAAAACCTTCATATATATATATATATGTACCATATACATGTTAAATGATATAACGAATACATATTTATAAAATAATAATATAATTTAAGACACTAATTATGCGTCTTTAAATAACAACTAAGGACATTTTTTAGCATGTGCCAATTTTCAAATGTGATATTTTAAAATAAATATATAAAAAAGAATTGAAGACACAAAATAAATGTCCTTAAATTTACAACATTGATTTATGATGCTTGTTATTACGTTCTTAATTGGTAACACTTGACAATGATGTATATAGCAACGTCCTTACATTAGAGACGCTAGTGATACAATATCAAATAGTGTCTTCAATTTAGCAACACAAATTAACAACGTAAACTATAATGTCTTCGCATTTGTGTCACATGATAATGATGCAAATATTAGCGTTTTAAATTTTTTGACACAAAAAATAAGGACACTTTGAAAAGTGCAGGTGAATTTGTTAACGATGCAAGCTAACAACATAAGCTAAAATGTCTTTAACTTAACAACGTCATGCGATGACACATGTAATTGCATCGTTAAAATAGAGTCACAAGTGGATGACGCAAAAAATAGCATTTGCAATTTAACAACATTGATTAGAGACAGAGCAATAAGTGTCTTAATATTTGAGAGGCACGTTAGCAACATAAAATGTTAATGTCCCTAATATTGTTTTCGACACCAAGAATAAGGTCACTTTTAAAAGCGCAGGTGACCTATTTAAAGACGCAAAAAATGTGTCCTTAAGAATATAAATTTGCGTCCTTAAATGTGATTTCTCTTGTAGTGATGCAAATTAAAACGAATGTTCATCATGCTGATTGGAGTGACCGAAGATGAAGACCCAAATTAAAACGAATGTTCATCATGCTGATTGGAGTGACCGAAGATGATCTCCTCCTCCTCTTTGATTCTGATCCCTCTCCTTCACCCTTTGTCTTCGGTATGCTTCTTTTTCGCCCCCTGACTTGGTTGTCACTTTTTCTCTTTTATACCCCCTTTTCTCTTATTCTCCTCTTTTCGATTTGTGCCACCTGTCTTCATCAACACCTTCAGTCGTTCAATTAGTGCCTTGTCAAATGGTATATGTGGGTGGTGTCACCTGTCCTATGGTCCAAATTTGTCTGATTAAGCTACGCGCTCCCCCTTTTCACCGCGTCCACTTTGTCTCGCCAATGTCCAATAAGGGTTCGCCTGCACCTCTGTGACAAATAGGGAATTGTCGGCCAATATAAAAAGATATGTAAACATGGGCCGAAAAATGATTAGATGACTTGGAATGTTGGAAAAAGGATAAATACATGTAGTCCAAATTGTTTTCATTTACTATTAAAGAAAATATGATGCCTTTTTCCATGTCAAAATAGGTATAAAAATACAAGCCATCACTTGTTTTTGCTGAGTGGTGTTGATGTTTCATGATATAACAAGAAATAAGGATGCATGGTAACTATGGTTAGACACATACACACAAAGTTAAATTTATTGCCTACAATGTGACACTCATGCAATATGGATCAAATATTTTCTTATGGACCTTGAACTCAATTTATGTAGTGGACCACTATCAATGTATTGTGATAATCAAGTTATGATAAGTTTAACTCACAATGTAACAAATAGTTCAAAAGGAAAATATATCGAGTATTATATATATATCATATAGTGAATTATATATATATCATATAGTGAAGGAAAAGAAAGAAGTGACCATAATCTATATATTTACTATTGACATGTTAGCTTATTATTTTATTAAGAATATTTCAACAGGAATATTCATTAAATATTTTGATTTAATGTGATTATAGACATTTGAATAGAAGTAAATTTTCACAAAAAAAAGAGTTTCAAAATATCATCCCCATTTTCAAACTACATGAATAGAATAGTGAAAGTATCATACTTGCACGATCAAAAGAATCAAGTGAACTATTATATAATGTGCCTGACTTGTACCGAAAAAGTGATGTGGCATTTCATTGATTACAAACATGTTTGGAGGGGGCCAACTAGGATGACACAAAGCACATTACATACGAAAAGATGGCCAAACATGGAGTCTCTAACAGCTACTTTTTAACACTTACATATAGAATGTAGTGGATTCCTTTTATGAGGTGCTATTTGGTAACAGAATAAGGCGTTATTATGTTATATTCCATCAAAAAGTTTAAACCCCAAATAGTGATGAGGGGCAGTGTTGCATTTGAAAAACAAATATTATCCCCGCAGGAAATTTAAGATATAAGTATTTCTTTTACTTTTGACAAGATTTACTTTACTCTTAGTTCTAATAAGAAAACTAATAATTCTTTAAAATTAGGTAATCTTATTCTATAAATAATACTGAGATGCCATATAGCACATGATGAATCATTAGTTTTTTTCTTAATTTGGAGTTTTGAAATTTCAGATTCTTAGTGGCTTATAATTAGGAAAAAACTCAATTTTCCTGATCATAAAAGAATTGAAGCTAGTAATTCCGTGACATACAACTCTGCTATTTAGCATTTTGAGTACCACATCGTTTTACATGATTTGATAGATTATGAAGTCATCAATATGTTTTACGTTTACAAATGAGTATAAAATCTGGTAAAAGTAATGTGTATATTTTTCATTATGCATTCGCTTTTAACGTAAGATATTACTTCGTGTGCTTTGGATTCTCGAAATAAAATATTTCTTAAAATATCATATTTCATGGAATACCATTAGTTAGAATAAGATTTTTGAATATATAATCTTACAGCTGAGTTCAAATCTATTAATACTAACTTTTAAGTTTATAGTTTGAGAAAAAAAGAGAGAAAAATAAGATGACAATTGATTCGAAAGAAAATGGGAGATGTAGAATCCCAAAGCACTGGGGGATAAATTGGCGTTTAATCGAAAATATCAATTTCACGAAAATCATCACGGAAGTTTAAAATTGATTCAACAATCTTTAAACTAAAATGAATCATATAATATCACAAACATGATATGATAAGGAGAAGGAGAGAAAATGCAAACACAAGAATATTGTTGACGATGTTTGGCCACATCTTGACCTATGTCCCCACTTCGACTTCTCGACCTCGAGATCGTCAGAATTCTACTAAAATCTTCCTTTGTTCTAAATGAGGCAAAGAAGAAAGCTCTTTACATCAACCATCTTTCTTCCACTTCGAGAGTAAGGCACACCTCTTCTCCTATGAAGCTAATCTCTTCTTTCGTTCAAGAGATAAAATATTGAACTTCTTTTACACAGGAGCTCTCTCAATTTGTCTGAACAATTATTTCTCTCTTTTACAATGTCATGCTCACAAGAAGAGAAGAGAGAAAAAAGAGAAACTAAAATGATAACTTCAAGAGAATGATTTTTTTTATAACTTGAAGTTTTTCTTTAATGCTTGGATGGATGCCTTTGCTTCTGGCTTTACACTCCTTTTATAGGTTTCAATATGTAAAAAATTTGTCCAGAAAATTTTTCGCAATTTTCTCCTTGAAAACTAACCGTTATTGTTCATGTCAGCCGGGGACCGATTGACCGCACTAATGGACCGGTCTATATGATGTTGCGCTTATTTGTTCACTGACTGTAATTGGTCGGTGGACCGGACTATTGATTGGTCTAGCTATCGGTATAGTATCGACATTTTAATTTTCGTCCATTGAGTTGATCGGTCAGTTCGGTGCATCGACCAATCTGTCGACTGGTATAGTCTCATTGTGGATCTGGGAATTGACTGTTCGATTGGTATGTCTAATCGGTTGACCGGACTGTCTCGATCGATCTTCTTTCCTTCGACCGGTTTGTTGACGACATGCACTATTTTGAACATAAATAAATAAGATAATATTGGATTCTATGGAAAAAAATATTCAAATACAAAAAAAAAGCATTAAGCGAGATCATTCTGTTCCTAACATGATTTTCTACAACTTTAACATTCATCATTAATCCAGAATCTAATAAGACCAGTCAATTATTGAATCAAATTTTAGTCCATAAAGTTATCCATTTTTATTTAAACTTTTTCATCATATAATTTAGATGTTTGTATCATCAAAACATAATTTTATAGTGCATTAAAACTTTATTCTAATAGGAGAAAATATATATGTATTAATTGGGGTTTATCTTTTTTGAAAATAATAAATTTAGTTGATGTTTATATTTTCGCTGTCATCTGGATATGAAATTTTTGAGTTGCTAATAACTCCCGACAATCTACAGTAAAAAAAAAGAAGGTTAATATATTAGTGAGAGAAAGAGATGAGATACTGAGGAGAGAAAAACAAATTAAACGTTAGAGAAATAATAATTTTTTTAGGAGAAGGAGAAAAGTATTCAAAGAGTGAGGAAATGAAATGAGCCTATCAAGGCAGCATAGTTCGGACTTTGGAAAAGTCGAACCAATGTGTCTTCCCTTGGTTTTAGTTTGTTTGACAAATGTCGAACTTAAGTGAATCATGACCTTTATGGTTCCTGCTTTTTCTATAAACTACCTCAATTCAAACAAATCCTAAGTGTTTGAAATCAGCGGCTCGATCGTGGGTTACTGGCCCATCACGGGGATAAGCTAGAAACAATCTTATAAACTTCCTACGAAATAAGTAGAAAAGTTTTGACGATCCTTTCTTTTTTCGTTAAACATATTTCGTAATACCTCTAATATTTATTATTATCATTTTTTTCAATTAATATCAGAGCCAAAAAAAATCTAAGCATGTTTTTGTATTGTGCAAATTAAACCTATGTGAGTTAAATTTTCTTATTCCGTCTTTGTGCGTTCATCGCCTATTGCCTAAGACGTAGATGCGAAATTGGTCGACAATTATTTGCGTGTCTCCTCTTATATTTGGATTTTTTTAAAAAAAATCATGCAATTATTGTGCAACTGTTTTCCGAACTCACTCCAACTTTTTTTCAAATTAAAAATTAATTTTCGTAATTAAAGATAAATCCAAAATCTAGAATTTTGTTAAAGAAAGATAAAGTTGAAAAGAAATAAAAGTTAGTTAGAGAGACTATAAAAGAAGAAGAAATGATAAGATAAGAAAAGTTTAAATACGAATAAGAGTCATTAGATAAGAGATAGGGAAAGATTCTAATTAGGTTAGGAATTGAAGTTATAATGAGATTAAGGATTCAAAATTTAATTTTAGTCTAATTAGAAATGTAGAATATAAAGGGGGTCATAATGAGAGTTAAGATAAGATTTTTATGTTAAAAATTATTTATAAGATAAAATAATATTATTTTATTTAAAAAATTTAAAAGATAAGAATAATAATTATTTACTAAATTTCGCAATTCAAGAATAATTATTTTTAGAAGAGATAAAATCAAGAAAAGAATAGTTGGAAGAGGATTATGGATAAAGTTTGTTAAAGGATGGATGAGATTGAAATTAAGAGTTTAAGAATAAAAATAATTCAGGAAATAAAATAATATTAATCATTATTTTAAATCTGAAAATCATTAAATAATCATATTAATTATTTATTTAAATCCAGAAATTCATGAAAAATAAAAGATAAATTATAGATAAGAAGTGTGGATATGAGTTCTAATTAGATTAGCACTTGGGAGACTCTACACTATAAATAGACCCCAAATGGTCTCCTCCGACACATCTTTCTTCCCTTCTCCACTTGAGTTTTTGCTTCATCTTTGGGCTACGTATTCTTATTCCTCATTGAGCATGAGTGGGAGTCCCGACTGGCCATCCAATCTCATATCTATCCTCTATCCAAGGATACCGGTCTCGTTATTAGTCGTCATCGGATCTCGTCGGAAAATGCACTTAAAGTCTCGGGTTTCGGGTAGTCTGAAACAGTCAAGGTATGTACGATTTCGAGTTCACTTTTGGATATGATTTTTTAATGGAATAGATAAGATGCTGGATGAATTAGGATTGGATTATGTTCTCATATAATGCATGAATAGTTCTAGATGATTTTTGTGCCGAAAGAAATAATATACAGATATTTGTAGCACCCTAAAGTCTCGAGAAAACACCACCGGAGTTCTGATAGCCGGAACCTGGCCCGCATAGAGATGAATTCGGCCCGAGTTCATTTGTAAAGTTCAAACCCGGCGTGGTGCTTCTCTGAATCTAACTCGGATTCGAACAAACCCGGCCCGAGCTCCGGGCAACACGACCCGGGTTCTGCAACGACTGCTTTCGGATGTTTGGGTTCTCTTTTCCGATAATCCGGCCAAGCCATCATCGGAACTGACGAAGGGAGGGGTTGTGTTCCCATGCGGAACTCAGTCAAGCCATCATCGGACCCAGCCCGGGTTCTGAAGAATAGAAGCGAGAAATATGGTTTTATGCAACCCAGACTGATCCAGGAACTCGGTTCGAGTTTTAGCAAAGAAATGTTTAAGACGTTGAATGGGAAAGGACCCGACCTGAGTCGCTCCTGATTGACTGTGCCCAGCCTAAACCCGGCCCATGTTTGACTGTGCCCGGCCTGGATCTTGCACAGATTGCATATATGATTTTATATTAATTTGCATAGATGTCAAATGACCTTTTTACCCCTATATTATCACTTGATGAACTGAATAGAAAAGATAGTTAAATAAGAAAAGATAAAAATTATAAAATGGAATCCTCATGTGCATTAATTGTTATAGGCCAAAAGGTGAGTATTAATAGTCCCACCATGGCAACATCATGAGGTGAGTATTAATAGTCCAATTGTGATGATTTTAAAGAAGGCCAACAAAGATGACCAAGAGGTGGGTATTAATAGCCTCACCACGGCAACGTCATATGAGATGAATATGGTCCCTTTATGACGGTTTTAAAGAAAGGGATCCTAGCGGTCCTACTTGAGTGGATATGTGAAGCTTAAGTCTTTTGTGAGTAAGTAATGTTCACGTGGTCCAGATTTGATCCACCTTGACCCAATGTTATAGTCACATAAAAGTGTCATGGTAATCCATAATAAAAGAAGTCGAGCTCACATTAGGACAACGATGTCCTAAGAATTATTTAAAGTAAAATATGTAGTGAAAAGAACAAAATTGAAAGAACATAAAAGAAAAGAACATAATTGAAAGAATAGAAGAGAATTGAAAGAACGGAAAAGAATCGCATGAAAAGAATAGAACAGAAAAGAGAAAGAATAGAATGAAACAAAATAGAAAGGAGAGCATAGAAGTATTTCTCCCATACTGAAAGCTTGCCTATTTTTATTAAGTCTTCTTATCTATTTATATTGTAACGAGTATTTTTATACTCATGGAAATTCTATTTCCCTGTGTTTGAATCCCACAGATAGTTGAATCGAAAAGTAAGGATGGAGACGTGGACAATAACAACATTTGTGGTGATGTAAATATGCACATGGAAGTTGAGTCAAATAGAACTCCTATAGTTATATGATGTAAAGTTACCTTTGGAGGTCTGTTAGGAAAGAATAGTTAGAAAGAAAAGTCGCTTCTGCACTCCGTTAAAAGAAAGATGAATAGTTGTTTCGCTTCTGCATCCCATGTAATAAAAGTCCAAGAAGAAGATATTGTGGGTAACGTCGATCCAAATAAGCTCAAATGCCACGTGACACGAGGGTGAAATTTCGGAGCATTACAAAATGGTATCAGAATCTTCCCTAGGTCAAAGTAAGCTGAAGGTCCGTATGCAAAACATCACGAACAACTGCCACACCATCCAAAGTAAGTTAAGTAAATTTTTTATACTTATTTTATCATTCTAAAGAATGCATTGACATTGTACATGATAAAAATTATTCAAAAAGATAAGTAGACATGTCTTAAGGGGATAATACTGATAATAATTGGTAAATTAAATTAATGCAAAAAGTAGCATAAGAATAATCGATGAAAAATATGGTAATTACAAAGGATCTCAACATAGTGAGATATCTATAGATAAGTTCCTTATGTCCATATTATCCCAACATAATGGGATAAACTTTTTGATGAGCTACAAGGTTAAAAAGAGAAATAGGGCATGTTTGAGATAGAAAAGAAGAAGCTCATTTAGTATGAGTGGTAATTAGGGTACTTCACATGATTATCTTATTTACTATTAGTTGAATACAAATATAGTAAAGTGTATATTATGGGATATGAGAAGTAACGAAATTGATGTATTATAAGTTACCAAAATGATATGGTAAACACAGAGTAAAATTCGAGGACAAATTTTTTTTAAGGTGTTAATAATGTAACACCCCATTTTTTTTCAAATTAAAAATTATTTTTTGTAATTAAAAATAAATCCAAAATCTAGGTTTTTGTTAAAGAAAGATAAAATTGAATAGAAATAAAAGTTAGTTAGAGGGAGGATAAAAGAAGAAGAAAAGATATAAAAGATAAAAAAAATTTGAATATGAATAGGAGTCTTATTAGATAAGAGGTAGGAAAAGATTCCTACTTAGATTATTAGTTGAAGTTATAATGAGATTAGGGATTCAGAATTTAATTTGAGTCTAACTAGAAGTTTAGTATATAAAAGGAGTGCTAATGAGAGTTAAAATAAGAGTTTTATGTCAAAAAATATTTAGAAGATAAAAAAATATCATTTTATTCTGAAAATTTCAAAGATAAGAATAATAATTATTTATTTAACTTTGAAATTCAGGAATAATTATTTTTAGGAGAGATAAAATAAAAAAAATAGTTAGAAGAGTATTAGGGATAAAGTTTATTAAAGGATTAAATTAGGACTCCTAATGAGGTTGAAATTAGGAGTTTTAAGGACTAAAATAATTCAGGAAATAAAATAATATTACTATTATTATTTTAAATAGAAAAATCACTAAATAATGATATTATTTATTTATTTAAATCCGAAAATTCATGAAAAATAAAAGATAAATTATAGATGAGAAATGTGTATAGGAGTTCTAATTAAATTAGCACTTGGGAGACTCTACCCTATAAATAGGATTTCAAATGGTCTCCTCCAACACATCTTTCTCCCCTCATCCACTTGAGTTTTTCCTCCATGTTTGGGCTACGTATTCTTCTTCCTCGTTGAGCATGAACGGGAGTTCCAACCGGCCATCCAATCTCAGATCTACCATCTGTCCAAGGACACTGGCCTCGTTATTAGTCATCATTGGATCTCGCCGGAAAACGCACCTAAAGTCTCAGATTTCAGAGTCTCAAACGGTCAAGGTTCGTAAGACTTCGTATTCACTTTTGGATACGATTTCTTAATGAAATAAATAAGATGATGGATGAATTAGGATTGAATTATATCTTACAATGTATGAATAGTTCTAGATCACTTTGTGCCAAAAGGTATAATGTACAGAAAATTATAGCATGCTAAAATCTCGAGAAAACACCATCGGAGTTTCGATAGTCGAAACCCAGCCCACGTAGAGATGAACCCGGCCGGAGTTCATCTGGAAAGTTCAAACCCGGTGTGGTGCTTCTCCGAATCTGACCTAGATTCGGACAAACCTGACCCGAGCTCCGGGCAACCCAACCCGAGTTCTGCCACAACTGCTTTCTAATGTCGGATTATCTTTTCCGACAACCTGGCCCAAGCTATGTGTATACCCAGCCCGGACATTATTATGTCACCTGAGCCACCCTCGGACCCGGTCCGGGGGTTCTGCCTATAGAGGGGATGTGTTCCCATGCGGAACTCAGTCGAGCCATCATCGGACCCAACTTGAGTTTTGAAGAATAGAAGCGAAGAATATGGTTTTACGTGACCAAAATTGAGCCAAGTAGGAATCTGGTCCGATTTTTAGCGAAGAAATGTTTAAGACATTGAATTGGAAAAGAGCTGGCCCGAGTCGCCCCTGACCTAGCCCGAGTTCGAACTAAAAGCGGCCCATGCTTGATCGTGCTAGCCCATCTCCTGCACATATTGTAGATATGATTTTGTATTGATTTGCATAGATGTCACATGACCTTTTTGCCCTTATATTGTCACTTGATGAACTAAATAGAAAAGATAGTTAAATAAAAAAAGATAAAAGTTGTAAAATGGGATCCTCATGTGCATTAATTGTTATAGGCCAAAACGGTGGGTATTAATAGGCCCACCACGGCAATGTCATGAGGTGGATATTAATAATCCCATTGTGATGGTTTTAAAGAAGGCCAACAAGTGGGTATTAATAGCCCCGCCACTGCAACGTCATATGAGGTGAGTATGTTCCCTCTATGGCGATTTTAAAGAAAGGAGATCCTTGCAGTCCTACTTGAGTGGATATGTGAAGCTCAAGTCTTTTGTAAGTAAACGTTCACCTAGTCCTAGTTTGATCCACCTTGACCTAATGTTATAGTCATATGAAAGTGTCATGTTGATCCATAATAAAAGAAGCCCAAATGTCACGTGACAGGAGGGTGAAATTTTGGGACGTTACATCTAGAGGCACTTTCTTTGCATGGTGAAATTTCGTAAATGCAAACGTTCCATGCAAAGAAAAATGCATGGTTTGCAACACGAGACGTTGACCAGATTGTTATTTAAATCATTATTTTGTTGTGCTATGTTATCTCTCTCCAAACTCTTACGTGATATTTTTATGTCATGGACAACAAAACGACGGCGTTTAATGCTTTAAAAATAATCACAAATTTTGATGCGAACAGTACCAAGAAGTAACACTCCCAAATCCAGCCCCAATATAATTGTCGAACCCTAGGCGACGTTACTTTCATCCAATTCTTCATAACCTAATTTTATAAATCATTGCAGTGGAAACATAATAATATAACATCAAATATCAATAACGTAGAACAATGAAAGACTTCTAACATATAAATCCCAAGATAAAATACTAACTCATGGGCCACATAGACTCTAACATAAGATCTAACATAGGGTTCATAATATATAAATGAGTTCATGACTCAAAGGTTACCGTATATATTTGACTTGCTAAAGAGTCCATCATCATAACATAAAGTATCATACGATAATTTTGGTCGTAAGTCGATGGTCACATGTGCATTCTCGTCATCATGGGACCATCACCGCTGAGCATATGCCTCGTCCATACCTGCATAGATCTATGCGGTACAGGAGATTTCTCCTATTATAGTATGTTGAGGCCATACATGCTATTTTTATATAACATGATTTCTACATGTCATATGTATTTCATCATAATGGAAACATAGAACATATACATGCTATGGACTGCATATACACGCTATATGGCATGTGGACAATCATCATGGCATGATGGGATAAACAAATAACATTTTTATCATTATCCTAAGGCATATCATATCTTATCTTTACGTTAAGGCAAATTATGACTTATCCTGCTCTACTTTAACATATTCATTCATAACATCATATGATAATAGAACACGCATTAGCATCTTAGCATTTATCATCTTCATATTTAACATCATATGACAAGAGGACATACTTTAGCATCCTCTTAAATACTTACGTCGTCATCATCATCTTCATTTTTATGTCTCAACTCATTCATCGTTCATCTTTTCATTTTTCATCTTTAATTAGATGATTTCTTATCTTGTTGATTGAGAAGTCCATGTTGGCTCGTCGATCTAAACTTAACTTAACTAGGTCGGGATCTTTTTGTCCCGTCGGAGGCCACACCTTGTTCACTCTTTGGTGGGGTCTTAGTCTCCGGAACACCACACCTTGTCCATTCTAGGGTGGGATTTTGGTCATTCCCTAGTTTTATTGTTGGGATATTTTTGTCCCGTTGGAGGTCACACCTTGTCCACTCTTAAGTGGGGTCTTGATCTTTGAAATGCCATACCTTGTCCACTCTAGAGTGAGATCTTGGTCATTCCCTAGTTCCATTGTTGGAATCTTTTTGTCCTATGGGAAGCCACACCTTATTCCATCTATGGGGGGTCTTGGTCTTCCTCGATAGCCACACTTTATTTCCCTCAAGAGGGGTCTTGGTCTTCCACATACATATGATGACGACAATAAGAAACCTTCATCAATCCGTCTTTTATGTTACATTCATCAATACATATAAACAATCAATACATGTTGCATGTTTTAATCCTATTTAAGGTCATACAGGCGCCAGAAAATTGACGAAGTGTGAAACAGACAGCATTACCGGGCTTCAGTAATGGTCACGATTGTGCCTGGTCATGTCACGATTGAGCTCATACATAGGCACAGGCATGTCGAGGCTTGTCACGGTTGGACACTTAGCCGCTTCGCTCGGCATAACTTGGTCACGGTCATGCCCTCACATGTCACGGCCGTGCCGATCTCACGGCTGAAAATGCCTATGATCGTACCTTCATACCCATAACAGAATGATCGTTTTCTTCCCGCTGCCAAAATATTCTAAGGCATAAAGGATTCTGGGATGTCACGGCTGTGTGACCATATGATCACGGCCATGACATAGTGTCTATTTCTTCCTTTAGGCATTCTAATGCTAAGGCAAAGGACACTAAGGGTGTCACGGACTTGCCTCAATGCGTCACGGCCGTGTTCGGGGCTCTAGCAGCATCTCTCCTGTATTTATCCATTTTCCCCTCATTTACACATATATACAAATATCTTTAAGGCATACATTCACCCAATCATGAAAAAGGAAAACTTTGCACAACTCATCTAGATTAGCAATTTACTAAGCTAATCACAATAAGCACGAAGCACGTATGGATTGCATCAAGAACATTTAGCAATAAGCAAAACTACTCATGAACTAAGCATAGATGACAAGGAACATTAAATTCTAATCATGATTAGCAATGGAATAGTGATCATAGTAAAACATGGTGCTTCTTACGATAACATTTCCGAATCTCTCATTCCAAGAACAAAGGGTTTGTTCTTCCATAACCTAATTCACACATTCACACATCATTAGGGGAGATTAGGTGTAACGCTCCCAAATTGACCAATGCCATGTGGTGAAGACCAACTTGAAAACGTTACAAACGTAATGGCCTTGACCATTACTTTAACCAAAATTCAGTCAAGAAACATGATATGTCAGCAAGAGAAAAGATAGAATGATAAATAAAAGGCGGAAGGTGATAAATAATTGTGGAACCCAAAGAGTCATTACATAGTCTTGACATAATAATAATGAATACATCAATTTTGAAATGCGGAAGGAATATAAAATAAATTATTAGGCCCTTTGGTTCATGTGCTTTATCATCGTCTGAGCTTCGTCGTCGAATACCACCACTGACCTAGCCTTGTGAAAATCAAACACAGGAGAGAAGGTCCTCCCGTAAGCTTTACAGTCTAGTGAAGAACCAATAAGAATATACAATGCATAACTCTAAATAACATAAATCAGAATGATGACAGATACTTATCTTAGTTAGGGAACTAGGCATGGAGTCATCATAGATCATGAATAAAAAAAATCAATAGATGTCAATAAACAGTATGATTATATGATACATGATAAACTTGAAATCAATGAGATGCTTGATAATCATGACATGAGTAAAGCTTGATGTTCATGCTTGCTTTACTTATCCATACTTCTTAACCTTGAATCACGCTTAGAAATCAGGTGACTTTATGTGTCTTTAAATTCTTCATGGGATATGGCGAATGAAACAATACTGCCTTGTGTGGGCCAATGGGTGATCAAACCATGACCAATGGAACGACCCTTATCGTAAGACACTTAGCATAGGCTGGTTGGGTTGTTCATCTTTCATCTTATCTTATTAATCACTTTTGAATCTTGTTATTAATTATTCATCATGGTGTGGGAACTAATAGATCAATAATATAGTGAATCAACATAAGGATCTACTTCTTAAATCATGAAGAAATCATGATGAGATCATATGTCATTAATCCAGCCATAATCGTGATTAATAAAAGCAAAAACAGATGGCATTCAGATCAGGGTCAAGAATCACTAGAGAACATGGTGAATAGTCTCGTAATGCTATAACCCGGGCCGAGTACAAGGTGACCTGAGCTGGGCTCATAGCTTGGACCCGGACCGAGTGTAATTGGTACTCAGATCGCACATCGTCAGGTTCAACATGGAACAAACCCGAGCCGACTTAAGTGAACCCCGGGTTGGGTAGTGGGTCGGTCGACTGTTGAATGATCGACCAGTCTATCACTTGCTAACTCGACTGTGTTCAAGGTAACCCGGGCCGAGTTTCACAAGCACGATCGTGACATCAACCTACATGGCCATTTTTTGTATGACATCAAGCACGATCGTTCATCGGAATCTTGGTCGGGTTCTTATATGATTTAGAATGCTGAGAGTTGAAGAACAATTTAACCTTACAACAAGGCCCATATTTCATACAGACATACAAACAATTAATCAGAATTTTCATAACATGTATTTACAGAGGTTTAAATCAACATTTCGACACAAACAACAAGGCATAATCATATTATTATAAGATAAGAAGGTCCTATAATTAACTTTCAATATCGAAATCATCACAGCATATTACAACAGAACACAATAATATTCCTACACACAATTAATCATATGACAATTACAAAATAGATCAATTCATAGATTCATCTTCATGCCTTCTTCTTCATATTATTCATGCATTGGACATGATCAACTCATGACAGTATATTGATTAGATCTATCTAGAATTATGCAAGGTGATTTTGAATTCATCCACCTTATGTACGCGTCTGTCTTGCCGATCTGCTTGTATGCGCCCCTCCTCGTTGTTCTTACCCTGCAAACCAGCCAGTAATGCAAGGGAAATTTGAGATGGGGCATCTAGTCAATGTATATGCGTGGGATGAAGGAGGTGTATTCCGATGGTCCTTAAAAGTTATGCCCCAGGGGTGTTCACCGGTGCTTAGTTTCTTCAAAAAAAGTGTGTGGGTAGGAAGAACCAGAAGTGGGTATCAATTCTTCAGCATGAGGGAGAGATAGGGGTGATTATGGCATAATTAATTTTCTCATTACTCTCCAATATTTGATTCCATCCGGTATTACTCCCTATGATCCCCTTCATTAGTGCTAACAGCTAGGCATCCTCCGAATTCGGGGTTGCTTTAGTTGGTCATTTCAACTCTCCTTTTTTTTAACCGTTGTTAAGTTAGGTGAGTTTGGATCCTCTCGTTACAATCATAATTTATTTTACCTTTCTGTCTCCTTTTCTTCTTCCTCTTGATGTGGTAGCCCCTTTATTTTTCTTTTCCTTCTTTCTTTTCTAGCTGAAATGGCCTGTGCTCCTTCCAACTCTTCGCCTCCCTACTTGTTGTTGCCACTGTTGCCTGAGTGAGCTCATCATGTGTGGATGTTGCTGCTGTCGTGGCTTGGAGAGAGGCGCTGTGAGTGGAAGTGAGTAGGAGAGGAGAGAGGGATAGTGATGCTGCTATTCTGCCGTGGGGGTTAGAGTATAGGGAAGCGAGAGGGTGTGAAATGATTGTTGCTATTGTGGAGCTTCCTTGTCTACAGCCGGATGTTGCTTCTTGGAGAGAGTGAGTGAGAGAGGGAGTAGGAGTTGCTGTTGCTTGGAGGAAGAAGTCAGCGGAAAGTTGGGGAGGAGAGAAAATGAGAGTAAGGGTCTTTTTAAATTGAGAGTTACGAAGGGGTGAGATGAAATATAAGCGAATGAAATTAGTTATTATTTTTTATTTAAGTTAAGAGAAATGGGGTGGAATAGCTAAGCCCTTCAAATACCACATTTTTCATTCCACCAAATTGGTGGAACGAGGAGGGATAAATTATTTTAGACCAAATTAATCTCTTTCTCTTTTTTATTACCAAATTAAATTATTTCTCTTCTTACCAAATTAAACCACATCTCTCTCTTTCTCTCTCTCACACACATATATATTATCTTTTTTTCTAATATGAATACATATTTATTATTTTTTATTAAATAAAACTTTTTAGTAAATATAAAATTTTATTCCAAATAAACATAAATATAATATTTAAAAATAATTTAATATTAATATAATATATTCAATTGGGTCATGACATAAAATTCGAATTTGGTCCCGACCCGACCCGGCCGAGTGTCAAAGAAATGAAATTGACCCAATTATCCATCAAGTCGAAAAAAATTTGAAAAATTCAAACCGATGCGGGCGAGGACGACCAGGTCGTCCCGATTCATGCTCACCCCTAATTAACGATTATAAATACTTTAAATATATAATAAAGGATAAAAATGACTTTTATAAAAATAAAATCTTCATTACCCCACCCCACATCTTATACAATTTATTATGTAAACATGGACTTTCTAATGACACACCACGCTACCCCACCCCATCACTCACCATACCACCTCATCTCATCCCTCCATTAGTTATTTGTCAAACAAACCCTAAGGGTAAGTGGGGCTTAGAGCATATAAGGGTATTCATACACTAGGTTTGGTAGTTTATTAAGCTAATGGGCTTTATAATTGGATCACACATAACTATGTTATATTATTAGGCTACCGGATATTTTAAGTGTAGTATGTCACACTTAAATTGAATTTTCATATGAATCACACATGACTATGTTATATTTACTTCATATGTATTTAAATGTAACACTTATGCAAATTGGCATGATAACTGAAACATGCACATTATTTGTTCATCATGTGAATTGAACTATATTATAAAATTTTATTTTCTTTATAAAATGATATGTGCATATATGAAATTATATTACATATTAGGCATAAAATGTGTTTTGTGAATTTATGCAAGGTAGTCAAGATCGGGATCTTAGAAAGGGTCCGTAAGATAGGATCGAGGATTATAAGATCTTACCTACATATTAAAAAATAATTTAATATATAAAATTATATAAAAAATATTTTAAAAAAAAATAAACTTGTAATGATTTATGTTACAAATAATGTTAACTTGAGTACTATCCTATTAAGAATTCCTACCAACACTTATATATATATATATATTTCTTATACAATAGTAATTTACTGTGAAATGATAAAAAAATGGCAATAATATGATTAACAAGGAATACAATTGAATAAATATTTTTTTAATATTACTTGATATTAAATTTATTTTGTATAAAATATTTTTAAAATTTTAAATATAACCAATCATTTTTTCTTAATTTTATTTCTCAAAAAAATATGTTGCACTAGTGAAAATGCAAAAAAAATGAAAAATAAGACTAAAAATTGGAAAAATAAAAAAAATGAAAATTGAAATGGTAGGATCGGTAGGATCTTACGATCTTGCTATTATGATCCTACCAATCTACAAAAATGATCTCAAATTTGAGATCAGGATCACAGATCCTAGGTAGGATCATAAGATCTTGATAACAATGAATTTATGAGTAGTTAATTCACATAGTTACGTTAAATTATGCACAAAATATTTTTTACAATTATTTAAATTTTCATGTGAAATATGCACACCATTTATGATAAATTAAATTTATTTATGTAAAGAAATATGTACATATATGTTTTTTTGTTACACATGAAATGTTTTGCTTATTTTTTTTATATCATGAAGATTTATACAATAGAATTAGTTAACTATGCATGCATGATATTTTGAATTATTTCTTTATGCACGTAATTGAAATTGTCTGACATAAATGTTGAATTATTCATGTGCCTTATTATTTAAATACTTATTGTCATACTTATGTTAATTATAAGGGTGTGTCAAATAATATTCATTGATATGTAAATGAATTGTATGATTATTTATGTGCTTACTATACATTCATATATGTTATTTATCCTCTATTTATTTTTAGTGCATAAATATCTGTAAATTATGAATGTAACATGTTTCATAAAACTTAGGATGAAATAATTATATTTTTGTCTAAGATTAAAATTAGGGAAAAATGGGCGTCTCTCTCCTACTTAAGTGGGGGAATGTCCCCCCTACTACGCCGGCCATCGGATGCCCATCCGATGGCTCGTGCAAATGCGCTGCATTAACACGAGAAACACACGGTTCACTGGTTCATGGATCGCCGGTTCAATTTGCACATCGGTCCTGTTTGGCGGAGCCTGATGTACAAAAGGTTGAGTTCGCAAACATTTTCTTTCTTTCTCCCTTGAACATTCTCTCTCTTCCGCCTCTTCCGCCTCTTCCGCCCTCCAACAATCTCTCTCTTCCTTTTGGCGACCCCGAGCAAACCCCCTACCCCCGTCGCGACCAAATCTGTGCAGCGGCGACCTCAAGCAACCCTGCTGTGACGTCGCCGACCTCGTGCACCTCCACAACTCCGCCAACCTCGAGCATCTCTGCCGCGACGCCCCTGACCAGATCAGCGCAGCGGTGACCCTGAGCACTCCCGCCGCGATGCCATCGACCTCGAGCACCTCCGCCACGACGTCGCCGACAAGAACTGCGCGTGAGGGGGCCAGAACCAACCCTCGTCAAGCAGATCTGTGCGGTCCTGAACAGATCCGCATTCCCCGCCGCGACCCTGCCGACCACTGCCACGCGCCAACCCCGCTGGGACCCCGCACGACCACGATCCTGCATCACCGCCACACACTGACCGAGCACGACTCCCGCGCACCGCCGCCGCACGCCGCCAACCCCTCACACGCTCGCATGCCGCCGCACACTACCGACCCCCGCACAACCGTCGACTCATTATTTAATCCATATTTAATACATGTGTTAAATATCCTAATCATGCTGGAATTATTACATATTAAACCAATAATTTGTATGTCAATCCTAATCATGCAAAATGTAATTTGCATGTTTATCATGAAATTTTGTATATTTTCATGCTAATCTTTAGTTTGTCTCGTTTTTTGCTAGCACTAGTGCGCTCGCCTAGATCCGTCGCCATCTGAGTGCCGCCTACTTTCGCCGTCGAGTGCCACCTATCTCCGAGTTTCGCCGCCGTGTTGAGTGCTTCCTAGTTTCGCCGTCGAGTGCCCCCTACCTCGGAGTTTCCCGTCTGAGTGCCACCTACCTCCGAGAGTCAGAGATGAGGAAGTTTGATAAATTGTAATTTTTGTTAAACTATCATTTTAATAAATTGTAATTCTCATGTTAATATCGCTTAATATATGCATAATGGAAGTAATTTTGAAATATTATTTTATAAAGTAATTTGAAATCATTTATGCTACAAGTCCAATTTATGTGTCATTTGATCTAGCTAAGTATATTGTGTTAGAGTTCATTTGATCTAGCTAAGTATATCGTGTTAGAGTTTGAGAGGTATTAAGATTCTTTTTCTTGGAATTTCTAAAGTATTCACAAAAGTGTCACAAATGTCATACAAACATAGACACAAAAGTATCACCAGTTGATTAATAGAAGCAATTGAAACAAGTTGAGTAACAGAAGCAATTGGAAATAACTAATGCCATTCCTATTAATCATAACAAAAAAAATTATAAATATAATTGACGTCATTCTTATTAACCATAATTTTTCATCGATTACACGATCCCTATTCAATGATCTACACGGTATTTTTTAACAATTCATTTATCACTTGTGGATCATTACTCAAAATACAAATCTATTGTTCTATGAACACTAATAATTATGGAGCATTCTTCTTGCACAATAACAATTCATGAACACCAACATTTATTTTCCCACATTACATTGTAAAAACATTTAACAACTAAATAAATCACATCTCAGCATGGTTAGGATAATCAAAACATGGATTATACATGATTAACGAATAATTAATGCATGATTAAAGTTCGTTCGGTGGGGAGCATTAGTAAGCAATTAGCAGTTAACAATCAAATAATTACATCTCTACATGGTTAGGATAATCATGATTGAAGTTCCGCAGGGGGCGTTCAGATCATGATTGAAGTTCGACAGGGGGTGTTTAGCAGCGGGTGATGCCAGCGGAGTGTCCTAACCATGATTGAAGTTCGGCGGGGGCGTTCAGCATCGGGCGATGCTGGCGGAGTGTCCTAACCATGATTGAAGTTCGGTGAGGGGCGTTCTGTAGCAGGCGATGCCGGCGGAGTGTGTTCGGCATCAGCAGAGTGCATTCCGCAGAGTGCATGGTGTGAGGGGGTGGAGTGCTGGCGGAATGCGTTCGGCGGGGTCGCGGCTGTGCAAGGTCGGCAGCGTGAGGGAATCGGCGGGGTCGTGGCTGTGCGAGGTCGGCGGCCTGAGGGGGTCGGTGGGGTTGGGTCGCGGATCTGGTCGGCGAGGCTTGGCAGGGCTGATCGGTGGGATTGGCGGCGCGAGGTCGGTGAGGGGTTCCGATCGGCGAGGCTTGGCAGGTTGAGGTATGCGCGAGGTCGCCGGGGGGGTCACCATTGCGCACAAGTCTATCCGAAGAGTCGCCGTTGTGCGCAGATCTGCGTGTTCTCTCGCCGTCGACTCCGTGCAGATTCGGTCGGTCACGACAGGGGTGCTCATGGGTCGGCGATGATGCTGACCTCGATAGGTGATGAGAGAGAGAGAAAGAAGAGATGGGTGAAAGAGAGAGGGCGTGTCCAGCGTCGGCGAAGGGCGAGAGCACAGGGAAGAGAGAGAAACTAGGGGCGAAAGAGATGAAATATCTGTGCCGCCCTCCTTTTGTACACAATTCTTCGTCGAATCGGACGGAATCGCCGAACACAAAATTGACCGGCCGCGTCGACCGGCGAACCGCGCATTTATCTCTTGTTAATGCAGTGCATCTGCACCAGCCATCGGATGGGCATCCGATGGCCAGTGCCATACAGTCCCCCCACTTAAGTAGGGGGGACACCCATTTTTCCCTTAAAATTATTATGAAACTTAGGTAGTCCAAATAGGACTGAGGTATCAAAATTATATGATGATAATGACAATAATTTATGTTGAGTGGTGTGTGACATGTGCATGTCTAGGCAAATACCTGAAAGAAATTGTTAGTGAAAATTTAGTATCATTTTTCACTGTGAACTTAGCTAATACTCTTAATGCAATCTCTAAAAATTATTATATTCACATGACATGTTGACATTTTTTTAATTATTCTGGTGATGAGGTGAAGAGGTGATGATTTTCTAATTGGCACCTTGCAAATGCAAGGAAGAGCTCACATCGTACAACCCTGATTGTCCTGGCCAATTTTTTAAGAATATTATTTCAATCACGTCATATATATTTTAGATAATTTTGGATGTTCATTTTTTAAAGTTATTATAATAGTACCTTGACACAGCATATTATTTTTAATGAATGATAATTATTTTTTCAAATAGTGGGGGATGAGTGGGAGCATTGCGACAATCTCGATGTCACGGTCATAATAATATTATTATGTCATTATTTTTTTAGAAAACTAACTTAGGTCTTTTATGTAATTTGACTTAATGAAACAAAATTAGGAGTCTTGTAATATGATGACGTCAAAAGGAACAAGACAAACATTAACATAGAAAAATATGATCTCTGTAGAATACGATCATTACATGATTCTCACGATGCTTCAATTATCAAGAAAGAGATTACTCATACATAAGTTTTTTATTCATAACAAATATGTTCCACATATGTATTCGATGACAAACTTAATGACTAAGCTAGAGAATCTTTGTCATATCTTTTAAAATAATTCCATGGTAGTGATCCTAAGTTACTCACTTCTAATGAGTATGGTAAGCTTGAACAAATGTTTGATATTTAGTGAAAGCATCAAGTATTTTGATAAAATTATCCTTTCTTTGAAGAATGATGTGTCATCTTCAATTATGACATTTGTTGTCCACAACAAAATAAAAATATTGTTGCAAGGGCTCACGCTACTCATAATGATGCCAGAAGCATGATGACAAAGTTAATAAAAGAAAGCAATGTGTTACACTCGTGACAAATACTTTGCTCGTGATTGCACTGAGTCGAAAAATATTGATATGATCGTATGTTAATTTGTTTTATGATAATATTGTTTCACTTATGAAACTCATCCTTTGTGGATTATAGAATATTTCTAGAGCAACTTATCATTCAACGTGACAAATTCTTTATATGGCTTTTCACCTTCAAGCCAAGAGGACATAATTGACAATAACATGAAAGTGAGAGTTAAAAAGATTATGACTAGCAATATTTGTTTTTGCAATAGATGATTTTTTTTAATTTTCATTATCCTACTATACCACTATTTTAAAGTGGATATGTGTACATTATCTACATTTTATTATGGAAAAACATAGCTATGTATTCATGTTTATCATTAAATTTCATATTTAATGAAGTTCCTTTATGAATTTTTTTTTGTAAAATGATTTTTTATGTCTTGGTTATTTTAGTATTCAAGTTGAATGTTTATATCATATGTGACATAAATAAGTATGCCAAAAGTGGCTAGTCAATTTATGACTATCTAGAGAAATATTTTTTCTCGCCAAAGTTATTTTTGCTACTTATAATAATTGACAAGGAATAAGAAAATTATTTATGAATAGAAAAATATACGATAATTCATTTTGTGATTTATTGAATATTAATGTCATCTATAATTTTTTCATCACATATTCGTGTTACAAAATCATGTATATGATTTATCTAAATTAGTACCATAAATAATTTTATACAAATTCATGAACATAGATAGAGCTCAATTATGGCTGATTAATATTTGATATTGCAAAATGGTTAAAACTTATTAAGATAGTCTAGTGATGAAATAATATAGTTATGAGACTAACTATATTTCACAATAATAAGTTTTGCAGATACGATAAAATCATAATCTACTTGAATGTATTTTGGAAGTAAAATGACACAAATAAATTTCCAATTTTTCATTTGGAATATTGTTTCATTTAGTGTTGTATACAACTTCTACAAGTAGAGGTGTGACATTCATAAAGATTTTTTATGCTAAACGAGATTAAGTAATATTTTCAATTGAGAAGTTGATGATTCAGAATTGGCAATGTATACAAATTGATTTGGGCTAGCCCTATTTTGCTCCCACACTTGAAACTGAATGGAAGCAATTCTCAATCAACTCACAATTAATTTCATTAATGAAACATATGAGCAGTGCGTCACACTGTCACTGTCGAATGAATATATAAAATGAACATGAGCCCTAAGTCAAATGATGTATGTAGGCTCTCTCATGCCAAAATGATCACTATAAGTTTTTATCCCATTTTAGATGCATTTCACCCGTATCGAGCACCTAAATTGCCCAACTTTTGGTCAATTATACTTGGAATGCATGGATTGTGATAACTAGTTGATCTTCCTCATTTTATACTTAATTCCATGTGCATAGAGGTTTTAAAATGTTAAAATCCTTAAATATTTCAATTCTATGTGATGCATGCAAAATACAACATATTTTAGTTAATTATTTTAATTAAATTTTCTGTAATTTGATCATGGCATGCATCATTTTTAGTCACTTTTAATCGTAATTCCGAATTTATCAATTTTAATTATTAAATTCTCTAAATATTTTAATTGTGGATGGATTAATTAAACTTGGATAATTATTTTGCAGGAAAATTCGAATCTCGGCCGAAATTCAAAGAAATTATTTCTTATGGCCGAGATTTTTACACCCAAGTCGTTACGGCCGAGATTTCTAGGGCGTAACAAGATTTAATTCTTTGTTACGGCTAACATTTGAAGGAGTAAAGATAAATGTTTTTATCTTTTGGGCGTAACAGGAGAAGTCTTTCCTTACGGCCAAAATATGGAGGGCGTAATGGCATGAAGATGAAGGGTGTAACAATTAATTGATTTATCTTTGGGCGTAAAAAGATAAGAAAGATTTATCTGTGGGCGTAAAAAGATAAGAAAGATTTATCTTTGGGCGTAATGATAAAAGGATTTATCTTTGGCCGAGTTTATCTTATAATTTTAAAGTCAACCGTACGATGTTACGGCCGAGATCAAGTTGAAGGCCGTTCGCACCTATAAATACGTGAAGAATCCATCGTTTCAATTCGTGCTCTGAAGTTCAGATTTCTTCCACGACGAGTCGTGAGCTCTGCAGGCTACGACCAAGAGGAGAGAGGTGCGACGGCTAGAGGTTGATCGCGACCCTGATCAAGTCCGAGAGGCTGCCCGACTGTCTGCCCAATTCGAGAGCTCTACTTCTATTTTGGGTGTAATTCTTTCGATTATTATTGTTATTTTGTTATTATCTCTCCAGAATTTCTAGGATGAACTCCATGTTTTAAGATTATTATTTTAGGAGATTATTAATTGAAGGGAAATGTTTGGACCCTACTTTATTTGTTTTAATCTTTTCTGATCAATTATTAATTATGCTTAATGCTTTTATATTAGTTAATTAAATTTCTGAATTAGGCTATACCAGTTTGTGGAGTGTTTAATTTCAGAATTTATTATACTAATTATAATTGATTTTATTTGGAATTAATAATTGACATAAATTTGATAACTAGTGTGTGAGGAATCAAGTTTGTGTGGTCTATTAATCTATACCAGTTTGTGGAGTGATTAATAGTTTAGAGAATTCAATTTAATGCATCTTAATTTTAATATGATTTTGGGGGTACCAGTCGTGGAGACTTCAATTCTTATTAAATTAAGATAGTTCTATATGATTAGATTGAGGGATGACAGTCGTTGAGACCACAAGTTAATCATATTAGATTACTTTAGGGAGACTCTAATCCATCTTTAAGGATTAAATTTATCTTTTATGGTTCAAATATTTATCTTGATCTATTTTCATCCTAAGACCTAACTTCAACACCACTATCTTATCTTTATTTTATTTTCTTTATTTTATTTTATAAAACTCATTTTCAAAATCCAAGTTTTTCCTCTCTTATTAATTTAAAGATTCAGATATTGAATTAATAATATTCCTCGTGGGTTCGACACTCTTACTCCTTTTTACTATATTACTTGAGCGACTAGTGCACTTGCTAGCAAATTTTATTGTTACAAATTATAACGCATCAAGTTTTTGGCGCCGTTGCCGGGGAATATTTTATTAAATAACTTTTTATTTTTATGAATTATTAGGAGATGTAAATAATTCTCTGTGCATATGTATTAGTTGTTTTAATTATTTTTGTGAATAAACTGACATTTTTTCTTTTGCAGATAAAGGTCACGATAATTTTTTTTATTTGTCGCCTTTCGGTTTAAAATCCGACACCGATTGAATTTTCTGAATTACACTGTCGACTTATGATTTTACGACCGAGATTTAATGTGTCGGTTTTATTAATTTTACGGCCTCGCAATGAATGATTTCTGAATTCTAAACTTTCAATCTTTACGGCCGTAATATTTATATCCGAACGTTGTTTTTACGCCATGAGTAATGGATATTGATTTGACCTTGTTTCGGCCAGTTTATCGATGGTTTAAATTTTTTACGCCCTATTCGAATCAATTTTCATTCTCGGCCGTAACATTTTAATTGTTTGAACTTTTCATATGGATTTGATCTGATTTCATTGTTTTACGACCGTAAAGAATCTTCTTAATTCACTTTCGGCCGTAATGATTCAATTTTTTTTATTTCGGCCGAAACCCTATTTTTCTTTACGGCCTCGTGTTAACATCATCTCGGCCGATGTGATCTAGTCTTAATTGACAATTTAATCTTTTTTACGGCCGAGAATGATCTCATGTTTTCTTTTTACGGCCGAGAATTGATCTCATGATTTTACGGTCGTAAAATTTCTGAACATTTGTTTTTACGCCATATTACGACCTTTTCGGCCAATTTATTTGTGATTTTTTCTTTCTCGGACATTAACGATCACGTTCGACTTAATTCTCATTGTTTTACGGCCGATATGAATTATCCTCTTCCTCGGCCGTAATGAGTCATTTTGTCGACGTTTCGTCCGATTTTTATTTCGGCCGAAACCCTATTCTGTTTTACGACCAATGTTGTCAACCTCAGTTCTTTACGCCTATGATTTTATATGTGAGGAGTTGATTGCCGAAATGATTCATCGCTGTGTTAATTTTTACGACGTTGGTTCGATCATAAGCCAACAAGTTTTTACGCCTTCACGTTGAACCCCTATCAACACTGTTTTATGATTTTTACGGACGAACGAGCCTTGGATTACTAATTTAATTTCGACAGTAAATTTATTTCTGTATTGCGGCCGATCAATCTTATTTCCTCTCTGAAAATAATTTTTGATTATGTCTGATTATTAACTTTACTGCCGCAAATTAGTTTGGACTTATTTTGTGCGGTTTGTTACATCATCATAAATTCTTTTGGTCGATATTAATATTTGGTATTCGTATTGGTTTGAAGAATTTCTGAAAAGTTCCTCTCAAAAATTAATTTTAATGACGAATTTTCAAATTTTATCGTGCCGAAAGACTTTATTTGTTAAAATCTCATTTTTCGTGACCTATTATCTGAATTTCTTTCTTCTTGTATATATTTTTATTCTATTTTTTATCTTACTAAAAATTGGTTGTTGCAGGTACTAATTGAAAATTAAATCACAATCAATCCTGGAATCTTCTGATAAGCGCACTAGAAGTTCAAATCCACTGTTGGAATTTGATCCTGAAATTGAAAGAACATATCGTCGATTACGAAGAAATATAAGAAAAATGGCGGAACAAGCACGCGACAATCAGAGACTGGAGCAACAAAATGAACTGGTTCCACCATATAATAATCGGCGAGAAGATGAAGCAGAACTTTCTATGAGAGAATATGTCTCGGCCAGATACAGTGACCGAGAATCATGCATCGTGTTGCCCGATATTAACGCAAATAATTTTGAGATAAATCCCGCAATCGTGAGGATGATACAAGCATCCCAATTTGGAGGAGGATTTCATGAAGACCCTCACGATCACCTTGACAAATTTCTTGCCACTCTGAGCACCTTTAGAAATAATAATGTTTCTTCTGAAGTTATTCGTTTATTATTATTTCCTCAATCTTTACGTGACAAAGCTTCCACTTGGTTTAAAACTTTGCTTGCAGGATCGATTCATTCTTGGTTGGAGCTGGTAGAAAAGTTTGTTGGAAAATATTGTCCACCACAAAAAGCAGGCAAATATCGAAGAGAATTGAGGGCATTTATTCAAGACGATAACGAGACGTTATATGAAGCCTGGGAACGATATAAGGAACTGCTGGCCAGAGTTCCTGATAATAGAATTCCAAAATGGCAAGTAATGGAAGATTTCTACCATGGATTACGACCTGGAGATCAAGACAAACTCGACCAATCAGCAGGAGGGACAGTGCTAGGATCTAAACGTCCTAGTGAGATACAAGATATAATTGAAGCTGTAGCACTCAAGTCAAGTCAAGAAAGGAGATCACCTCGCCGAACTCATGATGTACATGCTACACAAGGAATACAATCTTCAGAAATAGTGGCTCAGCTGGAGTCACTTAATCAAAAATTCGAGCAGATGATGTCACTAATGGAAAATTCCAATAATTATAGCCCTACAGGTAACACTTCGGATTCAAATCAAATTGAAAACGCTAACTTTATTTCCAATCCATTTTACAGGAACAACGATTATGGTTGGAGACATAATCCGAAGTTTGCTTATAATCAGAACCAAGGCCAATCTTCTGGTCCATCAAAAGATTATATACTAAAAAGGCAACCTGATACTCCCCAACATCAATCATCAAATCATATGCAGGAGATGATGGCATAGATCATAGACACAATGCAAGCATTGCAGAAGAATATGGAATCTAGAGCCACGAGTCAGGATGCATCAATTCGAAATCTGGAAAGACAACTGGGCCAGATGGCGGCACAACTAACTGGACGTACACTGGGCTCTCTCCCAAGCAACACAGAGAAAAATCCAAGAGGGGAAGAGCAAAATAGGCCTTGATTTTCATTAGAACTAAGTCAAGCTGACGACTATAAATCAGAACTATTTCTATCCTTTTATTTTTATTTTATTTTTATTTTTTAGATTAGTCTAATTAGTTGTTAATTAATATCTTAGTTTCGGTGATAGTTTTATTTTTAATTATAATTAGACATTTATTTTATTATGGAGTCATTTAATTTAATTAATATTTAATGTTGGTAAAGAGAGATAAACTCAGGGGCGTCAACTCCAAGCATGGGCGTAAATTCCAAGAATTGATTCTCTCTACGGCCGAAGCTCAGAAATTACGCCCTGCCACCCTCGTTACGTGTGCATTACGGTCGAGTTGTCACACAAGCATCAAGCTCGGACATGACAAGACAAGATGCCACCATTCCTCATTACGGCCGAGAATCACCTCGATGACCACGTCGTAAAGATTCCAACAGACATGACAAGACACCACATCGTTACGGCCGAAGATCACGCCCTACGATGCTCTTTACGGCCGAAGATCACGCCCTACGATGCTCTTTACGGCCGAAGACATGACAAGAGCTGCGGGTTCCTATTACGCCCTGCTACCATTCCATTACGGCCGAGATGTCACATCAGCAGACCACGGACGTACCTTGGAAAAATGCATGCCTTTACGCCCGGATTTGACCTTTCACTGCGCGCTGTCGGAACAGGTATTACCCCATAAATTCATCTATAAAATACTTACCTCTTCTCGTATGTTGCAGATCAATCAACTCCTTACGGCCGAGCTTTCTCCAAGCCACCGCGCACCAAGACTTCATTACGGCCGAGCTTTCTACCTTACGGCCGAAGTGAAACTCCACTCGACTCCGGCCGAGCAACTCCTTACGGCCGAAGTTCCAGCGCTTCCTTGTGTGTTACGGCCGGTCTTCCACCGCACACCGACATTTATTACGGTCGAGTTTCCACCGCGCTCCTACCATCTTCGTTTTACGGCCGAAGTCACGCCATCTCCGCCGCTCTCTTACGGCCAAACTCCGAGCGAGTTTTTCACTTTACGGCCGAAACCACACCGCCATTCCTTAAGGCCGAAATCTACAGATTCATCAACTCCTTACGGCCGAGTTCCGAGTCACGTCTCCAACTTCTTACGGCCAAACTCCAATCTCCGGCCGAGCTTCATCAATTACGGCCGAAGTTCTTCGTCAACCGGTCCCTTACGGTCGAGTCACCTCCGACCTTCAGCCGGTTCTTCATCGAATACTACGGTCGAAACCTCAGCCGCTTCCACCGAACCGGTACCTTTTCTTTGTTTATTTTTGTCCAGATCAAGATGAGGCGATTTGCTAATATATGGAGGGGACGTCACGAACGACGACATCCGAATGCTCAGCCGACCCCACAGCCCTCACAATTAATCTCCTACCCCGGAGATTATTATTGGACTAAGCCGGAGTATCAAGCTCGATATGAACGGATGTGTGATATTCAAATTCATGCCACCAGATTTTCAGATACTGAATTGCTGAGGGAGTATAATTTACTTGCAGATATTCATCTATTATTTTCTCAAATTGGACTATCTGACTTTGTGCATTCTTGGTGGCCAACTTATGAAGTACTAATTATGGAATTCCTCTCATCCCTGGAAGTTTTTAATTTAGATGACAGGAACTATGATCAGCCCCGCATTTCATTCCAACTTTATGGACGACCATTTACTCTCACTCTAGGAGAGATTAATAATATCTATGGATTTCCCAACCATGGATCTCTTTCTGTACCTGCCGACTTTGATGCTGAAAGTTTTTGGAAACAGATAACAGAAGAAGACCGATTGGTTTGGAACACCGCTAAAGATACCTCAATTCAGAATCCTGTTCTGCGCTACGTCCATCGCATGCTAAGCAACACCATAAGTGGACGCAGTGATAATGATGGTGCCGTCTCAGAAGGAGAGTTATATCTCATCCACAGCATGCTTCACAGAACTCCTATTAATGTGGGTGCCTTCCTCATTCGTCGATTCCAGCGCCGCACTACTCATCGTGGCGACAGCATTAATATGGGTGCCCTTCTCACACCTATTGCTCAGCACCTACAACTAGACTTGGATGATCTTGAAGCTGTGCCAGGAAACACTCACCTCACTCGTAGGACCATTCAAGCTATGGGTCTCGTGAAGACCAACAACTCAGGGATCAAAGTTTTTATTTTTAAAGGCCACCATCAGGAGGTGCCCTGCTCAGATCGACATGCTTTTACGCCAATTAATCCAAATAATTGGCTCCTTTTTAGGCAGGTCATAGCTCCAGTAATTCCACCTGCGGGACCATCTACCTCTGTCGGACAGCTACACCAGGATGAACCTTTCTCCTGGTTTGATTCTACTGATTATGCGGCAGCCCAACCCTACCTTCAACAGCAACAAGGATTCCAGGCTATATCACCGGCAGCTTCCCAATATGCCACATCCGTCCATTCGCCTTATATGCCGGTGCCTTCTCCGATTCCATCTCCAGCACAAGAGAGCTCTTCTGATTCCTCGTTCATACCTTCTACTCCTTATGAGGAACGCGATTCGATTGAAGTATCTGCCCCTTTACAAGAACCTGTGCAGAATCGCTATATAGCACCAGAGCCCACTTTTACTTCAGCTCCAGAGCAGACTTACTATCCACTTCCGCCACCTCAGCCGGACTATGCTTCCATGCAAAACTTATGGGAATCAATGTATGATGAACAACTTCGTCAAGCAGGGGAGTTTCACACTTTTCAAGAAGAACAACTTCGTCAGTCAGGGCAGTTGCACGCTATTCAGGAAGAGCAACTTCGACAAGCATAAGAGTTGACCAACATTCGAGCTGATTTTAGAAATATGGATGATCGTCAGGATCGCTTCGAATCCCTTCAGAATCAACATGCGCGCATGACGAGACGCATCCATGAGTATCATATGCGCCAAGGAAATCTCAGCTACCATCCACCATCGCCACCCCGCAGACAGTAAATCCGGTTGTGTCTTTTTCCTTTTCTTTATTTTCGTTTCTTTAAATTTTCCTTTTTATTAAGTATGTATCACTTTCCCTTGCTGGCTTAACACTGAGGACAGTGTCTAGTTCAAGCTTGGGGGAGTTTGCATTTCACGCATTGCATGTTTCTGTCTGTTTATTTGCTTATGTTTGCATCTATTTGTAAAAAAATCCAAAAAAAATGAAAATTTTGAAAATTTTCTAAAAATACCATTGCATGCATTTATTTTTGCTACCATCTTACTAACTTTTGTCTTACTGTTTTAATTATGTTTAAGTAAAAGTTCAAAGACATGTTATTAATTGATGAAATTTGAATGCTTTTCTTTCTTATCACTTGCTATTTTAATATCAAACGTATGGACTATGTGCCTATGCTAAGTAGAATTATGAATGACTAGACGACAAAATCATATTCATGCCTTTTTATTTCTTTTAAGTCTTGATTAGTAGTAGCCTTCTTATTGACCATATCAAGTACTTTTTGAGCTTATAAAAAAGAAGGGTTAGTTAAACCCCAACAAATAAATTAAAAAAAATAATGAATAAAGTTATGTGTAGGTACAAAAGTGTTATCCGGAACCAAGGTGTGTTCGGGTAATTAGATCCGTAGGGGTTCATGCCTGACGACCTAAGGGCAACTGCTCTGGGATCCGTCGATCGAAAACCTGCTACATGGACCATCTTGTGAAATATGGAGAAGCACATGAGTACTGAATCATGGCTAAGTTCGAACTCTTCATTCAGAACCTTGGTTGTTCGGGCAAGTAAACTCGAGGGGTGCTTTATCACCTGGTGCCCTAAGGCCATCTGGTCTGGGAGTCATCAGTCCAAAGCCCGCTACATGGACTTCCTTGTGCAATCCTGCTTGAAGATTAGAACTTTTAAATGATTGAAAATAAAGTTGAAAAATGAAAAGAAAAAGAAAAAGTTTTAAGCTCAATTAGTACTTATGTGTTCAATATTAATGCTATTATTTGACAGACAATTTATTTTTCTGCAAGGCTGAATTTGAGATTGTTTAAATTTGTGTAGCATTCAGAACCTCTATGAAGCTAAGTGCATGGAAAATGGTGAGATACTGAGTAGTAGGTGTGCAGAAGAATTGTGTGAAAAAATTAGTCAGTTGACAATGTGGAGGCTACGATGGAACTTTCTTGAGCTTTGCTTTGAATTTTTGCTTGAGGACAAGCAAGACTTTAAGCTTGGGGGAGTTTGATGCATGCAAAATACAACATATTTTAGTTAATTATTTTAATTAAATTTTCTGTAATTTGATCATGGCATGCATCATTTTTAGTCACTTTTAATCGTAATTCCGGATTTATCAATTTTAATTATTAAATTCTCTAAATATTTTAATTGTGGATGGATTAATTAAACTTGGATAATTATTTTGCAGGAAAATTCGAATCTCGGTCGAAATTCAAAGAAATTATTTCTTACGGCCGAGATTTTTACACCAAGTCGTTACGACCGAGATTTCTAGGGCATAACAAGATTTAATTCTTTGTTACGGCTAACATTTGAAGGAGTAAAGATAAATGTTTTTATCTTTTGGGCGTAACAGGAGAAGTCTTTCCTTACGGCCGAAATTTGGAGGGCGTAATGGCATGAAGATGAAGGGTGTAACAATTAATTGATTTATCTTTGGGCGTAAAAAGATAAGAAAGATTTATCTGTGGGCGTAAAAAGATAAGAAAGATTTATCTTTGGGCGTAATGATAAAAGGATTTATCTTTGGCCGAGTTTATCTTATAATTTTAAAGTCAACCGTACATTGTTACGGCCGAGATCAAGTTGAAGGCCGTTCGCACCTATAAATACGTGAAGAATCCATCGTTTCAATTCGTGCTCTGAAGTTCAGGTTTCTTCCACGGCGAGTCGTGAGCTCTGCAGGCTACGACCAAGAGGAGAGAGGTGCGACGGCTGGAGGTTGATCGCGACCCTGATCAAGTCCGAGAGGCTGCCCGACTGTCTGCCCAATTTGAGAGCTCTACTTCTATTTTGGGTGTAATTCTTTCAATTATTATTGTTATTTTGTTATTATCTCTCCAGAATTTCTAGGATGAACTCCATGTTTTAAGATTATTATTTTAGGAGATTATTAATTGAAGGGAAATGTTTGGACCCTACTTTATTTGTTTTAATCTTTTTTGATCAATTATTAATTATGCTTAATGCTTTTATATTAGTTAATTAAATTTCCGAATTAGGCTATACCAGTTTGTGGAGTGTTTAATTTCAGAATTTATTATACTAATTATAATTGATTTTATTTGGAATTAATAATTGACATAAATTTGATAACTAGTGTGTGGAGAATCAAGTTTGTGTGGTCTATTAATCTATACCAGTTTGTGGAGTGATTAATAGTTTAGAGAATTCAATTTAATGCATCTTAATTTTAATATGATTTTGGGGGTACCAATCGTGGAGACTTCAATTCTTATTAAATTAAGATAGTTCTATATGATTAGATTGAGGGATGCCAGTCGTGGAGACCACAAGTTAATCATATTAGATTACTTTAGGGAGACTCTAATCCATCTTTAAGGATTAAATTTATCTTTTATGGTTCAAATATTTATCTTGATCTATTTTCATCCTAAGACCTAACTTCAACACCACTATCTTATCTTTATTTTATTTTCTTTATTTTATTTTATAAAACTCATTTTCAAAATCCATGTTTTTCCTCTCTTATTAATTTAAAGATTCAGATATTGAATTAATAATATTCCTCGTGGGTTCGACACTCTTACTCTTTTTTACTATATTACTTGAGCGACTAGTGCACTTGCTAGCAAATTTTATTGTTACAAATTATAACGCATCACTATGCCAAGTTATCATTTTTAGGATAAGTTATCACTCTAATATGTCAACTTATCATTATTTTGAGTGAATTGATTTTCAATGATTTGCTTGCCCTAAATCCATTACTATCATGAATGAATCATGTTTGGATGATCATATTTCAACTTGTGCAAAATTATAAATCCATTTGAACAAGTTATCATTTTCCATTGCCAAGTTATCGTTAAAGGGCAAAACTATCATTTCAATACGCAAAACTATCAAATCTGTACAAAGGCATTACACAGTCATTATATTATTGTCCTAACTCATTGCTGTTCAAATTTGATCACATTTGGATAACCACAACCAAAATTATGACAAGTTATCATTTTTAAGCCAATTAAGTTATCATTTTGACACCCAAGTTATCATTCCTATGAAATCTTATCCATATTTGATTTTTGACCTCATTCACTTGCCATCCTACTCCCTTTTATGCCTTCAATGTTCTGAACCATTCATATTTGATCATTTTCCAAGATATATGAAAAGTTATCATTCCGGATCCCTAAAACTATTATTTTTTATATGGGTTTTCATTCCTGCACAACACCAAATCCCATTTAATGTTTGAGCTAACAACTATCATTATCCTAATCCTTATTTGTTAAAATCTCATTTAAGGATCTTGATGCTTGTTGTTTTGGATTTTGTAGCAGGGAAAATAGGTAGTAAAAAGGTGGAAAAAGGTGGGGGGACCACTGATTTTGCTGTCCAAAAAGCTGCTATAGCAGTTGGAATTTCAGGGTCATCTAGACAGGTGTCTTACATCAAGGCTAATGAACATTTTGATGCTGATCTAATGGTGTTTAAAGGCCATATATAAGCTGAAGAAACCCTGGAGTGAGAGGGGGGCTGGCCATTGTAGGGTAGGGAGAAGGCAGCAAGGGTTTGGAGCTGGAGCTGAAGTGCTGAGGGGTTTCTGTCGACAGCTTCTAACACAAGATGAATTCCTTTTGTTCTTCACTATATTTTGTATCAAGCTTTGTAATTATGAGGAGCTAAATTCCATGCCTCTTAGGATATGGTAGTAGTGTAATATATGTTGTGGATGGATTAGGGACAAAACTAATTTCCTCATTTGAATTAAGTTCTAAAATCTGTATTGATCTGGATTTGTTCTTGTCATTGGTAGATCCTATTTGTATTTACAACTGAAAAGTTATCATTTGATCAAATCATTGTTCAGAAATGAACAAAGAACCCATGCCAAGTTTCTGAATTCCATTTTGATTGAAAATATGATTTCTGTTTTCCTGAATTATGAACTTCCTGAATTCTGATTTTCTGAGTTGATTGAATCTGATTGTCATTTGGGAACTGATTTAATTGAACAACTGAGAGGTTATCATATGTCCCAATCTTGTTCAGTCATGAATTAAGAAACTTGACATTTCCTGATTCAACTCTATAATTACCATTGGTTTTCCTGATTTTAATAAGTTGCTGATTTTTGATTTCCTGAATTTAGTGAAATCTCATTGCCATTGTTAAGCCCTACTTTAATCTACCATTGAGAGGTGGTCTTATGGCCTTTCTTGAGATTCAGAGATGAACCAAGGAACAATGACAATTTTTTATTTCCCAACTTGTGATCAAAAGCATAGTGTTTCCAATTAATATGTGTAAGTGTTGACTTCACTTTCAATTGCAGCCAAGAGGTTGAATCAAGGTCTTCTTGTAGTTTAAAGATAAGCCAAGGAACACTAGTACTATTATTGGAATGGTTTCATTCTTGCCTAGCTAATTGAAGTGATTTCATTATTTTGTGACTATGCTTTGAAGTTATCATTTCAGATTTTATTGGATTGGCAAAAATCAGCAAATGAATTGAATTGAACTTAATGAGAACCTGATTTTTCAGTGGGGATCCTCTTCTAATTCAACTTGGATAACAATCATATGATAATATATTGTTTAGTTCTAGTTTAATTGAGCTGTGAAAATAGCCATATTAAAGGTTGAATAAGATTTGACTAAAAAATGATACTTGTCCCATTCCATCCATAATCAAATTAGATGAACCCCAACTCCTAAGAGGACCTTCCTCATTGATAGATAAACTCTCTTAGCCTCTAGATTAGCATTTATAATTCAGTTTAGTCAACTTTTCAGAAATTTAAAAACAAGTTATCATTCTGCATTCCTAAAAAATTTGTTTTCACTTCCATTTGAATTCCTATTTTTGCCACTTTAAATAGGATTAGTCTAAATTGGTTTTAGGTAGTCTAGGACTTCAAATCACTGTGGATATGACATTTGGGTTACTACAATTGACCTGTGCACTATAGTAGAGAGTGAGTTAGGGAGTTGAAACAAAAATTGAAAAAATTGACTTTTGATCCAAAAATCAACAAGTTATCACTAAACCCCTCAATATCACTATCAGAGTCTAAAGAAGAAATCATCTGACTTGTCAAAAGGCAATATGAAATCAAAGTATTCAAAATAAGTTAATGCTAATGATAAGAGATTTAAAAGTGGCGAAAAGAAATAGTCACAAAAGGAGTGCTGACTATAGAAAAATTATTATAATTTTCTCTTATTCAACAAAAGTTTGTCTATTGATTCAATATATTTTAGGTGAAAATTATATAGAGCTATTTGAATGCTCCAGTGTAAAAGTATTGAGTGCAATATGTAGTTTGTGACGATTCATTTATGTATTCAATATTCATCTAAATAATAGTATAAGTACCAATATATGTGTATCCATCTTGTTGTGGATAAATATGTCGTTATGACATTACATATGAAATAATATTTTGTATAGCTACAAGTAATAAGAGATTCTTCTATCAATGAAGAAGTTAATGTCTTTTTATAGAAATGATATGAGTGAGACAGTTATTCACACCGAGCATGAAATTTAAATAAAATTATTCAAGTAAATTTATTACTTTATAGCAAGAGTCGTCTCTCATAAAGATGAATTGAACGTTCTACGAAGAACTATGAACTCAACGATTCCCTTATTATAAGAGATATATTTAAAACTCGTGATGTCCCTTAAAATTATATAAGTAACAAAAGAAAATGTCTTTTTTTAAGCATGGTCAATAATCAGACATGCACAATAAGTTAAGTAGTTTGATGTTTATTTTTATGTCATTGGTGTGAAGAGAATAATGAGACAGCATTGTTGACTCTTGTTTTTGTGTCATGATAGGAGATCGATTTAGAGACTTCCTTAATAAATAGATGCCTCGACGATGATATTAACAAGCAAAGGTGTATCTCTAGTTGTCTCCACATTATAAAATGAAATTTGTTTCAAAATTTAGCTGAAACAAAACTATATGAAGTTGTCAACCATGAAAATTGAATTTGCGTTATACTCAATGATGGTATGGAGCTCTCTCGTTAAGTAAAATGTTTTACTCATGTATTGACAATGGTTAAGTATGTCCTTTGTTGCAATAAATATGTCACTATTACTTGATAAGAGGATGGACCATTGTAACGGAAAAGCACATTGATGTCTAGCTAGTGTGACTTGACAATGTAAAGAAGATAATGTTGATAAATACATATGTAACTATGAGATACTTAATAAGCCACGTTCAACTAATGCATTAATATGTGCAAGCCTTATGAGATGGTATATTTTAAATCTTCTTGTGAATAATCGCCTCCGATGCTTAATGTATAGGAGTGGGGATGAATGATTTAGATCTAAATATATGATTTAAGATCACCCTTTCAGGAGGATGACATGAGTTCATACATAACTTTATGTAGCCTGATAATAGAAGTTAGATGTGAGACCTCATGGCATCAAATTTTGGACGACTAGTGGGAGAACTAAAGTCTGACATCATGGATAGGCGTCTAGACTTTAGTTTGTGCAGTGTTATGAGTTTATAACATATGCTCCTTCACTAGAAGTTTTCACCGCACTACTTGGTTATGTACTGGTATGCTAAGTCGATCCTAAGATTTGATGAATTCTTTATAGTTTTTTGTCATAGTGTGGGTTTATAAGTACTGAATAAGTCCAGAGATTGTCCATAGACTCTTGACTATATTTCAAGGTAATGAGTTAGTGTTGCTACTTTAGCGAGTTACTCGAAAGCTAAAAGTGTATGCATCTCCTCGAACGACGATTAGGAAAGCAGTTGATTTATAACTGGCGAGAGAAATATTTGCCGATGTTGCATGATATTTGTAATGCAATTGGCCAAATACATAAGCATAAAAAAAAGCAATCGAAATTATGCATGATAATACGTGTATCGTCTGGAGTTGCAAGCAAGGTGTTTTTAGGACAAAGCGAGTAACATAGATGTTTGAGCGACTATGTATTATTAATAAATCATAGTATTGACTCACATAATTGTTGAGAAGCTATACAACGTTGATAAGTTATATCATGAGTTCACACGTTGTTTGAGCAGTTATGTGGTCGTAACTTTTTTGTTCTTAAAATTAATTAAGCAACCATGTAGTCGGTTGTTGGTCCATCATGCTGATAAGCATGGAGAAAAACTACAAGAAGTAGTTTTATAAATTGCTTATGTAATACATTATATAAGGCATTGTGGCCGTGACTTTTTTGTGTGTGCAATTCCACGTATGTCACCGCAAGGCTGTCAAATTCCAATGACTTACCTGGGTTGTGAACGTCCTTTTCCATATGTGATTAGGATTCCGACAACGAGATTGAAACAATGTAGAAAAGCTTTCGAATATCCGTTCTGCGGGGTATTTCGTAATACCTCTATGTTTATTATTATGTTTATTATAAGTCAGTCAGTCGAAAATAATTTATAAGTATGTTAAAATAATTTATGAGCAACTTTAAAATTTTCTTCAATAATTGAAAAAAAGAGTTAATAAACACTTATTTTACCTGCTTATAAGTTAAAAAAAAGCTAGGAGATCCAACTTAATTTGTGGGAAAAAACTGATTAGTTTGATCAATGAATATATTATTTTCCCTTAGAATTTATATAACTTCTCTTCATATATTTTTTTATTATAATATTAAAGACATTTTAATCATTTAATTGAAATAATAACTTATAACTTTTTTTATTGCCTAACACATAACTGCTTATTTTTAAAATTAATTTCAACTATTAAACTACTTATTACTTCAACTTATCAATTATTTTATATCATAAGCGAAATACACCCTAAGCCTATTCGCATCGTTGATCTTCTTTTTCGTTTCCATCTCTTTTAATATGAAAAATCACCCTCTCTTCCAATTCTCATGGACCATCTTGATTTTATTTTGTTTTCCATTTTTTTAATACGATAATGCACCTCCCTTTTTCTATACATATTAATTTTTTTAGTTTTTTCATATTTTTATTTAAGTTTAGTATAACATAATTAAGTTTAAATTTAAATTAACTCAATAATTTAAGTATAAACTTATTAATCTTTATGCTAAAATTATTCATAAATTTGGTTTAACATAATATAATTATATTTAATTTAGAATATAATAATTTTAGTATTATTATGTATTCCATTACTTTATTTCTGTAACAATTGTATTTATCATATAATATACTTAGTATATGTGCATAAAATTAATTTGATATTATTTATTATTGTAATATATGAGAAAATAATATATATTATGTCAAACAATTTTCCCAGAATTAATTAATTTTCATAATTTCTTATTTTACTTAATAATTTATCTCTATAAAAAATATATATTTTATCTTTTGATTCCCATATTTTATCTAAACATCCATTAGAAAAAATTTAGCCTCAACTTTTTTTTCATTTGATCATTTTGGCTCATTTGACACACATTTTTAATTTAATCTTTTTGGCTCATCCAAACATGATTAGACTATTTTGTTAGATAATAGGAGGAACATAAGTTCTACTTTCCAAACTATACAAGACAAAGTGATGATAATAAAAAAAAAATATTGTATGACAAAGATAGAGAGATATTATAGGAAAGAGATGACGATAATGAAAGATTGAGAAGGTACGAGAAGGTGAGGATTGAATGAAAGTGATAGATATATTATCAGAGGGAAATTTTTAAAAGTATTACAAGAGAGAAAAACATAATGATATTGGTGAAAAACAAAAAAAATTATGATAGTAGAAAAAAGAGAAAAAATAATATATATATATATATATAAAGGCAAAGTAAGATTAGGAACAAACCCAACCCAAAATCAGGGGAGTCATGTATATAATATTGATATAGTTTTAATTTTTTTTTCAATTTTTTCTATATAAATCTATGCAGAAAACAAAAATTTTGAGCCCTGGGTGTCAGCCCTGAGTAAAATACTAAGGGAAGAAAAAGAATGATTAGTTGAAAGAATCATTACATGAATATAGCCCTCTACGGCTTCTTATTCCTGAAATCTATCATCACCATCAATTCATCTCCAATTCCTTACAAGGATGCTAATTTTTCATCACATTTTGTAAATAATTAATATTTATAAATGCAATAAAATAATCTCTCTAAAATATAATAAAATAATAAATAAACAGTAAATATAAATAATAAAAAATGCAATAAAATGTTTCATTGTACAGCTGCAATAAGTTTTAAAAAAAATAAAATCATTAAAATTAAAATAATTTGATATCAACTCATGTATTCTCGCTTTGATCCCAAAAATTATCCCCGATGTTATTTTTAATTTCATCCTTCCTTGCCAAAAGAAAAGATACTATATAAATAATTTAAGGAAAGAAAATATATACATGATAGAAGGACAAAGAAAAAAGAAAATATGCAAATGATAAAAAAAATGAATAAATAAATAAATATGATATAAAAATATCAAATCAAAATTTGTAATTTATAGTAATTTAAAAGATTTATCATAATAATGTGTATTTTATTATTTATTTATGTCTAATTTTAATATATGAACTTATCTTAGAACGTCAATAAAATATATCACAATTTTCACTTTAGTCTATTCATCTCATGATAATTATTATCTTTAATATTTCTAAAAAAATTAAAATGTCCTTCCACGAATTATGTTTTTTCTTATAAAAATAAATAATAAAATACTAAATGCACTGTTCTTTTTAAATATATTAGTTTTTATATTATTTATATTATATATTATTTTATTCTTTTTAAACATTAAAAAAGAAGACAACTCATTAAAAAAGAATTATGTAATCTTTTCATAAATACGAAAAAATAAAAAATTAACAAATTCGGACAAATGGACTAAGTGAAAATGACAATATAATATAAGAATATTTTAAAGTAATTTTATATATTAGAGATAGATATGAAAATTGAAAATTTCAGAAATTAACTATTTATTTTATGGCTAAAGATTGTTCCATGGCATAGACGACGAAAAAAAATAAGATCCTTCTATCCCGTTCTTTGATAACTTTTCATTAAATCCTTTTAAAATTTTAAAACTAACCAATGGTGATTAACTCAATTGGTACTAGAGTTGAATCCAAAGCGTTTGTTGAGTGCTAGTAATCCCAAGTTCAAATTTATAATTTAAAATAGTATAAGAAAATTTTAAAATATAATATGCCCCCAAATTTGAGGCCCGACTCCGTCAGAGTGTCGGAGTTATCACTTTTGTTGGAGAATAAATTATTACTATTTTATCTTTTCGATTTTGATTTAATCGAGTGTTAATAATTTCGAACATTGAAAACCTCCCGTTAATCAGGGCGGCATAAAAAATCTTTTTCGAAACTTCTTGATCAATACTTTTTTTCTAAAATGAACATTTTTTTAAAGATACGATGCTGACGACCGATCAGACACAGTTTAGTCCGACACCCTGACCTGTCAACCATCAGATGTATCAATGCATGATCTGCAATGTCAATCATCAGATGTACCTTAAATTATTTTACTTTTTCTTGAAGATAAATACAAAATTAACCAATTTAAAACAAAGAAATAAAAAATTATTTTATGTTAAAAAGCGAAGAAAAGATGAAGTTAAACATAAAAAATAAAAAAATATGGGATATGATTATTATAACAACAACAACAAAACCTTATCCCACTAGGTGGGGTCGGCTACATGAATCATATGATGCCATTCCGCTCATATTCATTGATCCATGTTAATGAGATTCGACAGGGTTTTACACTGACTGTCGGGGCCTAACAAAACCATCCTCCTTTATCCGGGCTTGGGACCGGCTATAAAACATAGACGGAGTTAGGATATGATTATTATAATATTTTAAAAATATTTTTTAGATGGAAGAAAAAGAATACTCTAAACTTCCTACTCAGTAGACCGGTAAAAAAATTGTTGGTCTCAAGACCATATATCATATATTTTGATGATAGCAAACAAGGAAGATGATGTACTAATTATGCTTAAAGTGATAGCGTGAAAAGGGTTAATATTTTCGAAGAAAAATAGCCGAAGTTTTTATCTGCAGGAAAAATGGATGACCGATTTGTAACTGATCGACCATTATGACAGATAATGGACGACCGAAATTAATGATGGAGCGTCCGCTAATCACAGAATGGAACAGCCGCAAAAAACAGACGACCGATTTATAACCGATCAACCGTTATGACAGATAATGGATGAGTAGTTTCTTAGTAAGAATACTATTTGTAAGAAGAAGAGTCTTGGAGGGAATTCTTGCTTAAATAGTTTTTTAGAGCTCTTTGTAAGAAGAGGTGTGCCTTACCTCTTGAGTAAAGAAGAAGGCGTTGTGGTGTAGAAAGAGTTTATTCTCTCTCTATAAGAAAAGAGAAGGATAGTGAATCTCCGACGGTCTCAAGGTTGAGAAGTTGGAGTGGGGACGTAGGCCAAGGAGTTGGGTCGAACCTCGTCAACATATCGCGTCTTTCTCTTCTCTTACTTGTCTTGCTTCTCCTGTGCTGTTATTGTCTGTCATTTACTTGCTTGTGATCGTATTCACCTTGAATTTATTTCAACGTCATTTTCGGCTCTAAATTTTTATACACCAATTCACCTCCCCTCTTAGTGCTTTCGATCCTACAATTGGTATCAGAGCCTTGTTACTCTTGTTTTAAATATTTAAACATCTTTTTAGCTATGGCATCAAATGATTTTACTTTGGGTGAAGGTCAATCCACAAATCGTCCTCCACTCTTTAATACTTCAAATTTTGCCTATTGGAAAATTAGAATGCAAGCTTATGTATGCTCTATTGATATTGATATTTGGGATATAATTGAAAATGATTTTGACTTGCTTGGAAAATCACCTTTGGAATATATCGAAGGTGAAAGGCTACTTGTGACAAAAAATCATCTTTTTTGTGCTTTAGATGCAACGGAATTTAATTGTGTTTCAAATTGTCAAAGTGCTTATGAAATTTGGAGGAAACTTATTATTACGCATGAAGGTACCGATAAGGTTAAGGAGTCTAGACTTAATATTTTGAATCATTAATATGACTCTTTTAAGATGCATGAAAATGAGACTATAAATGAAATGGTTGTGCGTTTTAATGATATTGTGAATGGCTTAGCCTCTTTGGGCGAGTCACGGACTAACTCTAAAAAAGTGAAGAAATTTCTATGGATATTGATATTTGGGATATAATTAAAAATGATTTTGATTTGCTTGGAAAATCACCTTTGGAATATACCGAAGGTGAAAGGCTACTTGTGTAATTAGATTGGAAAGCAAAAAATCATCTTTTTTGTGCTTTAGATGCAACGGAATTTAATGGTGTTTCAAATTGTCAAAGTGCTTATGAAATTTGGAGAAAACTTATTATTACGCATGAAGGTACCGATAAGGTTAAGGAGTCTAGACTTAATATTTTGAATCATCAATATGACTCTTTTAAGATACATGAAAATGAGACTATAAATGAAATGGTTGTGCGTTTTAATGATATTGTGAATGGCTTAGCCTCTTTGGGCGAGTCACGGACTAACTCTCAAAAAGTGAAGAAATTTCTCAAGTCCCTCTCCTCCGAGTGGCATACAAAATGAACCGTGATCGAAGAGAAGGACTTAAACAAGCTAGATTTTGATGATCTCATAGGATCACTGTTGACTTATGAGATTGGAGTCAAGGAATATGAAGAAACAAGTATTTCCAAAAAGAAGACATTGACGTTGAAATCAAAGATGGATAAAAGTGAAACAAGTGAAGAAGATGAAGATGAGAAGAAGCTAGCCTTGTACGCTAAGAAGCTTGACAAATATCTTAAATTTACCAAGCAAAAGAAGAAATGTGACTTTTCAAAAAGAAGATCATCAAGTAAAAATCAAGTGACTTGTTTTGAATGCAAGAAGGTTGGACATTATAAGAATGAGTATCCAAATCTAGCCAAGAAGGAAAAAGAAGAAGAAAATTTGAAGAAGAAAAAGAAAGTTGTTCAAGCCACGTGGGATGGAAGTGAAAATGAAGAAAATGACTCAAACATCTCCTCAAGTGATGATGAAGAAGCTTACATTTGTCTAATGGCAAATAGCTATGAGGTATTGTCTAACTCATCCGAATTTAGTGATAGTGAATCTTTCGATATGCATGATGAGTTTAGAATTCTTATAGATAAATATAGATCTCTTAAAAAGAATCATGGTGATTTGAAAATCTAAAAAATAAATATGATACTAGAGTTTGTGAAAATTGTGATTTATTAGGTGATGAGAATTTAGTTTGGAATTTATGATTGAAGCTTTAAAAATGGAAAACACTACCTTGAAACTATCTTGTGATAAACAAACATGTAGTGTTGAAACTTTGAAAAATGAGAATATTAGTTTAAAAGATCAGCTTGAAAAATTTACAAATGGTGAAAAAATGTTAGATGCAATGCTATCAACACAAAGAAAACCTTTTAACAAAAATGGACTTGATTTTAGCTCATTTGATACTAAGAAGGATAAAATGATTCTATTTGTTAAAGCATCACAAAATCCTCATATGAAATCGCATATTACTTGCTTTCATTGTGGTTATCAAGGACATTACTCTTATGAATGCAAAGTAAGAATAGTATTAAAAAGTGGTATAAAGAAGATTTGGGTCCCTAAAAGGATCATCACTAACCAAGCTGGACCCAAGCAAGTTTTGGTATCAAAAAGATGAGAATCTTAATGTCTTGCTTGTAGGGTGCACCAAAGGAAATTGAAAGCAAATAGTATTTGGATAGTGGATGCTCAAGACACATGACGGGTGATCCATCAAACTTTGTTACATTGAAAAAGAAAAATGGAGGAAGAGTCACCTTTGGAGATAATAGCAAAGGTAAAGTAATTGGCATAGGTAACATTGGTAAGAATGACAATACATATTTAGAAGATGTGTGGTTAATTGAAAATTTAAAACATAATTTAATTAGTATAAGTCAATGGTGTGATAAGAACTATTTAGTGAATTTTGAAAAGGAAAAATGTTTGATTTTAGATAAAAGCAAAAAGATTTTGCATGTGGGTTTTAGGTATAATAATGTATACAAAATTGATTTTGAAAATTAGAAAAGTGAAAAATGTCTTAGTGTTATGCATGATGATATAAATCTTTGTCATAGAAGATTAGGACATGTAAACTTTAAGTTGTTGAACAAACTTTCATATCATGAGTTAGTTAGATGTTTACCTAAAGTTAAATTTGAAAAAAAATAATGTTTGCGATTCATGTCTTAAAGGTAAACAAATCAAAAGCTCTTTCAAATTAAAGAATGTTATTAGTACACATATGTCCTTGGAACTTTTACATCTTGACTTATTTGGACCTATTGATATTATAAGTTTAGGTGGAAAGAAATATGTATTTGTAATTGTTGATGACTTCTCTCGTTTTACTTGGGATATTTTTCTTAAAAGTAAAGATGAAACTATAAATATGTTTTCTAAATTTACAAAAAGAGTACAAAATGAACTTGAGTTGAGAATTGCAAAAATTAGAAGTGATCATGGAGGTGAATTTGAAAACTATAAATTTGAATTGTTTTGTGAGGAAAATGGAATTACACATAATTTCTCCACACCTAGAACACCTCAACAAAATATAGTGGAAAGAAAAAAAATAGAACTATTCAAGAAATGGCTAGGACAATTTTAAATGAAAGTAATTTACCCAAGTATTTTTGGGCGGAAGCCGTAAACACATCATGTTATGTTTTAAATAGAGTCACACTTAGACCCCTTGAAAAGAAAACTTGCTTTGAAATCTTATATGGAAAAAGGCCAAATATTTCATATTTCAAGGTGTTTGGTTGTAAATGTTATATCTTGAATATTAAAAACAAATTAGAAAAATTTGATGCAAAATGTGATGATGGTGTATTTCTTGGATACTCTAGCACTAGTAAAGCATATAGAGTATATAATAAAAGAAAATTAGTTGTTGAAGAATCTATCAATGTTAAATTCAATGAAACTAATGATTTTTTTATGAGCAAGCAAGTGAATGATGATGAGAAAGAAATAGTTAAAGTGGAACGACATCTTGAAGACATACAAATCCAAAATGAAGAATTGAAAGAAAATAGAATGGATAACTCAAATGTAGAACAAATGGAAGAACCACAAGTGGAGGACAATCAAATCATTCCAAGGAATTGGAAACATGCATCATCACATCCACTGGATCGAGTTATAGGTAATATAAATGAAGGTATAAGGATTAGAAATTCTTTGAAAAATTTATGTGTCTTTTCAGCTTTTCTTGCTCAATTTGAACCTAGCAATATTGATGAAGCTTTGAGTGATTCAAATTGGATAAATGCTATGCATGAAGAATTAAATAATTTTGAAAGAAATCAAGTTTGGAAGCTAGTAGAAAGGACAAAAGACTATCCAATAATTGGTACAAAATGGGTGTTTAGAAATAAGCTACATGAAAATGGCATCATAATAAGAAATAAGGCAAGACTTGTGGCAAAAGGCCATTCACAAGTAGAAGGAATTGATTTTGAAGAAACTTTTACTCCCGTTACTAGACTTGAGGCTATTAGAATGCTCTTAGCTTTCGTTTGTTTTAAAGGATTTAAACTTTTTCAAATGGATGTAAAATCAGTTTTTTTAAATGGATTTATAAATGAGGAAATCTATGGTGAGCAACCTTAAGGGTTTGAGAATCCAAATTTTCTAATCATGTATTTAAACTTTCTAAAGCTCTTTATGAACTAAAACAAGCTTCTAGAGCATGGTATGAAAGATTGAGCATTTTTTTGATTGAAAATGGTTTTCAAAAAGAAAAAGTTGATACTACATTATTTTTGAAACATTTAGAAGATGATATTTTAACAGTTCACATTTATGTTGATGATATTATTTATGGTGCTACTAATGAAAGCTTGTGCAAAGGGTTTGAATCTCTTATATAAAAAGAATTTGAAATGAGTCTTGTAGGAGAGCTCACATTCTTTTTAGAATTGTAAGTCAAGCAAAACAAAGAAGGAATATTTCTTAATCAAGAGAAATATACAAGGGAGTTGTTAAAAAGATTTGAAATGGATGAATGCAAACCAAGTTCAACTCCCATGAGCACTACAACAAAGTTAGATAAAGATGAGAAATGTAAATCTATTGATCAAAATAAGTATAGAGGTATGATTGATAGTTTACTTTATTTGACGGCATCGAAGCTGGATATAATGTTTAGTGTTCTTTTTGAATTACTTTACAACGGTCAAATTTTCAAGAGAAGCCTATAAAAGAGATCCAAAAGATTGAAGGAAGATCATCCAAGCAAGGCAAACCACTCTTGAGCTCCCTTCAAATCCAAAGCATTTTTCTTGTGCCAAAATTGCAAATCATCCTTTCCCTCTTCTGGTTTCTTAGTGAGAATACTATTTGTAAGAAGAAGAGTCTCGGAGGGAATTCTTGCTTAAATAATTTTTTAGAGCTCCTTGTAAGAAGATGTGTGCCTTACTTCTTGAGCAAAGAAGAAGACATTGTGGTGTAGAAAGTGTTTATTCTCTTCCTATAAGAAAAGAGAAGGATAGTGAATCTCCGACGGTCTCAATGTTGAGAAGTCGGAACGGGGACGTAGGCCAAGGAGTTGAGTCGAACCTCGCCAACATATCACGTATTTCTCTTCTCTTACTTATCTTGCTTCTCCTGTGCTGTTATTACCTATCATTTACTTGCTTGTGATCGTATTCACCTTGAATTTATTTCAACGTCATTTTCGACTCTAAATTTTTATACAACAATTCACTCTCCCTCTTGATGTTTTTGATCCTACAAAAATAATCTATGACGTTGTATGCTTTAACTTTTATCTTAAAGATGCGTACCAAACAGCTCAAACATATTGTGGACCGCATCTTTGCCAAATAGTTCTCATTTGTCTTTTAATAAATCCAACCAAACAGCTTTTTGACCATTTTACTTTAAAGTAAGATATAAGCATAAAGAAGCACGTGTAATATGTTGGCACGGACCCCACAAATCTGAGTGGCCACGAATTGTTCGCATGCTTCAATTTAAGACTCTTCCCCGGATATTTTTTCCATCTATTGTGATCTATTCCACAATTGGCTAATCAAAAGGTTCCAACTTCCAATTTTGACGTTTCATTTGAGACTCATGATTTACTTTTTTTTACCTCATAATTTTGCTGGGGATCATCAGTCAAATGTTAGCCAAGGTTATAATTTTGATATATATATATATATATATATATATTTGAGAAGATAATGTATATTTTATTTATGAAAGTTTTATTTATGTATATTTTTATACCTCATTATATATAAATTATTTACCATATGTACTGAGTAATGTAATTTACATGATATAGTTCTATATCGTTAATATACTCTTCTTTTCTATACTTTCTTTCATCTAATTTTCTTATTTTTCATTATATTATTTATCTTCTATTGTGACTAATTTTTGCATCTGATTTGAAAAGTAAAAAATGAGAGACAAATTATTGTATCATGTAAACGATAATGAGATCAATTTAATATAAAATTATCCAATTCTTTTTAAGAGAGAGAATGAGAGCAATTTAGTACAAAATTACTTATTCCTCCCTGAAATGGAAAATTTGTAAAGTTTAGAGAATTTAATTATGCCATCTCATCTTCCATAATTAATACATAAACTATTTTAATATAGTCTAATTAATTTCATTTATTCATCATCTGTCCCGTCAATCCAAACAGACTATATTCGAGCTGTTTGATTATTAGAATATAAGTTATTCTTTTAATTCTTATCCAACACTAAGCTTATTCTCAAATAATCATAAGATGTAAAAATCGTATTAAAAAAATATCCCTGACAACTGGGAAAAGATGGAGATTTGCTTAATCCATGTTTCAATTTGAAAAATTATTCAATTAATTAATCTTATTCTAGAAATAATTTTAAAAAGCCAAAACCCTCTAGTATTTAGAATAAAGAAACAAATTGTATTTTGTTGATCGTTTACGAAGAGTATAAACTTTTTAGAACTTTTTTTATAGATTTTGGCGAAAATAATGTGAATACTTTTCATTGTGCGTTAATTTTAACGTAAGGTACTCTTTTGAGGACTTTTTTAATTCTCGATTTAGATTATTTCTGAACTGTTTTGTAACTACCTCAATTTTCTTTAAATAGATAAATGAATTTTTTTATTCATTAATAAGATATGAAAATTTTTTATTGAATATTCTAAAATTATTTAATTCCAAAATTGATGAAAATAATGGGAAAAGTGAAAAGATAAAATGGAATTTGAGAAGAGGTGAAATTGTAATGGAGATATTTATGTGATTATTAAGTAAATTCAAATTTAATTAAATCTGAGAAATCATGTGATGATTAATTAATGATGGATGACCAAAATTAATTTTAAAAGAGTCCAAAGCTTAATAGAAGTGAAAATTTTAACCTACACTATAAATAAACATTAAAAGGATGGCTGAAAATCCTCTTTAGCCAATTAGATTTTCTGCGTCACGAGCCCTATTTTGTCCTCTATGTTCATGCAAATTGAAATGTTTTAGAGGACACCCGATTGCTGGTTTCGAAGCCCCGACATAGGACGTGAATTTCAAGGTCACATCGGGAATATATCACTGGCCAAAGTTCGACATTTGGATAATCTACACCATAGGAATTTCGATTGATTTTTTTAGCCAATTTTAGATATGTAGGGAAATCTCTATGTCATTGGTTTTTCACGACATGGAACCATATTCTCTTCTCCTTTGCACCGAGAATTTATTGATATAAATTGTGCATTATTTGGATATCGTATGGTATAGTTATGGTGGTCGAAAAATCATGTTAGAGCATGATCTTTCGCCGGCAACAGAACCTGACCCGAGTTCTGCCCAACACTGCTTGGATTGAGGTTGACACGGTCCGGGTTCTGGTAAACGCGGCATGGGTTCTATTGAAGTCGGATGGCATTGAGCATATTGAATCCAATTTGGACGCGGACAGGGCCCATGTTTTCGGCGACACAGTCCGTGTTTTCCGAACACGACCCATGTTTGATTGAGGAGTTTGTCACGGGCATGAACAGACGAAGCCGGCTTGGGTTCACATCCTACTCGGCCCGGATTTAACCTTGTCGTGAGGTTTTTTTATTGTTTCGAACACGGCTCAAGTCCTACATGATGCGGGCCGGGTTCTGAGTATAAGAAATTTATTTTTGGATATTTTACTATGGACAATTGAATGTTTATTATGATTAATCATTCATAACCATCCAAGATCATATTATTATCAAATCTGATCTCATCATACTCTTTAAGATTTGATTTTGAAATTATTGATATTATTGTTCCATCTGATGATTCATCATAGTCTAATAGTTTTCCCTGATTGGATTCTTGTTTAACCTAAATTAAATTATTAAATATAGATCCTTAGGGTAAATAATATAAAAGATGAAAATCGTTGGATCTTCATATTTTCTTATTATCTCTAAGACCCCCTGAGCCATATTATTATCTTATTGTATAGGGTAGATAGTATACCTAAAGGTTTGATACATCATTCTTTAGGAAAGCTATGACTGTCCTGTGATAGCCACGGTCCCTTGCCATATCACAAATTATTATTTACCGCTATTATTGGAGGACTACTTGCCGTTGGTTGACCCCCATTGAAATATATTTAATTCATATTGATTAGTCTTTTGACCTCTTTCCTGATCCACTTCATTGACTTGTGGGTTTTCATGATTATTCGAATATTGATTTATTGATCAATTGATTAATTGAGCTATTATTTTATTATTCTATCTAGTGCTATATTGCTTATTGTATCGCATTGTTATTGATTTATTGAGCATTGTTGATTACTAATTTATTATTATGTTTAGATTAAGTATTTTTATACTCATGAGTTTTCTCCTGTAGGTGAGATGATGATCAAGGATGATGATGCAAGTGGCTTAGATGTTGCACATGACATAGTGTGGACTCTAGATTGAGTCATATCGAGTTGTTTAGTTCCTATTATTTCACATTTTATATTTTATATTTTTGCAAAAATAATTTTATAGAATATTGTGTAACGTCTTTGGAATGACTTTGAATACGTAAAACTCATGTGAGTCTCAGGGTGTTACATGTTTGGCATTAGAATAATTCAAGAATAAGTTAAGAATAAGACTTTAATTCTTCATATTTTATCAAATACTACACATATTCTCAAGTAATGATGAGGAATAATTTTGGATTTAAAAAAAAATATTTATTTTTGTAAACAATAAATCTTAAATTAAAGTAATTCCTTCTTTCAATTTTCTCTATTCTAGACTCCAATTTCAAGAAAAGTAATTATCAGTTGGAGTTTATCAATTTTATTCCATAAATAGTGCTAGATATCATGTTATACTTTTAGATAGAATAATGTTCGTGAAAATATTAAGATTACTATGTTGGATTCAACGAGGGAAAGAGAATTGGGATAGAGAAATAAATACAAGTTTGAGAAGAGAGAGAAAGATATTTCAAGAGAGAAGAAATAGTACATTGAATCAACTTTGGTCAAGATCATGATGTGAAAGCAAATTAATTAGCGAACCTCGATGAGACTCATGTGGCATAATTATCAATGTTGTTACAATCAGACCGCACTGGCCGGTTCAATCGGTTAAACTACGAATCGGTCGGTGATCCGATCCGGTTAAGTGTAAAAAATATTTTTGGCATTGAATTGGGAAAAATCGATTGAGTCCATCGACTAAACTAGGCTGGTTGAATCAGTTCAACCCGGTTCAATGTATATTTTGAATTTTTTTTAAAAAAATGATAAAAATAAGAAAGCTAAATGGGGAAAAAGAAAAGGAATATAAGGAAGGTTAAAGATGAGGAAATATGATTTGTATATAATTAAATAAGAATTAAAATAAAAAAGATAAGTATTTAAAATTGAATAATGTTAAAATAAAAAAATTATCGAAGGGCATAAAATAAAGAAAATAAAAGTAAAGTATTAAAAAAAAATAAAAATAATTTAAGATAAGCAACTCCAAGTCCAGTGAAGATTAAACATTCATCATACAAGAAGTTACTAGTGTCTCAAACAAAAAATATTGGTCGAAAATTTACTTCACAACAACATTGTCATGAAACAAGTAGTAAATTTAACAGTGTATTTTCAGCGAAATTAAGAGTATATATTAAGAGAACAAGGAAATAATGGAACACTTTCTTGCTCAACACATGCAGCATCATTATCAAAAGATCACTGATTGAGATGTGAAACCAAAAAAGTATACTTCATCTTCTTTAAAAAGTTAACATATATCTAAACATTTGATTTAAGATAACGGGAGTTCCATATGTATGGAGCAATCCACACGATCATTAAGCTGTTATACAAAGAGATTAAATACGTCCATTACACCCTCAAGAAAACTAGAATGTTATATTACAGTAACTAATACTTTAAGGGTATTATAGAAACAAATATGAGAAATATACCCATCAGACATCCAAAAAGGTATCACATTTGAATGTCCATGATAATTTTACTTTTCTGAAAATAATAATTAACAATAGTCACATATTAGTGGATGCGCTTTTAGAATAAAGTAAGCATCACATTTTTTATTCTACTAAATTGATGAAATAAGAAGAAATAAATAATTTTAAACCAAAATAACTCATATTTTATTACCAAATGAAATCATGTCATTACAAAATTAAATCATCTCTCTCACACACATTGGTAAATTATCACACACATATATTAATAAATTATCTTTTTCTCTCATATGAATATATATATATATATATATATATCATTTTTTACCTTTTAAAATAGATGAAAAAAATAGGAAAAAAATAAAAATAATAAAAATAGAAAAATTAGGAAAAAATAAAAATTAATTAAGCGGTAAAATAATAAATATTTATTAATTATTAGATATTATAAATAATTTATATATAATAAAGTATAAAAATGATCTTTTAGTCAATAAAACTCTCATGCCTCGTACCTTCATTTTTTACAATTTACTATTCAAATATGAGCTTTCTGATGGCAGACCACGCTTCGCCATCCCATAACTCTTTATGTCATCCTATCTCACCCTTTCATTAGTTAATTACCAAATACACTGATCTTAAATCACCTTTGAATTTTCATGATAATTTTGTCTTAATGGGTAGTATATGCCTCACACCCGCTATTAACATCATGGTTTAGGATCCCAAAGGGCAGCAAGGGGGGAGGGTTGAATTGGTGTTTAATCAAAAATATCGCTTCACGAAATTCATCGCGGAAGCACAAAACCAATTCTTAAAATCTTTGCAATTCGGATTATAAACGCAATATTAGAGGGAGAGAGAGTGAGAGAAATCAAACACAAATAGACGTAGGTGGTTGTTGACGAAGTTCGGCCACACCTTGGCCTACGTCCCCGCTTCGACTTCTCGACCTCGAGATCGCCGGAGATTCCATTAATTCCTTCCTTTGTTCCAAATGGGGCAAGGAAGAAAGTCCTTTACACAACCACATTTTTCTCCGCTCCGAGAGGCAAGGCAACCTCTCCTCCTAGGAAGCTAATCTTTTCTCTCGCTCAAGAGGTAAGATTTGGAACCTCTTTTACACAGGAGCTTTCACAATTTTTTTGAAGGATAATTTCTCTCTTTTACAATAGAACACTCACAATAATGGAAGAGAGAAAGAAAGAAAGAAGGCTCTAAAATGATAACTTCAAGATAAATGATCTCCTTTTGATTTCTTGAAGTTTTACTTCAACGCTTGGATAGTTACTTTTGCTTCTGGCATTGGCACTCCTTTTATAGGCTCTGGTATGTGAAAAATTCGTCCAGAATTAATTCCACATTTTCTCCTCAAAATATAGCCATTATTGTTCATTTCAGTAATAGACCGGTCGACCGCATTTATTGACTGGTCGACCTGATTATATGAGCGTTGCGCTGATTGCTCTAGTTGCCGCAGCTGGTCGGTCGACCGGACTATCGGCTAGTGTCTCGACCGGTACAGTCTCGCAGTTTTGATTTGTAGCTATTGAGCTGATCGGTCGGCCAACCGGTCTGTCGATTGGTACAGTCTCACAATTTTCATTTGAGCAGCTTATGCCTTGATCGGTCGACCGGAATGTCTCGACCGGCCTTCATAGCTTCGACTGGCAGGTTGACCGCCCTGCACTATTTTGAGCATAACTTTCTGCACGGTTATCCAAATTAGATGACCTTGGAGTCTATGGAAAGCTATCCGAATTCTCTACAACTCTAAGCTCCACATTCATCCAAAACTAATAAGATTATGTAATCAAAATGTAGTGCATAAAGTTATCTCTTTTTCTTAAAACTTTTTAACATTTTATTTTTAATCATTCGAGATTTGTATCATCGAAATATAATTTAATATGTCATTAACACTTAGATCCAACACATGGGGTTTCCACCAATTTAAAAGAATCTTTATTAGTTGTCAATTTTTACCTTTTATATTAATTATTTATACTATCATAAATTTTAAAGAACATTTCTTATTTATTTTATGTACCTTAATTCGTTCCTAATCTTAATATTTAAATTTTCTTTTCTTTTCTTTTCTATCATAACTTGTTTAAATATAATAGTTGCATTCTAATAAACTTATTGTACTTAATTATAATTTTTTAAATTTTACGTCACATTTATATTTTTTTATTAGTTATGCTAATATTGTTATTTAGCTAATTTTTGTGTAACAAAGTTTAATGATGACTTTTAATATGATCCTTTTTATTTTAATATTTCACTTCATGTACCAAAAAATATTATATACTTTATTAAATATATTTCTTACATATTTAACTAATTATGAAAAAAATATCACATATATAAGTGATTAGAGTCAATATAAAAAATAACATAATTTAAAGAAATACTTATTAATGGTTATTAAAACTATATAAATGCTTTTGTATATAAAGTAATTTTTATTTATTTTTAAAAAAATGTACATTATTTAATATAATATTTTATAATGTACCCACTGAACAGAAGTTACTTTTCATGTATGTACGAATTGTCTTACTTTTGTCTTTCTCTTCACTCAACGTAGGTCTCAAATGTGGTGCTCGCCCAATGACTAGTAGCAACGCGGTGACTGCCGGGGTGGTGGGTGGAGCTGACTTGGCAGCCGCACGTGGCACACTCTGCGCCACTGAGGGCCACCACGTCACCCCACCTCCTCTCGCCCCGTCAGCGATCCGTGCCGAGGAGATCCTAAGGCCCAGCGCTCTTGGATTTGACGGCTTGCAGGCACCCTTTGTGTTTTTCTACGGATGTGACAGGCAAAGGATTACGTGTGGCTGCAAAGGATTGCGTGTGGCTGCCGTGGATTCTTCGCCCTTGCATCTCGGTCATCCACGTGTCTCCCCCGCTGCGGATCCTCACCTTGATCTCACGCTTTCTCCCAAATCCGCTCCTCCTTCTCATTGTGTTATCATCTCCTCTTCCTCTACCTCCTCTACGATCTCCTCCTCTACTACCCACCTCATGCCCCCCTCTTCAACCATGCCTCTCTCCATACCTCCCTCGCAGGTTGTCATTGGTTCCTTCCTCTTTTCCACCCACGGCTCCATCCTAGCCACGAAGAAATGGTTGTGAGTGCCTCATCTATGTGATCTCCCAGTGCTGATGGAGGACGACTCATCCCAGGAGGAATTCTCCACTCGCCCAGACTTGAGAAGAAGAAGACCGATGACATGGATTCTTATTCATTATTGGTAGGGTAGAAGTATGATTTTCTTGATTTATGCTATAATTAAATAACATAAAATCTATATTTTTAGCCTTTTGCTTGCTATATGAAATTTCTCTCATCTTAGTTCTTTTGCTGAAAACATAGATAAATCTTCTAAATTTATAAACTTTTGTCTTTTAACAAGTACCTTCACATTGCATGGGTGTATCTGGCACGCAAGTTAAAAGAATCCCTATATGAGAGTATCTAGCGCTACTAAGATCAAAAGTTCAGTTGACAGAAAAGATAGCTGTCACCTAACATGCGTAGGGAACAAAAATAGAGTTTGCATAAAAAGATAAAAGCATTAGGACAGACATCACACGTCCACCTATCTGATGAAGGAAAGAGAGAGGAATCAAAGAGAATGTGAGCAAGGACAAGTGTCAAAGATCCAATGGTGGACAAAAGTGATGCCAGGATATAAAAAGAAAATAATGTCTCAAAAAAAGGGGTTGGTCAACGATGATCGAAAGGTAATATTGGAGAGCAATCATGGAAGCAGCCTAAGGGTTGGAGGAGGCCAACCATGAAGGAAGTCAGGTCACCTTTGAGAGGAGAGAGAACTAACTGAGCTGAGAAGGGAGGCTGGAACTCTACTACATTGTTATTGTCTTTTGCTACTTTTAGTCTGTCATTTTACTATTTTGCTTGTTGGATCTTTTTGCTGAACAATGTTTAGTGGTAGTTTGATAATGTTTTGTGTTGTGATCTCTACAGTCATGTCTAACTAATCAGCACTTGAGGCTGAGGGATTGTTTGATGGATTTCGGATGATGTGCTTCCACGATGTTTGATCTTATTCTTATCCTGTGAACATTGTGATAGCACATTCTTCTTCACGCGATGGTTTTCTGAGAAGGGAACATATGTCAATTAAGAACGTGCTATGAGCCGATAAGTTAGCATGGCTGTAGAGAAGAAGAGCTGTAATTATGGTTTTACTTACTTACGTAGAATGAATCGATAGAGGATTTCAACGAATTTCTAACTAATATAACCTAGTGGTGAAGTAGCTCGGTTCAAATACGAGAGTAGGATAACCAAAAGTTATCTTTCATGAGAATGAAAAATACCCACTAAGTATCATCATCCGAATGCAATATTAAATGAAACAATATCTGAAGAGTTCTCCCATGAGAATGATCTCTCGTGCCTCCATTTTATATACTGGTGAAGCAATGTTACTTATTTTAGATTTTACTTTACTTGAGTTTTTTAGTTAAACATGAAAACAACAAACAAATTACAAAATCTAAAACACAAAATACACCCTTACTTCTCTTACTATCAAAATCAAATTCTCTTCTTTCATTCTTACATAAGTTTAAAAACAAATACAACTTCTCTCTCCGTGGATCGACCCCAATCTGTACGACGACGACGATTGTATACTTGCAACCTGATAAGTGTTGTTGGGATTATAAATTTAAAACTTGTTTACATTTATGCAAAAAGGAAATTCAATCTTTACGTACCCGCATCTAGCATGTGAATACTGCTTCCCATATTACATAGATTTCTAACAACAAGTTTTTGGCGCCGTTGCCTGAGAGAGTTTTGAATTTGTTTCTGGATTTTACTTTGTTTGATTTGAATCCGATATCATTATTCTATATCACCACATTGTCTATAATCAAATTCTTGTCCATTTATATTTCAATTTTCTTTTTCTCTTTACTTTCATTTCTCTAGGTCAGTTTTTCTTTATATCTGCCTCTGTTTTTTATTTACCTTATACTCTCACTGTCTATATCATATTCCACTGTTTATGTTCAATCATTGCTTTTTGTCTATTATTTTTCTATTTAGCCTAGTTTTACTTTTTTGCACTTTATTTTTCTACTATTAATCCTATCTTAATTTATGGTTCACTTCATGTTTGTTATGTCTCTGCGCCTAACCTCATCGTATGACAAGTTGTCGCAGTGCAGAAATTTTTGAATCTGTCTTCTGATATAGAAAGAAGCTAGTACTTTGAAGATTAAGTATAAGATGGATATGAGTTGGCTGATTTAGCCTCAGAACTATTATCAATCAAGTGGAATGTCAATAAATGAAAACTGGGATGAAGTGTATTTCAAAGTTGAAGATATCATATCTAAGTCTATTCAGAAATTTAGTTTCAATGTTGAAGGATCATCACAAGTTTACCGCAATCAAGTACCTTTTGTCCAGCAGCCTTCCAATGTTTACATGTCTACATCACATGGTCAATGAATGAAAACTAGGATGAAGTGTATTTCAAAGTTGAAGATATCATATCCAAGTCTATTCAGAAATTTAGTTTCAATGTTGAAGGATCATCACAAGTTTACCGCAATCAAGTACCTTTTGTCCAGTAGCCTTCTAATGTTTACATGTCTACATCACATGGTTAGAAAAGTTCAAGTTATTGTAATCCTGAAAAAGACTTCTCAAGCAGTAGGCCATATTATCATCAAACTCAAGATCAAGTTTCAAAATTTCAGACTGTAGCCATGGATATTTCAGCAAATCACCAAATACCTACTTAACCCATATGGAAATCAAATTTTAAGATTAAGCTAAAGAACTTATTGAAGCAGCAACAAAAGCAAAATGCAATCATGGAGAAGCTATCTATGGCAATGGATGCTCTACAAGCCGAATCTCAAGTTCTGGAGGCTTAAATTTTTCTACAGTCTAATCTAGAAATTTTGCAAACCCAACCTGCTCCTTTAAAGGAAGAATTTGAGAAAATAAAAATGGGAATTGAGAAAGAGATACATCAAGAGAAAAAAATTGATTGTAAAGAAGAAAAGTGATGAACCATTTACAGTTGAAGTTAAAGCAAGCAATCAGGAAGAGACTTCATCGAGTAGTATCAAGTTAGCAATTTCACATTCAACCTTGAACATTACACAGGTTGAAGCTGAAAAGAGAGTTGTCACACTTAAAGCACAAGTGAAGAGACAAGATGAAGTTATAGAAATGACTGAAAATGCCACTTCAATGATACTAGTAGGGAATCACATCGAAGATCCACTTTTAAATGACCTATCCAATGAAGAAGAGATTTTGAAAAGCTCAAATTCAGATACTCCCATCAGTTTTCTTTTAGATTGTCCACAAGTTACAAGTACCTTCACCTCGGATGAGCATAGCAACTCAATTGACTTATTGATATTCCTGAAAATGAGTTACTTAGTGCACCCAAATCAGAGATGAAAATACTCTCACCTACTCTCAAATGTGAGGTTCTTGCGTCTACCTCTAGCTGTCCAGTTGAGGTTTCACTTTATACAGTTTCTTCCATGGATCAACATGAGATGCTACCAACTGAAGAATCTCCAAATCTTATAATCAAAGATGAAGGAACATCAAAAGACATGAAGTGTCCTGAAATTGAAGTTAGCTGCAAGCTTTTTGGAGAGGATACCCAGAATTTTAAAGTCTCACTCATGTCATTACTCGCTAATCAACAAGAAGCTACAGCAGCAAAGAAACACAATGAATCTGAAATGACCAATATGAATTTGAAAGTTGAACAGTTTTCTTATTGAGCAGAGGAGGCTCCAACTAAATTCAGTTTGCAAAAGACAATGAAATATCCTTCTAAGGAAGATCATAATTTGCCAACTGAAGTCTTGGTCCAAGAACTTGAAGACTTTTCAGCATTCACACATTTGAGAAGGCCATTGAAGAAGTGACTACTTAAACAAGATGGTGATCCAGGAAATCAAGAAGTTATACATGTGAAGTTAAGTCCCACTGAAGGAGGGATAAAGACAACTGAAAGACAGAAGCCTGTTGATAGTGATATTTGGATTTTCTAGTGATAACTTGCTGAAATTAAGTAAAATGGGTCAATTTTTCATTTTTTTTTGTCTCCCAACTCACTAGCTGCAAGTGCACAGGTAAGTTGTAATAGACTCAAATTGTCGTATCCACAAGAATTTGAAGTCTAAGACACCCTAAAATAATCTAAATTAGTTCTACTTTAATGGCTAAAAATAGATTTTCAAAGGGAAGTGAAAACAGATTTTTAATGGAAAGTGAAATAATAACTGAATTTTGGATTTTGGAAACTTATCAAAACTGAGATATAAATGCTAGATTAAAGTCTAGAAATGTTTAACTATCAATGAGGAAGGTTCTTCTAGGAATTGGGGTTCATCTAAATTAATTAAGGATGGATAGGATCAAGTTATCATTAAATCTCCAATTTAGATTCAACTTGAAATGTGGCTGCTCTCACAGCTCAATTAACCTTTAACTAAGCAATATATGATCATATAGTTGATAGTTAGGTTGAATCAAAAGAGTATCCTCACTGAAAATCAAGTTATCATTGAATGCAATTGAAGGTTCAATGCTGATTTTTACAATTCAAAGAAACTTTAGAATGATAACTTGTAATTGCAATCATAAAAAGATAGAATCATTCCAATCAATCAAACCAGGATGAAATCTACCCAAATATGGTGCTTTTGCTCATTGATTCATCTCTGAATTCCAGGGGGATTTTAATTCAACCTCTCGGTTGCAAAATAGAATGAAATCCACACAAAACTCCAGTTAAAGGGGTTAAGAAACATCCTATCAAAGGGGGGGGGGGAGAATTCAGTGATTGTCCAATGCTCCTTGGGTCATCTCTGACTCTCAAGAATGGCCTTAAGACTACCTCTCAGTAGTGGATTAAAATGAGGCTTAACAATGGAAATCAGAATTCAATTGGAAATCAGAAACTAGAAATAAGTAAATAGAATTCTACAATTCAGGAAATCAGAATCATATATCAATGGAACTAGGTTTATCAATTGCTTCTTGACCCATCTTTGGACTACAAGACATCCCTAAAGTTCACTTATCAGTGATTGGAAGAATTCAGAGGACTCAATTGGTAAAACAGATTCCAATAAGAAATCAGAAAAAATAGAATTCAGGTTTTCATTTCAGAAATCAGTGGAACAATCTGATTTGAGTCAAATGATTGTCCAAACATCTTGATTCTTTCATGAACAAGATAGGAACAATAGCAACTTCCCAAGGACTTAATTAATCAAATTGTGAGTGAAGAACATGTTCAAACAGCCATAAAAATCAGAATCAGATTCAGAAATTCAGGAAACCAGGGAATCAGAATTCAGAAATCAAGTTTGCAATAAAATTAACCCCAGAAATATGATATTATCTCTTAATTCATTCCTGAAAAATGTTTAGATCAAATAAGACTTCTCATTCATCAATTACACATGGATCTAATGACAACATAGCATAAATCAATGTAGAACATTTCTGAAATATGAAATCAGGATTAATTTCAGTGCAAGATTATAAACCATTCCATATCCATCCAAAACTAATCTAAACTACTACCCTATTCTAGAAGAAATGGAGTTTAGCTCATCATAATTACAAAGCTTGACATCAAATGAAATGAGAAACAGATACAAATCATTGTTCTTTGAAGCTCTCGGCCAGCAGCTTCAAGTCCAGCAGCTCCTCCACAGCAACCTCCTTTCTTGCTCCAAACCCTTGCTCAAACCCTCAATGTCCAGCCCCCCTTTCTCTCCTCCAGAAATTTCCCTTTTATATGACTCCTATCCACCCTTGGATCAGCATCTGAATGTTCTTTATCCTTTTATTGCAGCCACCTGTCCACCCCTCTGAAATTCCAGCTGCAGATTCCTTTTTGTGCAGGAAAAAGTAGATGGTCCCTCCCTACTTTTTTTACTTTTTGGCCACCTTTCTCCCTGCTACAAATCCCCAAACAGTAAGCATCAAAGCCCTTGAATGGTGTTTTGACAAATAAAGATTAAGATGATGATAGTTGCTAGCTCAGATATCAAATGGTGTTAGGTGTTGTGCAGGAATGAAAACTTGTATCAAAATTAATGAATTAAGAGGCTCGGAATGATAACTTGTCACAAATCATGGAAATTATCCAAATGCAAGTGATTCAAAGCATTAGAAGCATCAAATGGGCTAGAGTAACAAGTGAGTGCATTCAGAAATCAAATATGAATGAGATTTCTAAGAAGTGATAACTTGTGTGCCCAAAAACGATAACTTATATGACTTAAAAATGATAATTTGTGATAACTTGAGTTGTGGTTATCCAAATGTGATGAAATTTGACCAGTAATGAGTTAGAACAATATCAAGATGATTGCTTAAGGTCCCTGTGCAGAATTAATGGTTTTACATAGCGAAATGATAGAATTACCCTTTAACGATAACTTGGCAAAGGAAAAATGGTAACTTGTTCAAATGGGCTTAAAACTTTGCACAATTTGAGATGTGACTATCCAAATATGATTTATACATGATAATGATGGATTTAGGGTAAGAAAACCATTGAAAATTAGTTCACTCAAAATAATGATAACTTGACACTTAGGAATGATAACTTGTCCTCAAAATGATAACTTGGCATAGAATTTAAATATTAATGGATTTTGGCATTTCAAAACCTCTATGCACATGGAAATAAGCATGAAATGAGAAATGTCAACTACTTATCACAATGTATGCATTCCAAGTATAATTGGCCCAAAAATAGGCAAAAGTGGGACTCGATATGTATGAATTGCATCTAAAATGGGTTAGAAACATATAGTGATCAGCAAGTGATCAAACTCTCCCAAGCTTAGCCTTTTGCTTGTCCTCAAGCAAAACATTCGGAAATTAAGGATGAATTTGAATTTGCCATCCACAAATGAATAGAAAGATCAGCCGAATAATATCTAAATGAGTTTCCCACTTAGCTAACATTCCATTCCATTCTTTCCAATCCCAAATTCTAGCTCAGGAGTCACAAAGGTTAATGCAAATTTAAGCCATGATAGAAGTACTAACATTAACTAAATTGGATTATAAGGATTGTCATCTTTACTAAAAAATTTAAAACACCAATCTCTTCATGAACAGACTTTCCTTTCTTTGCTTAAACATGTATGAAAACTTGACTTTTATTCATGAGGATGCATTAAACAAGTTTGCACCTGATTTTTATTCATGCTGGTCATAGGATAAAAATCCTGGCTTTATTCAGGAGAGGTTCCTTTTTGGAATTTTCACTCTCTTTATTCATGTATGCATGCAATGCAAAATGCAACTTTTCATTTTCCTTTTTTCTTTCTTTTTCATTCTGTTCATGAAGTGAGCAATGGTTCAAACTCAAGTATAGGTTAGATCCTTAAACGCAAATAGTCAAGAATTCCTATTTAACATGGCAGCAAGATCCTTGACTCCTTTCTAGACATCTTCTGCTTTCTAATTAATCCATGAATGTAGCTAGTGTTAATCCACAAAAAAGAAAAATTTCAGCTGAAAATTCATTCAAATGCATCTGAATTTAAAATGTCAATTCAAGCAAGAAGGCTAATGGCCAAGTTGGCCACTTGGTATTGGAGTGCACCCACTGTCATAATGAAGTAATCTACCCATTTCAGAGTAAAAATGAATTTAGAAATGAGTTGAGCCTAAAATTTGAAAATCGAGTGATAACTAGTGATAACTTGTGAAAACCAATGATAACTTGCAAAATCTACTGATAACATGGTATGATTTATGATATGAACATTAAAATCAATTGAAAATATGGTGTAAAGGTTAGAAAAGCACCAGGTTTCCTCCTCCAAGCTTATTCTCAACACTGTCCCTAGTGTTGAAAATAAAAGGCAAGGGAGAGGAGTGGGTGGGATTGAAATGCATTAAATTGGGCATTTGAATTCTCTTAGCACTTCATCCAGAAACTTTGGGTGGTCTAATCTTCATTAGTTGCAACTGATCCTGCAGAGGAACCAAGGATATTAGTGGAATAGTAAAATAAGCCTTTTGAGTGCATAATTTTAACAATGCATTGGAAATTTCTGAAATTCACTTAAATTAATCTATAATAGATTTAGATAACCGATATGAATGGTAATTCATATAATGGTATGATCAATGTAGCATAATGGATATTAACAGTTATCATTAAGTTTTCAATGGAAAAATCAAAAGTAAGTGGGTATGGGTGCTCCCTGAATTTGAGACTTGTGAATTGAACTTGTTCTTCATCACTTATTCCTGCAAAAATAGAAAGATTAGATAGATAATGGCTTGGGTTACCTCCCAAGAAGTGCTTTTCTGTAATGTCTTTGGCTAGACATTGATACAAGGTCAAATCATCTAGGTGGTAGTGGCAAATTAGCTAGAATCAGCTCCTCCTTTGCAGAATCCATGGTCGTGGGATTGTAAAGCTTTAACCTTTGTCCATTTACCTTAAATATGTCATCCTTGTCATTCAAAAGGTCCACAGCATCATATGGATAGACTTTATGAATTTTAAATGGTCCATTCCACCTTGACTTCAACTTTCCTGGAAAAATCTTTAATCTTGAGTTGAAAAGTAGTACAAGGTCTCCCACTTTGAAATCCCTTTTCAGAATCCTACCATCATGCCATCTTTTGGTCATCTCTTTGTAGAATTCTGAATTATGACAGGCATTAAGCCTAATCTCATCCAACTCATCAATTTGAAGAAGCCTCTTTTGTCCACATGCTTGCATATCGAAATTGAGTGCCTTTAGTGCCCAATATGCCTTATGCTTCAACTCAATTGGTAGGTGACAAGTTTTCCCATAAACCAACTTGTAAAGAGAAGTGCCTATAGGGGTCTTATAGGCTGTCCTATATGCCCAAAGTGCTTCTTTCAATTTTAAACTCCAATCTTTTCTTGTCAAGGACACTGTTTTCTCCAATATGGCCTTGATTTCCCTATTTAAAATTTTTGCTTGGCCATTTGTTTGAGGATGGTAGGCAGTGGAGATCTTATGCTTAACTCCATACTTGTTTAGGATGTTCTCAAAACACTTTTCAATGAAGTGGCTGCCTCCATCACTTATAACCACCCTTGGAATTCCAAATCTTGGGAAGATTAAATCCTTAAACAACTTAATAACAGTCTTGGAATCAACAACTGTTGTGGGGATGGCTTCTATCCATTTGGACACATAATCAACAGCCAACAATATGAATTTGTATCCAAAGGAGCTAGGAAAGGGCCCCATGTAATCAATGCCCCAAACATAAAAAATTTCAACTTCTAGGATTCCATTTTGTGGCATTTCATTCCTCCTGGAGATTGAATCAGCTCTTTGGCATTGATCACAGCCCTTCACAAAGATGTGTACATCCTTTAATAAACTTGGACAATAAAATCCAGATTAGAGGACTTTGGCAGCAGTCTTGTGTGTGGCTCCATGGCCTCCATAAGGGGATGAGTGGCATGCCTCCAAGATTTTCTGAAATTCAGATTGGGGTACACATCTTCTATATATGCCATTAGGGGATTTTCTGAATAGAAGTGGATCATCCCAATAGTAATCTTTCAAGTCATGAAAGAATTTCTTTCTTTGCTGATACGTGTAGTCAGGGGGAACAATTTCACATGCAAGGTAATTGACAAAGTCAGCATACCAGGGAACTTGATTAATTGCCATTGCCACAGCCATCAAACTATCATCAGGAAATGCATCATTGATAGGAAGTGTAGAGGATTCCTAGTATCCTTCCATTCTTGATAGATGATCAGCTACTAGATTTTCACTTCCCCTTTTGTCCTTGATTTCAACATCAAATTCTTGAAGCAATAAGATCCACCTGATTAGCCTTGGCTTGGATTCCTTCTTGTTGATCAAGTGCCTCACAGCTTGGTGGTCTGTGAATACAATGACTTTGGATCCCACCAAGTAGGGTCTGAATTTGTCAAATGCATACACCACAGCAAGGAGTTCCTTTTTCAGTAGTTGCATAATTGATTTGGGCTTCATCTAGAGTCTTGCTTGCATAGCATATGACATAGTGTCTTTTCTCCCTAGTTTGTCCCAAGACTGCCCTTACAGCCTGGTCTGAAGCATCACACATAATTTCAAAAGGAAGGGTCCAATCAGGTGGCTGCACTATAGGGGCTGAGGTGAGGGCTTCTTTCAACTTCTTGAATGCCTTCATACACTCTTCATCAAAATGAAACTCAACATCCTTGGCCAGCAACTTGGTGAGGGGTCTAGTTATCATGGAGAAATCTTTAATAAACCTCCTGTAGAAGCCTGCATGCCCCAAAAAGCTTCTAATTGCCTTGACATTTGTGGGTGGTGGTAGCCTTTCAATCACCTCAATTTTTGCCTTGTCCACTTCAATGCCTTTGCTTGAGACCACATATCCTAAGACAACCCCTTCTTGGACCATAAAATGACACTTCTCCCAATTGAGGATCAAGTTGGACTCTCTACATCTTTGTAGCACCTTGGTCAAATTTTTTAGGCAAGCATCAAATGAGTCTCCATATACTGAAAAGTCTATGAAGACCTCCATAATTTCTTCAATGAAGTCTGAAAATATAGACATCATACACCTTTATAAGGTGACATGAGCATTGCATAAGCCAAAGGGCATTCTCCTATAGGCAAAAGTCCCATATGAACAAGTAAATATAGTCTTGTGTTGATCTTGAGGGTGAATTGAAATTTGCAAGAAACCTGAGTACCCATCAAGATAACAGAAATGTGAATGCCTAGACAACCTCTCCAACATCTGATCAATGAATGACAATGGAAAATGGTCCTTTCTTGTGGCATTGTTTAACTTCCTGAAGTCAATGCACATCCTCCAACCTGTAATGGTTTTTGTAGATATCAACTCATCTGAATCTGACTTCACCACTGTGATTCCTCCCTTCTTTGGCAGCACCTGCACTGGACTGACCCATTCACTATCTGAAATGGAGTATATGATTCCTGCATTCAACAACTTCAATACTTCTTTCTTTACCACTTCTTTCATGGTTGGGTTGAGTCTCCTTTGATATTCAATGGAGGGCTTGTAGCTGTCCTCCATAGGGATCCTATGCATGCAAATAGAGGGATTTATAATCTTGATGTCTTCAATTGAGTAGCCTATCACCTCCCTATACAGTTTCAACCTTTTCAGCAGCTCTTCAACCTGATCCTAGGGTAAATTAGCATTGATGATAACAGAAAAAGTTGAATTCTCTTCCAAGAATTCATATTTCAGATTGCTAGGAAGAGGCTTGAGTTCCAAATTGGAATTGACTTGAGCTGATTTGCCTTGGACTTCAGCAGTGATAACTTGTTGTAACTCCCCTTGAATTCTTGCATTTTCCACTAATATTGAAGAGTTCAGCACTGATTTATATGCCATAGCCTCTGGATCTTCCAATTCTCTCAAATGGTCAAACATTAGACACCTTTGCAATGGATCTTCAATAGGAATTATAGCTGAAACTTGCTCCACCACTTGATCCAATTGCCCATCTTCAAAATCATTTTTCTAGAAAACTTGGCCTACTGATAACTTGTGCCAAATTGAATTCAATCTTCTCCTTTCCAATTTGGAAGGTCAATCTCCCTTCCTTAACATTAATTACAGCCCCTGCAGTAGCTAGAAAGGGCCTCCCAAGGAGAATGGAGGTATTCACATCTTCATCCATATCCAATACAACAAAATCAACTGGAATATAGAATTTACCAACTTTGAGGGGTATGTCCTCAATAATCCCATGTGGATATTTGATGGATCTGTCTGCCAGCTGAAGGGACATATTTGTTGGGTTCAAATCTCCAACTTCAAGTTTGCTGCACAATGATAAGAGTATGACACTCACAGAAGCTCCCAAGTCACACATGGCTCTTTGAATTTTCCTATTCCCTATCTCACATGGAATTGAGAAGCTTCCTGGATCCTTGAGCTTAGGAGGCAACTTGTTTTGGATAATTGCATATGCCTCTTCAGTCAATGCTATAGTCTCATGCTCCAATACCCTTCTCTTCTTGATTAGAATTTCCTTTAGGAACTTGGCATATGATGGCATCTCTTGGATGGCTTCAACAAAAGGCACATTTATGTATAGCTTCTTCAGGATTTCCAAAAATTTTCCATATTGCTGGTCTTGTCTTGCCTTGATTAGCCTTTGAGGGAAGGGTACTTTGTCAAAAATCCTTGTATTTGCTTCAATTTGAGGACCTGAATTCTTGATTTCCTCACTTGGCTGTTCACTTGGCTTTTTAGCAACTCTTGAGTCTGAATTGGCTTGATTATCATCCACTTTCTTCATGGGTTCTTCCACCATCTTTCCACTCCTGAGCTGGATGGCCTTTGCTTGCTCGTTTGGATTTACTTTTGGCTATCCAGGAAAGAATAAGGGAAGTCTAGTGGATGTACTAGCCTGTTGAGCAATTTGACTTTCCAACAATTTCTGATTTGCATTCATGGCATCCAATCTAGAATTGATCTTCAATATCTCCTCTCCTTGGCTGTCCTGCTTCTTTAGAATATGTTGAAGCATCTCCTTCATTTCATTTTGGAATTGTGGTGCTTGGACTTGAGGTGGTGGCTCATACAGATTTCTTTGAATTGGTGCATTTTGGCCTTGATTTCCATAAGGTGGTGGTTGATTCCTTGGCAGGATTTTGGGCTGCCAATTTGAATTCTGCATAGGAGCCCCTTGATAATTATTGCCCTTGTAAGAAAAGTATGGATGATTCCTATTTTCTGGAGTGTAGAATTCAGTAAGAGGTTTAATTCCATAATTTCCCACAGTATTGATTTGATCCACTGTTTGCTCCACTTGTTGCATAATCAAATTGCAATTTTCTAACACATGGCCTTGATTCCCACATACACAACACCTTGTTTCAGGATTGGAAGCCCTATTGCCATTGGGAGTCAAGTTCAACCTCTCCAAAGTTTTGTACAGTACCTCTTCAAATTGGGATGACAATTGGTTCACTGAATTATCCATAGGAGGCCTTCTGGTTCTATCATGTGTGAGGAAGTGATGGTTCTTTGCAATGTTCTCTATCAGTTGGTAGGCATTGTCTATATTTTTGGATGCAAAGATACCTCCTGCTGCAGTGTCCAATGCCACCTTGCTAGGATAGTTCAATCCCTTATGAAAATAGTTGACTAATTGTCACTTTTCAAATTCATGGAGGGGACATGCCCTTAACAACCCTTGAAGCCTTTGCCATGCCTCACAAATGTTCTCTTGGTCCAACTGATAGAATCTGACTATTTGATCTCTGAAGTTATCAGTTTTTGAAGGAGGAAAGAATTCTGAAAGAAACAATTGGACAATTGATTCCCAAGTGGCCACCTCTTTAGGATTCAATCCTTTGAACCATGTATTGGCTTTATCTTTGAGTGAGAAGGGAAATAATCTCATATATACTGCATTCATGGGGATATTATTGAAGTTGACAGTGCTACATATCTCCTTGAAATTGTCCAAATGACAAGCTGGATCTTCAATCCCAAGTCCAGAAAATTGACTTTGTCTAATCATAGAAATCAAGGCTCGATTAACTTCAAAGTTTGCCACAGGTGCTAAGGCTCCTCCCCCTGATTGATTCCTTGCATTGCTTGGTGAATAACAGTCCCTAAGAGTTCTAGGAGCTACCATATTTTGATTCACAACTTCTTCAAATTCAGGGTTGTATGCCTCTTCCTCTTCTTCTTCAAATATCCTTCTCCTTGCCTCAAGCCTTTGCAATCTCCTTCTTCTTAGAAATCTTCTTTCAGGCTCAGGATCTGATTGGTAATGTTCCTCTTGATGGTCCAAGTCCTACATAAAGAGATTCAGAAGTATCAAATTCAAGAAAGAAATGAAAGCTAGACAAAAGTGAAAAGTAAAAAAAATGATAACTTGCAAAAACTGAAAATTGGCCTAACAAATAAACTAAAAACTAATCTAAAACTAATCTAAACTCTTTAAGTTAGCCTAATTTACCTCAAATCCTCGGCAACGGCGTCAAAAACTTGATAGTGATATTTGGATTTTCTAGTGATAACTTGCTGAAATTAAGTAAAAGGGTCAATTTTTCATTTTTTTGGTCTCCCAACTCACTAGCTGCAAGTGCACAGGTAAGTTGTAGTAGACTCAGGTTGTCGTATCCACAAGAATTTGAAGTCTAAGGCACCCTAAAACAATCTAAATTAGTTCTACTTTAATGGCTAAAAACATATTTTCAAAGGGAAGTGAAAACAGATTTTTAATGGAAAGTAAAATGATAACTGAATTTTGGGTTTTGGAAACTTATCAAAACTGAGATATAAATGCTAGATTAAAGTCTAGAAATGTTTAACTATCAATGAGGAAGGTTCTTATAGGAATTGGGGTTCATCTAAATTAATTAAGGATGGATAGGATCAAGTTATCATTAAATGTTCAATTTAGATTCAACTTGAAATGTGACTGCTCTCACAGCTCAATTAGCCTTTAACTAAGTAATATATGATCATATAGTTGATAGTTAGGTTGAATCAAAAGAGGATCTTCACTAAAAATTATGTTATCATTGAATGCAATTGAATGTTCAATGCTGATTTTTACAATTCAAAGAAACTTTGGAATGATAACTTGTAATTGCAATCATAAAAAGATGGAATCATTCCAATCAATCAAACCAGGATGACATCTACCCAAATATGGTGCTTTGCTCCTTGATTCATCTCTGAATTCCAGGGGGATTTTAATTCAATCTCTCGGTTGCAAAATAGAATGAAATTCACACAAAACTCCAATTAAAGGGGTTAAGAAACATCCTATCAAAAGGGGGGGGGGAGGGGAATTCATTGATTGTCCAATGCTCCTTGGGTCATCTCTGACTCTCAAGAATGGCCTTAAGACTACCTCTCAGTAGTGGATTAAAATGAAGCTTAACAATGGAAATCAGAATTCAATTGGAAATCAGAAACTAGAAATAAGTAAATAGAATTCTACAATTCAGGAAATCAGAATCATATATCAATGGAACTAGGTTTATCAATTGCTTCTTGACCCATCTCTGGACTATAAGACATCCCTAAACTTCACTTATCAGTGATTGGAAGAATTCAGGGGACTCAATTGGTAAAACAGATTCCAATAAGAAATCAGAAAAATCAGAATTCAGGTTTTCATTTCAGAAATCAGTGAAACAATATGATTGGAGTCAAATGATTGTCCAAACATCTTGATTCTTTCCTAAACAAGATAGAAACAATAGCAACTTCCCAAGGACTTAATTAATCAAATTGTGAGTGAAGAACATGTTCAAACAACCATAAAAATCAGAATCAGATTCAGAAATTCAGGAAACCAGGGAATCAGAATTCAGAAATCAAGTTTGCAATAAAATTAACCCCAGAAATCTGATATTATCTCTTAATTCATTCCTGAAAGATGTTTAGATCAAATAAGACTTCTCAGTCATCAATTACACATGGATCTAATGACAACATAGCATAAATCAATGTAGAACATTTCTGAAATATGAAATCAGGATTAATTTCAGTGCAGGATTATAAACCATTCCATATTCATCCAAAACTAATCTAAACTACTACTCTATCCTAGAAGAAATGGAGTTTAGCTCCTCATAATTACAAAGCTTGACATCAAATGGAATGAGAAACAAATATAAATCATTGTTCTTTGAAGCTCTCGGCCAGCAGCTTCAAGTCCAGCAGCTCCTCCACAGCAGCCTCCTTTTTTGCTTCAAACCCTTGCTCAAACCCTCAATGTCCAGCCCCCCTTTCTCTCCTCCAGAAATTTCCCTTTTATATGACTCCTATCCACCGTTGGATCAGCATCTGAATGTTCCTTATCCTTTGATTGCAGCCACCTGTCCACCCCTCTGAAATTCCAGCTGCAGATTCCTTTTTGTGTAGGAAAAAGTAGATAGTCCCCCCTACTTTTTCCACTTTTTGGCCACCTTTCTCCCTGCTATAAATCCTCAAACAGCAAGCATCAAAGCCCTTGAATGGTGTTTTGACAAATAAAGATTAAGATGATAATAGTTGCTAGCTCAGATGCGAGTTTTTGAGAACCGTTTGAATTATTAGATATCAAATGGTATTAGGTGTTGTGCAGGAATGAAAACTTGTATCAAAATTAATGAATTAAGGGGCCCAGAATGATAACTTGTCACAAATCATGGAAATTATCAAAATGCAAGTGATTCAAAGCATTAGAAGCATCAAATGGACTAGAGTAACAAGTGAGTGCATTCAGAAATCAAATATGAATGAGATTTCTAAGAAGTGATAACTTGGGTGCCCAAAAACGATAACTTATATGACTTTAAAATGATAACTTGTGATAACTTGAGTTGTGGTTATCCAAATGTGATGAAATTTGACCAACAATGAGTTAGAACAATAACAAGATGATTGCTTAAGGTCCCTGTGCACAATTAATGATTTTGCATGTCGAAATGACAGAATTTCCCTTTAACGATAACTTGGCATAGGAAAAATGATAACTTGTTCAAATGGTTTTAAAACTTTGCACAAGTTGAGATGTGACTATCCATATATGATTTATACATGATAATGATGGATTTAGGGTAAGAAAACCATTGAAAATAAGTTCACTCAAAATAATGATAACTTGACACTTAGGAATGATAAGCTGTCCTCAAATTGATAACTTATCATAGAATTTAAATATTAATGGATTTTGACATTTCAGAACCTCTATGCACATGGAAATAAGTATGAAATGAGGAATATCAACTAGTTATCACAATGTATGCATTCCAAGTATAATTGGCCCAAAAATAGGCAAAAGTGGGAATCGATATGTATGAATTGCATCTAAAATGGGTTAGAAACATATAGTGATCAGCAAGTGATCACCTGTCAATGACAAGCTGAGATAATTGTACTTGATTGTTGAAGCTATCCACAGATTGAGATCTCTACTTGATCACATAATACTTTTTAAACCTCCTTGAAGTGGAGAAGGAAGAAAGTCTAGTCTAAGACTATAAAGAATGACGCTTACTGGGAGGCAACCCAGTCTAATAATACTTTTCATTTTGTTTTTGCAGGAATTAAACAAGTGCACCAACTAAAGTTTCTGATAGAGCATTGCATTGCATATACCCCCACCTAATGCATCAACTACCACGAACTATAACTCTCTTACTTTTGATTTATCAATTGCTATACCTTTCGATTATACTCTGACTAAAGTCTTTTCTGCAGACATAGAAGTCGAAGAAGAAGGGAGCAAGTGAAGAAAGAAGACAGAGCAACATACCCCCATCTGAACTGAAAAAAAAAATTGAATCATACCTGCAAGTTAAAAAATACTTTCCTTTGCATTTTACACTCTCCCAACTTGTTTCAACACTGAGGATAGTGTTGAAATTAAGTATGATCTAACTCTTATTTATCTATTACCATGATTTTGAAGTCAAATTTTAACATTTTTCACAGCGTGCTGTACTTTTACGTCCTAGTTACAAATTTTCACTTTTCATATACATTTGCTGCTAGGAATCAAAACTGTGATCATATTCTTATTTCTGAACTACATTTTCTTAGTTTCCCATGCATTAATTAGAAAGCATTAGGAAAAATTGTGTCTGCATGTAGGATAACCTTTGTGCATGATCTGTCCAATGCATCCCTGAACATGTAACATTTCAATTGCTAAAACCCTTACTTGGATCAAAGTGACAGTTACATGTCCAGAAAATATCTTCCATCCCTTAGCATTAAGGATCCACAAGAAATTGCAACTTTAAATTCCCAAAGTAAAGTAAAGTGAAAGTGAAAGTGCAATAAGTTCAAATTATAAAACTCCAACTCCCGTCTTAAGTAAGAGTGCCAGGAGGAGTAAAAAAAATCTTTTTAAAAAATTCTTGAGCTTGCTGCATGAAATATGTGTGGCCACTATGTATAATTACAGAGCTATTGAGCATATTTTTAGTTACTCTTGCTTTAAGTTTGGGGGAGTAAAAAGGGGAAGTAAATGTAAAGTTGCAAACAAAAAAATGAAAAGAAAGGAAAATGTTGTACAAAATTTTCGAAAAGGATCTTTAGAATTAGGGGAATGTGCTAAAAGCTAGTATGGACTTATTAAAGGAGTAAATCCTTTCTCAGAATTGTTACTTTTGTGATACAATCTCAAGTGTACTTAATTGACCTAAAATTTGCTAATTGATGCTTGAGCAATTATGTATGGTGAGTTTTTTCTACTATGGCTAATTGTTTCCTTTTGTGGCTATTTCAATTATTGTATCTTGCCTTAAATTTCTAACTTTTGCTTGAGGACAAGCAAAAACTCAAGTTTGGAGGAATTTGATGACATGAATTTCTTACTCGTTATTGTTAGGGTAGAAGCATGATTTTCTTGACTTATGCTATAATTAAATAACATAAAATCTACATTTTTATCTTTTTGCTTGTTATATGAAATCTCCATGTCATCTTAACTCTTTTGCTAAAAATATAGATAAATCTTCTAAATTTATAAACTTTTATCTTTCAGCAGGTACTTTCACGTTGCATGGGGGTATCTGGCGCTGCTAAGCTCAGAAGTTGAGCTGGCAGAAAAGACAGTTGTCACTTGACATGCGCAGGGAACAAAAATTGAGTTTGCAGAAAAAGAAAAGCACTAGGACAGGTGTCACACATCCACCTGCCTTATGAAGGAAAGAGAGAGGAATCAAACATAATGTGATATATCAGGCTACACAGGTATCACACATCAAATGGCTGAGCAAAAGGAGATGTTGAACAAGGGACAAGTGTCAAAGATCCAATGGTGGACAGAAATGATGCCAGGATATAAAAAAGAAATAAGGTCTCAAGGAAAAGAGGGTTGGCCAACAATGATCGAGAGATAATATTGGAGAGCAACCATGGAAGCAGCTTGAGTGCTGGAGGAGGCCAACCATGAAGGAAGTCAGGTCACCTTTGGGAGGAGAGAGAACTAGCCGAGCTGAGAAGGGAGGCTGGAACTCTACTACATTGTTGTTGTCTTTTGCTACTTTTAGTCTGTCATTTTACTACTTTTGTCCTAACTCATTGCTGTTTAAATTTGATCACATTTGGATAATCACAACCAAAGTTATGACAAGTTATCATTTTTAAGGCATCAAGTTATCGTTTTGGCACCCAAGTTATCATTCATATGAAATCTTATTCATATTTGATTTCTGACCTCATTCACTTGCCATCCTACTCTCTTTTATGCCTTCAATGCTCTGAACCATCCATATTTGATCATTTTCTAAGATTTATGTAAAATTATTATTTCGGGTTCTCAAACTTATCATTTTAATTACTGATTTCACATCTTCGTAACACCATATTTTATTTGATATTTGAGCTGACCCTAGTGGTTTTCCTTATCCTTATTTGTTCATTTCCTATTTGAGGACTTTGATGCTTGATGTTCTATCTCTTCTTGCAGGGAAAAACAAGTTGCAAAAAGTTGGAAAAAGGTGGGGGACCACCTACTTTTGCTATCCAAAAAGCTGTCTTCTACAGCTGATTCCAGGTCCAGAGGACACTTGGCACAATCAAGGCATAAGGAATTATCTGATGCTGATCTAAGGGTGATAAAAGGTCATATATAAGCTAGAAACCCTAGGGAAGAAAGGGGGAGGTCGGCCATTATGCAGGAGGGTTGGATTGGAGCTGAAGTGGAGATGTTCTTGAGCTGAAGGAGCTATTTTCTGTCAACAGCCCTCATTCCAGGATGATTAGCTTTTGTTTTTCACTCTATTTTGTATTTAAGTTTGTAATTATGAGGAGCTAAATCCTATGTCTCCTAGGATAGGGTAGTAGTCTAGGTTAATTGTGGATGGACTAAGGACAATTCTGATTTCCTAAACTTATATCAATTATGTTTGCTGAAATTTGTATTGATATGAACCTGATTCTTGTCATTGTAGGTCCTATTTGTATTTAAAACTGAGAAGTTGTCATTTGATCTAATCTTTATTCAGAAATGAATTAAGAACCAATGCCAAGTTTTCTGGATTCCATCTTGATTACAAATCTAATTTCCTAAATCTAATTTTTCCTGAATTCTAATTTCTGAATTGCCCAAATATGTTTTCATCATTTTGGAGCCATAATTTATTTATAACTAAGAGGTTACTTATGTTTTTCTTCTTGTTCAGAAATGAATCAAGAGATAATGGTGTTTGCAAAGTTTTAACCCCGAATTATTACAACTTTTCATTACTGATTTTCAAATTTGTTTCCTGAATTTGTGGAATCTGCCTTGTCATTGTTAAACCTCTGCTTTAACCTACCATTGAGAGGTGGTCTTATGGCTTCCTTGATGTTCAGAGATGAACCAAGGAGCAATTGCATGTTCTGAATTCCCTTATATGAATTAAGTGCTGATTTCTATCCAATCCATTAATGGAAATGTGGATTTCATTTGAATTTGCAGCTGAGAGGCTGATTTTAAATCCTCTTGTAGTTTAGAGGTAAACCAAGGAGCATTTGCATTAATATTGGATTAATTTCATCCCTGTTTAGTTGATTGAAGCATTTCCTTCATTTTCAAAGTGCAATTTAGAAGTTATCATTTCAGATTTTGTTGAATTACCAAAAAAATCAGCAAGTGAATTGGATTGAACTTAATGATAACTTAATTTTCAAGGGGGATCTGCTTCTAATTCAACTTGGCTAACAATTATATGATAATATATTATTTAATTCTGGTCTAATTGAGCTGTGAAAATAGCCATATTAAGGGTTGAATCAAATTTGACTAAAAAGTGATAACTTGTCCCTTTCTATTCATAATTAAATTAGATGAACCCCAATTCCTAGGAGAACCTTCCTCCTTGATAGTTAAACCCTTTGAGCCTCTAGTTTAGCATTTACAATTCAGTTTAGTTAACTTTTTAGAAATCTAAAAATAGTTGTCATTCTGCGTTTTTGAAAAATCTGTTTTCATTTCCTTTTGAAATTCTTTTTTTACCACTTTTAATTACATTACTCTAAATTATTTTTAGGTAGTCTAGGACTTCAAATCACTGTGGATACGATATTTATGATTACTATAATTGACCTGTATACTTGCAGTTAAGAGTGAGTTAGGGAGTTGAAACAAAAATTGAAAATTTTGACTTTTGACCCAAAAATCAGCAAGTTATCCCTAAACCCCTCAATATCACTATCAAGTTTTTGGTGTCGTTGCCGGAGATTTGAGGTCAATTAGACTATCTTAGATAGTTTAGATTAGTTTTAAACTAGTTTTATGTCCATTTATTAGGCCAATTATCAGTTTTTGCAAGTTATCATTCCCAATTTTCCAATTTTGTCTAGTTTTCTTTCTTTTCTCAATTTGATACTTCTGAATTCATTTGTGCTGGATTTGAACAATCAAGAAGACCATTATCAATCAGATCATGAACCTGAAAGAAGATTCTTGAGAAGGAGAAGATTGCAAAGAATTGAGGCAAGAAGAAGGATTTTTAAAGAAGAGGAAGAGGAGCAAGTAAACATGGCTGCACCAAGGACTTTGAAGGATTGCTATTCCCCTAGTAATGTCAAAAATCAACAAGGGAACGGAGTCCTAGCACTAGCTGCAAACTTTGAAGTGAATCCAGCCTTGGTGACAATGATAAGGCAATACCAATTTTCTGATTTAGGGAATGAAGATCCAGCCTAACACTTGGATAATTTCAAGGAGATTTGCAGCACTGTCCACTTCAATAATACACCCATGGATGCTGTCTACATGAGGTTGTTCACTTTCTCACTCAAGGACAAGGCCAAGACTTGATACAAGACCCTCAAACCAGAAGAGATGGCTACTTGGGAATCTATTCTTCAATTGTTTCTAGCTGAATTCTTCCCACCTAGAAAAACTGATAACTATAGAGATCAGATTGTGAGGTTCTACCAATTGGATCAAGAGAATATATCTGATGCATGGCAAAGACTTCAAAGCTTGTTGAGGACATGTCCACATCATGGCTTTGAGAAATGGCAACTTGTCAACTATTTTCACAAAGGATTGAATTACCCCAGCAAGGTTGCATTGGATACAGCTGCAGGAGGGATAATTGCATCAAGAAACATTGATGAAGCCTACCAATTGATTGAGAACATGGCCAAGAATCACCATTTCCTTACACATGACAGGACAAGAAGGCCATCCAGTGAAAATCAAGTCAATAACATTGCTGTCCAGATTGAAGAAGAATTGAAAAAGACATTGGAAAACCTGAATTTGTCCACTAATATAGGAAAGTCTTCAAATCAGAAATCAAGGTGTGATGTATGTGAAAACTAGGGCCATGTCACTGAGAGTTGCAACTTGATAATGCAGCAATATGAGCAATTCATAGATCAAGTCAATGCTGTGGGGAATTATGGAGTCAAGCCACCTGCTGAATTTTATACTCCAGAGAATAGGAACCATCCCTACCTCTCCTACAAGGCCAATCACTATCAAGGGCCACCTATGCAGAATTCTAATTGGCAACCCAAGATTTTGCCAAGGAATCAACCTCCACCATACCAGCCTCCACATGTTCCAATGCAAAGACCTCCTTTTGAGCAACCACCACTAACTCAACCTTCTCAACTATCAATAATAGAGGAGATGCTGCAACAAATTTTGAAGAAGCAAGGCAATCAGTAGGAGGCAATTTTGAAAATTAATTCTAGACTTGATACTATTGAGAACCAAGTTGCTCGGCAACCTAACACCTCAGCTAGACCTCCCACATTATTACCTAGACAACTTGAATTGAACCCCAAAGAGCAAGTCCAAGCTGTCCAGCTCAGAAGTGGGAAAATTATAGAAGAACCAATGAGGAATGTTAAGGGAAATCCAACTGAAGTCAATACAAGTTCAGGACCTGTAGAAATGTCAAATGAGGGGGCTGTCTTGGAAAATCAGACTCAACATCCTCAAGGTGAAGTCAAAGCTAGAATTTTTTATAAGGTTCCTTTCCCTCAAAGGCTAATCAAGGCAAGGCATGACCAACAATATGGAAGATTTATTGAAATCTTGAAGAAGTTGTATGTAAATGTGCCATTTGTAGAGGCAATTCAGGAGATGCCTTCATATGCAAAATTTTTGAAGGAGATCCTTACCAAGAAGAGGAGAATTATGGAACATGAGACCATTGCCTTGATTGAGGAACCTCTGCAATCATCCAAAATAAATTGCCACCCAAGTTGGAAGATCCAGGAAGCTTCTCTATACCTTGTGAAATTAGAAATAGAAAGATTCAAAGGACAATGTGTGATTTGGATGCTTCTGTGAGTGTCATACCATTATCTTTATGCAGGAAGCTTGAAGTTGGAGATTTGAAGCGTACAAAAAATATCTCTACAGCTAGCAAACAGATCTATCAAGTACCCATATGGAATCATTGAGGACATACCCCTCAAAGTTGGCAAATTTTACATACCAGTAGATTTTGTGGTAATTGACATGGATGATGACTTGAATACCCCCATTCTTCTTGGGAGACCCTTCTTTGCTATTGCTGGAGCTATCATTGATGTCAAGGAGGGCAGATTGACATTTCAAATTGGGGAGGACAAGATAGAATTTAATTTGGCACAATTTATCAGTAGGCCAAATTTTCAAGAAAATGACTTTGAAGAGGGGCAGCTAGATCAAGTTGTTCAGCAAGTTTTGCCATAATTTCCATTGAAGATCCATTGCAAAGGTGCCTCATGTTTGATCATTTGAAAGAACTAGAGGATCCAGAGGCTAAGACATACAAATCAGTGCTGAATTCTTCAAAATCAGTGGGAAATTCAGAAATTCAGTGTGAGGTACAACAAGTTATCACTGCTGAAATCCAAGGCAATTCAGCTCAAGCCAATTCTTCCAAATTGGAGCTCAAGCCTCTCCCTAGCAACCTGAAGTATGAATTCTTGCGGGAAAATTCAACATTTCCAGTAATTGTCAATGCAAATTTGCCAAAAGATCAAGTTGAAGAGTTGCTGAAAAAACTAAGGTTGTACAAGGAGGTAATTGGCTATTCTATTGATGACATTAACGGTATCAATCCCTCAATTTGCATGCATAGGATCCCCATGGAGGACAGCTACAAACCCTCCATTGAATGCCAAAGAAGACTCAACCCAATTATGAAGGAAGTTGTCAAAAAGGAAGTATTGAAGTTGCTGAATGTTAGGATTACTTATTCCATTTCAGATAGTGAATGAGTCAGCCCTGTCCAAGTGGTGCCAAATAAAGGAGGGATTACAGTAGTGAAATCAGATACAAATGAATTGATACCCACCAGGACAGTCACAAGTTGGAGAATGTGTATTGATTTCAGGAAATTGAACAAGGCAACCAGGAAGGACCACTTCCCACTTCCTTTCATTGATCAAATGTTAGAGAGGTTGGCAAGACACTCCCACTTCTGTTATCTAGATGAATATTCAGGCTTCCTGCAGATTCCATTCACCCTCAGGACTAACACAAGACAACCTTTACTTGTCCATATGGGACCTTTGCTTATAGGAGAATGCCCTTTGGTCTATGCAATGCACCTCCCACTTTCCAAAGATGTATGATGTCTATCTTCTCAAACTTTATTGAAGACATAATGGAAGTATTTATGGATGACTTTTCAATATATGGAGATTCAATTGAAGCTTGCCTAGAAAATTTGACAAGGGTCCTACAAAGGTGTAGGGAATCAAATCTAATTCTGAATTGGGAGAAATGTTATTTCATGGTCCAGGAAGGGGTTGTTCTAGAACATATTGTGTCTAGTAGAGGAATTGAAATGGATAAAACAAAGATTGAGACAATTGAGAAGTTGCCACCCCAAAGAATGTCAAGGCAATTAGGAGCTTTTTGGGGCATGCAAGCTTTTACAGGAGGTTTATCAAAAACTTTTCAATGATAACCAGGCCTCTTACCAAGCTGCTGGACAAAGATGTTGAGTTCAAATTTGATGAACAATACTTAAAGGCCTTTAACCACTTGAAGGAAGCTCTCACTTCAGCTCCAATAGTGCAGCCACCAGATTGGGCATTGCCTTTTGAGCTCATGTGTGATGCTTCTGACCAGGCAGTAGGGGCTGTGCTGGGTCAAACCAAGGAAAAGAAGCACTATGTTATATGTTATGCTAGCAAGACATTGGATGAAGCCCAAGTCAATTATGCCACCATTGAAAAGGAATTGTTGGCTGTTGTGTTTGCCTTTAACTAAGTAATTGTCTTCACTGATCATCAGGCAGTAAGGCACCTGATCAACAAGAAGGAATCCAAGCCAAGGCTCATCAGATGGATCTTGTTATTGCAAGAATTTGATGTAGAAATCAGGGACAAAAGAGGTAGTGAGAACTTAGTTGCTGATCATCTTTCCAGGATGGAGGGAGTCCAAGAATCCTCAATACTTCCTATTAATGATTCCTTTCTAGATGACTTTTTGATGGCAATATCAGCAAACTCAATTCCCTGGTATGCAGACATTGTGAATTACCTGGCTTGTGGGATGTCCCTCCTGATTACAATTATCAACAGAAAAAGAAGTTTTTCCATGATCTAAAGGATTACTACTGGGATGACCCCTTGTTGTTCAGAAAATCCCCTGATGGCATGTACAGGAGATGTGTACCACAATCAGAATTCCAGGACATCTTGGAGGCTTGCCACTCATCTCCATATGGTGGGCATGGTGCCACACAGAAGACAGCAGCAAAAATCCTTCAATTTGACTTATATTGGCCTAGCTTATTCAGAGATGCCCATTTGTATGTGAAAAGTTGTGATGAATGCCAAAGAGCAGGTTCCATCTCAAGAAGAAATGAAATGCCACAACAAGGAATTCTGGAGGTGGAGATATTTGATGTTTGGGGCATTGACTATATGGGCTCATTCCCTAGTTCATATGGATTCAAGTTTATATTGTTGATTGTGGACTATGTGTCTAAATGGATAGAAGCAATTCCAACCATAGCTGCTGATTCCAGGGCTGTCATTAAATTGTTCAAGGAGATAATCTTTCCAAGATTTGGAATCCCAAAAGTAGTCATAAGTGATGGAGGGAGTCATTTCATTGAAAAGTATTTTGAGAACCTCCTAAACAAGTATGGAGTTAAGCATAAGGTCTCCACATCATATCACCCTCAAACAAATGGCCAAGCAGAAATTTCAAATAGGGAAATCAAGGCCATATTGGAGAAAACAGTATCCTTGACAAGAAAAGATTGGAGTTTGAGGCTAAATGAGACACTTTGGGCATATAGGACAGCCTATAAAACCCCTATAGACACTTCTCCTTACAAATTGGTTTATGGAAAGACATGTCATCTACCAATTGAGTTGAAGCATAAGGCATATTGGGCAGTGAAGGCATTCAATTTTGATATGCAAGCATGTGGACAAAAGAGGCTTCTACAAATGGATGAGTTGGATGAAATTAGGCTAAATGTCTACCATAATTCAGAATTCTACAAGGAGAGAACCAAGAGATGGCATGATAGCAGAATCATGAAGAAAGAATTCAAGGTTGGAGACTTGGTATTGTTGTTTAATTCAAGGTTGAAATTATTTCCTGGAAAGTTGAAATCAAGATGGAGTGGACCCTTCAAAGTCCACAAAGTTTATCCTTATGGAGTTGTGGATCTTCTGAATGATAAAGATGACATATTCAAGGTCAATGGACAGAGGTTGAAGCCATATAATCCCACAGCTCAAGATTCAGCTAAGGAGGTGCTAAAATTGCAAGATTTGCCGATTCTACCTAGCTGAATTCAAGTGGAAAAATGTCCAGCCTAAGATATTAAAGTAGGGCACTTCTTGGGAGGTAACCCAAGTCATTTTACACTTAACTTTTCTGTTTTGCAGGAATAAAGAAGGGAGGAATCAGATCCATCCACAAATTGACAAGAAGGGAGTATCCCTACCCTTAATTTTAATTCTTCTCACTGAAATCCTATTGATAACTGATATTATATTTTCATTCATGCTGAAATCATCATATTAATATCTGAATCATCATGCATATCAGTTGTCCCAATCCATCTTAGCTGAATTTCAGTGCATTTTAGGGAATTCCATTGCATTGTTAAATTGTGCACCCTAAAATTCTAACATTACAAATTTCACTGACATCTCTTGTCTCTATGCAGGAATTGCTACAACCTATGAAGAATGGATCACCCTAAGCCCCTGATTGAGATGCAAGAACAATTGGAAGGGATCAAATGCACAAATTTCATTAATTTCATACCCTCCCAACCCTCTCCCTTGCATTAATTTCCAAAACTGTGGACAGTGTTGAAGCTAAGCTTGGGGGAGGAAACCTGGTGCTTTTCTAACTTTTACACCATGTTTTCAATCTATTTTAATACTTATATCATCATTTACCACCAGGTTATCATTGTTTGAACAAGTTATCACTCGGTTGTCACAAGTTATCACTCGGTTATCATTTTTTGGGCTCAACTCAATTCTGAATTTATTTTAACTCTAAAATGGATAAAATACTTCATTATGACAGTTGGTACACTCCAATACCAAGTGGCCAACTTGGCCATTAGTCTTGTTGCTTTAATTGGCTATTCAATTCAGATGCACTTGAATCAATTTTCAGCTGAAAATTTTTCTTTTTGTGGGTAACACTAGCTGACATTCATGGATTAAATTGATAATATCAGATGTCTAGAAGGGAGTCAAGGCTCTTGCTGCCATGTTAAATAGGAAAACTTGACTTTTTGGACCAAGAGATCTAAACTATACTTGAGTTTGAACTATTGCTCTCTTTATGAACATGATAGAAAAAGAAAAATGGAGAAAAAAAAGTGAAAAGTTGCATTTTCCATTGCATGCATGCATAAATAAAGAGAGTGAAATTCCAAAAAGGAACCTCTCCTGAATAAAGTCAGGATTTTTATCCTGTGACCAGCATGAATAAAAATCAGGTCTTGACCTGTTTACTTGCATTTCATGAATAAAAGTCAGGTGTTAAACATGTTTAAGCAATGAAAATCTGTTCATGAAGGAATTTGTAGTTCAACCTTGTAGTAAAGTTGACAATTCCTACAATTCAAACATCTTATTGCTAGTACTTCTTACATGGCTTAAATTTGCTTTAGCCTCTGTGATTCCCTAGCTAGAAATTGAGTTTTTGGAAAGAAGGAAGTGTTGGCAAAGTGGGAAACTCATTGGACTCAATTCAGCTGACTTTTAATTCATTTGTGGACTTTTAATTCAATTGTACTTAATTTCTAAATGTTTTGCTTGAGGACAAGCAAAAGTCTAAGCTTGGGAGAGTTTGATCACTAGCTGATCATAGTATGTTTTTAACCTATTTTCTATTCAAATCATATATATCGAGCCCCTATTTTGCATAACTGTTGGCAAATTATGTTTGGAATACATAGATTATGATAACTAGTTGATCTTCCTCATTCTATGCATAATTCCATGTGCATAGAGGTTCTGAATTGCTAAAATTCATAAATATTTCATTTCTATGCCAAGTTATCATTTTTAGGACAAGTTATCACTCCAATAGGCCAAGTTATCATTATTTTGAGTGAGCTGATTTTCAATGATTTTCTTGCCCTAAATCCATTACTATCATGAATGAATCATATTTGGATGATCATATCTCAACTTGTGCAAAATTATAAATCCATTTGAACAAGATATCATTTTTCAATGTCAAGTTATCGTTAAAGGGCAAAACTATCATTTTGATATGCAAAACTATCAAATCTTCACAAAGGCATTAAGCAATCATTATATTATTATCCTAACTCATTGCTGTTCAAATATGATCACATTTGGATAACCACAACCAAAGTTATGACAAGTTATCATTTTAAGGCATTAAGTTATTGTTTTGGCACCCAAGTTATCATTCCTATGAAATCTTATTCATATTTGATTTCTGACCTCATTCACTTGCCATCCTACTCCCTTTTATGCCTTCAATGCTCTGAACCATCCATATTTGATCATTCCGGGTTCTCAAAGTTATCATTCCGGGTTCTCAAACTTATCATTTTAATTACTGATTCACATCTTCATAACACTAAATTTTATTTGATGTTTGAGCTGACCCTAGTGGTTTTCCTTATCCTTATTTTTCATTTCCTATTTGAGGACTTTGATGCTTAGTGTTCTATCTCTTCTAGCAGGAAAAAATAAGTTGCAAAAAGTTGGAAAAAGGTGGGGGGACCACCTACTTTTGCTGTCCAAAAAGCTATCTTCTGCAGCTGATTCCAGGTCCAGAGGACACTTGGCACAATCAAGGCATAAGGAATTATCTCAAGCTGATCTAGGGGTGATAAAAGGTCAGATATAAGCTGGAAACCCTAGGGAAGAAAGGGGGAGGTCGGCCATTATGCAGGAGGGCTGGATTGGAGCTGAAGTGGAGATGTTCTTGAGCTGAAGGAGCTATTTTCTGTCAACAGCCCTCATTCCAGGATGATTAGCTTCTGTTCTTCACTCTATTTTGTATTTAAGTTTGTAATTATGAGGAGCTAAATCCTATGTCTCCTAGGATAGGATAGTAGTCTAGGTTAATTGTGGATGGACTAAGGACAATTCTGATTTCCTAAACTTATATCAATTATGTTTGCTGAAATTTGTATTGATATGAACCTGATTCTTGTCATTGTAGGTCCTATTTGTATTTACAACTGAGAAGTTGTCATTTGATCTAATCTTTATTCAGAAATGAATTAAGAACCAATGCCAAGTTTTCTGTATTCCATCTTGATTACAAATTTGATTTCCTAAATCTGATTTTTCCTGAATTCTGATTTCTGAATTGCCCAAATATGTTTTCATTATTTTGGAGCCCTAATTTATTTATAACTGAGAGGTTACTTATGTTTTCCTTCTTGTTCAGAAATGAATCAAGAGATAATAGTGTTTGCAAAGTTTTAACCCCGAATTATTGCAACTTTTCATTACTGATTTTCAAATTTGTTTCCTGAATTTTTGGAATCTGCCTTGTCATTGTTAAACCTCTGCTTTAACCTACCATTGAGAGGTGGTCTTATGGCTTCCTTGATGTTCAGAGATGAACCAAGGAGCAATTGCATGTGCTGAATTCCCTTATATGAATTAAGTGCTGATTTCTATCCAATACATTAATAGAAATGTGGATTTCATTTGAATTTGCAACTGAGAGGCTGATTTTAAATCCTCTTGTAGTTTAGAGATAAACTAATGAGCATTTGCATTAATATTGGATTGATTTCATCCCTGTTTAGTTGATTGAAGCATTCCCTTCATTTTCAAAGTGCAATTTAGAAGTTATCATTTCAGATTTTGTTGAATTGCCAAAAAAATTAGCAAGTGAATTGGATTGAACTTAATAATAACTTGATTTTCAGGGGGATCCTCTTCTAATTCAACTTGGCTAACAATTATATGATAATATATTGTTTAGTTCTGGTCTAATTGAGCTGTGAAAACAACCATATTAAGGGTTGAATCAGATTTGACTAAAAAGTGATAACTTGTTCCTTTCCATCCATAATTAAATTAGATGAACCCCAATTCCTAGGAGAACCTTCCTCATTGATAGTTAAACCCTTTGAGCCTCTAGTTTAGCATTTACAATTCAGTTCAGTTAACTTTTTTGAAATCTAAAAACAGTTGTCATTATGCATTTCTGAAAAATCTATTTTCATTTCCTTTTGAAATTTTGTTTTTACCACTTTTAATTGCATTAGTCTAAATTGTTTTTAGGTAGTCTAGGACTTCAAATCACTGTGGATATGACATTTAGGGTTGCTACAATTGACATGTATACTTGCAGTTAAGAGTGAGTGAGGGAGTTGAAACAAAAATTAAAAATTTTGACTTTTGACCCAAAAATCAGCGAGTTATCCCTAAACCCCTCAATATCACTATCATAGGGCATGCTAGAATACTATGTAGACTCGATCGCATGCTTGTAAATCATCACTGGATTGATCCTTTTCCTGGCCTTCAACTCTCCTCCCTTCCCCAATGTGCTTCTGACCACGCTCCTATCCTTTTTCAATCGAATATTTAGCTACCACATCCCTGCTCCTTTAAATATGAGCACTTCTGGCTTCAACACCCTGACACTAAGGAAATTGTCAAACACCTTTGGACTTCCCCTTCCAACCTTGATTCTATTCACAAGACCCTGCACGGCATGCGTGTAGACACTCTGCGCTGAACCATGAGGTCCTTGGTAGACTCGAAGTGCGGGTTGAAGAAACCTTACTCGCATCTCGCAACTAGAATACCTCGACTCTACCCAAGGACTCTCCACTGCCAATCTGGCCACCCTTAGGCCCACTAATCATCTCCAGGCCACCCTCCTTCGGGAAATAAACATTAAATGGTGGAGCAAGGCCCGTACGTCCCGGCTCCAACACGAAGATCGCAATACAAAATTTTTTCACCTATAAACCATTGTTAGACACAAACAAAACCTCATCTGCCAAGTCCAAACGGGCATTGGAAACTCCTTAACTCACCCCACTGCCATCCAACAAAGCTTTGTGGATCCTTATCAAACACTTTGGAGCCCCACCAATGATCCGGACACTCCTCCGAATCTTTGGCCTATTTTGCCACCATGCGACTCCTCTCTATTTCCTTCCCTCATCACCCCTGTTACTCTTGAGGAAATCCGATCTGTTGTCTAGAATATGCCATCTGGACGGGCCCTGGTCCGGATGGTTTTACCATCGATTTTTATCGTACTCATTAGGACATTGTTGGCCCCAGAATTACCTCTGAAATTCAGGGTGCCTTCCATAACAACATAATTCCTAGTCAATGGGCGAAAATCGCTCTCATCTTCATCCCAAAAAAGATGTCACCCTTAACCATAAAAGACTATCATCCTATCTCACTCTGCAATGTCCTATACAGGATCTTTGCTAAAATTCTCACCAACAGACTACGTCCCACCCTTGACAAGGTTATTAGCCCCATGCAATTAGCATTCATTCCAAATTGTAGTATTCAAGTTAACATCCTTATAGCCCAGGAACTCACACACTTCCTATCCTCTGGTTGCATTAAGCATATGCTTATCAAAACTGACATGGAAAAAGCTTTCGACCGAGTCTCATGGAACGCAATCACCCATATTCTAACACAGATGAATTATCCTCAGGAATTTATTACCTGGATTGATCTCTATATTCGATCCCCTAAGTTCTCATGTGTAATGAACGGGAATCCTTCCCCCTACTTCCCGGCTCATAGAGGTATCCGTCAGGGTAGCCCACTCTCTCCCTACTTGTTCATCATTATCTCTCAAGTTTTCATGTCACTACTTGATCATAGTATAGCATCGGGTAATATCATGCCTTTTACTCATAACCACTTCTCTCTCAGTCACCTCCCTTTTTGCAGATGACTTTTTAATATGCATCTGCGCCACCCTATCTAACTGTTGTCAACTCAATTTGCTCCTCCAATCATATGAAGCCCTCATCGAACGATGCCTGAATCCCCTTAAATTGGCTATATACTTTCCGTCTAAGCTTTGTCCCTGAAGGAGGCAATCCCTCACTAGGTACTTAGGCATCTTACCAGGCACATACCCTTTCACCTACCTCGGGCCACCCATCTCCCCAAAATATATCCCTGCCAAATAGCAAACATTCATCTTGAAGAGAATTGCCACTAGGCTTACCGGCTGGCGGCGCCGTCTCCTCAGCCAAGCGGGTCGTGCTACTCTCATCAAGTCAACCCTCTCTACCATTCCACCTACTTCCTTGGTATGACCTACTTATCCGTCGACACTCTCTCCACCCTGGAAAAGTTTAGTTGATCTTTCCTTCGGGATTTTGGTAATGGCCGCCATTCATCCCATCTCATCCGTGGTCAATCGTCCAGCTTCCTCGGGCTGAGGGTGGCCTAGGTATCAGAAACCTTCACTTTATCTAATCCTCGCTTCTTGCCTGAAAATCCTCAACCTCCTTAATTACTCATCTTCCCCTTGGGCACGACTCATCCTCTCCAAGTATGGTCCCTTCGCCTCTAGGATCTAATGCCATTGAGAAATTAGCTTGGTCTTAGCGTCTCATCCTTGATGCAATCCATGATCTTCGCCTGGGCTTCATAAAGATTATCGGCTCCGGATCGACTACCTCGGTCCTCCATGACCCTTGGATCTCCTCTATCTCTCTTAGTAGATCTCCTACCTACTTAAACATGGACTTCGACTTCTCTACTCTCAAAGCATCGGACCTCATCACAAACCACCATTGGAATACTCCCCTGATTTCTTAGATTTTTTTTATGCTTCGATTTGTGATATCATTTGCAAAATTCATATCCTCCACACTTCCTGTGATGACGCATGGATTTGAGCGACTGATGAGCATGGGCTCCCAAATGCTAGAGCAGTTTACAAATTCGTGTTTGCCAACTAACTTGGTTGGAGGGTAGCTTTGGTCTATAATCTGGAAGATCCAAGTTCCCTCAAAAATACATTATTTTCTCTAAAAGCTTCTCCACAATCACCTTCCCACAAAAGCTTATATACAAAGTTTTGTCCCTTCCGTTAATCCACTTTGCTTCATTTGTGGCCTTGCTTTAGAGGCTAAGTTCCATTAATTTTTTTTCCTGTTCCCTTCCCAATCCAGATGTACAACAGAAACTGAAATACAATTTTACATTCTGCGCTCTTACACTGGTACCCTCATTTTTGCAGGAGCTAGTGACCTTGTTGCTGATATTGTTTTCCACGTTGAAGCTTGGGCGCTATTACTTGGCATTCGGGAATGTGTTAGTCGTGGAATCACCCATGTCAAAATCTGCTTGGACTCAGGAACCTTAGTACACACCATCGGACATACATGTAGCTGCCCATGGCATATCTGGAGCATTCTTGAGGACATATGGAGTTTTGATGGCCCTCCCCATCGTCTCAATTGTATTTTGTACTATGACTTCATAGTCTTTTCAATACGTAATGCAATTTCATCTTTATAAAAAAAATATCACTATTAAAATTTTAATGCCACTCTTCTTTACCTGTTATATTCTCTATTTGTTTATAATCTTCTTCTAATCAATCATAAAAAATAAATACAGCTTATTCCATGAATATCATATTTTATCTTTCTTCTGATTATTTATTCTACAAATATTTTATTTGACTAATAAGCATATCATGATTTTCATTTCTCTTAATTTTATTTAATATAATTATTTTGTAGGCTATAATTATTTTATATCTCCAAGATTCTGTTTCTATAATCAAATAATCTTATACTATTTATTTTCTGGGCACAATTGGGTGTTGAAATGTAAATTATTTATCAATGCTTCCACTAAATTTAATCTAAAATCAATAATATGGCAAATAATAAAATATTTATCCGTCACCAGTAAAAAAATAAAATATGCTTATCACATATTAAATAAATTGTTTTAGGAATAAACAGTAAACATAATAGGTTATAAAAAAAGTAAATAAAGAGATCTTTCTCAATAATAAACAGTAAAAACTCATCATTATTTCCTCTTATAATTATTGAGAAAGTCTTTTCTAAATATATAATACGTAAAGAGGAGTGACAGATTCTAGTGGGGTCGGAATTTTAACGAAAGAAATGGAATGCCAATCGTAAGCAACAACGATAAGTAGCAACAGCAACATGCTGGTTTCATGGCTTTGTTCATACGTGTAGCAGGAGGTGAAGAGTGTAGGATACGAATCGATAGCTCTCTCTCTCTAAAGGCTCCGCTAGGGTTTCGCGTGTGTCGGTAGCTCTCTTCTCCGTTTCTCCCCCGTCTTCCTCAACTCCCCCATCGTCTTTCCCCCCATTCTTTCTTCTGCCCAGCATGGCCTGATACCTGGTGGCCTCGTTCTGTGGCCATCTCTACATGGAGCCCCCTCCTCCCGTCGAAAGTGACTCCGATCCTTTTCCTCCTCTCCCCTCCACCGCTGCTCCTCCTCAGACCGTCCCCAGCTCCGGTATCCTTCCTCTTCCTCCAACCTCTTAGCTGCTCCCCCGATCTTGGAACTCGGTTGCCAAGGAACCTCGCCCTACTCTTCCAGCGCGTATTTCTCCTCGGCAGCTTCAGGAGCTCGGGGCTGCAACCTCCGCTGAGGTGGTCAACTCGGCCGAGGATGTCTCCTAGTTTTCTTCGCACCTCAAGTCTTGTCTCATCGGCCGCTTCGTTGGCTCTGTGACCGCTCTTCGAGAGGGCGGCCGGCCTCTTTGGGGCCCAGAGAACTCCTGTGTTATTTCCCCTCTTGGTAATTCTTTTTTTCTTTTTGCATTCAAATCTGACTCATCTCGCTTGTAGGTCCTCACCGGCGGTCCCTGGAAGTTCAGCGGCCACATGCTTCAGTTGGTTACCATCTCTCCCTTCTTGAGTCTTGATTCCGCATCCTCCCTGGGCTCACCTCTATGGATTCAATTTCTGAGTCTTCCTCTGGAGCTCCGCAACCCAGCCTCACTGAAGCGGATCACGGCGGCCTTCGGTAATGTTCTCTGTGTTGATGAACAGGCGTTTCGCTCTGTTGATTCACCCTGTGTGCGTGCATGTGTAGAGGTAAATGTCTCCTCTCCCCTCCGTCAAGCTACTTGGATCTCTTTGCCTAATGGTGACAGGTTTCTCCAGCAGACTGCTTATGAGCATCTCCTCACCTTTTGCTACCGATGCGGCATTATCGGCCACCGTCTGGAGGTCTGTTCTAAGGCACCGTTGGGGGATTCCGCGGCGATGCTGCTGTTTGGGCCGTGGCTTCGAGTGGCGAAACCTTTCCGCCGTCAGCCTACGCGTCCGGTGCCGCCTGTCCCGCCCTGCCTTTCCCTGGGCCTCAATCTCCCGGATGATCCTCCTCTTTCGTCGGGTGCTCGCCATTTGGCTTGCAGCATCCGGCGGTCGGACGATCATCGGACGGACGGGGCTCGTCTAACGGCTAGTAGTGCCGTTCTGTCCATTACGCGGAGTCCAGCGCCCACGCCAGATGCCACATCAACGATCCGTGGGGAGTCCATTGCTCGGCCCTCGGTGGTCGGATAGGATGGTCCGCCGCCGTAGGATCTTGCCACCTCAGCGATCCAGGCTGTGATCCCTTTTGGTTTGTTCGGATCTGCTTACTTTTTCCACTAACCCCACTGTGCTTTCTCAGGACGTGTCAGGCCAATCCAGTAGTGATCGCCATCCTTGGGTGGATCCGGGCCTTACACGTGTCCCTGTCCTCTCTCCGGATGGTTCGAATCGGCTTAATATTTCCACTAATCCTACTGTGCTTTCTTATGATGTGACACGTCTATCCTACGGTGCTTGCTCTCCCACGGACGATCCTGGACTTATGCGTGTCCCGGGAGTCCACTCACGTACTCAACCCCCCCTCCCGGTCACTCCCTCTCCTCTCGCATGCCCTAATCTTACTGCTCCTCCCTCGGATGCCCTCTCCACCCCTCCGGCTCCCTCCGCCGCTATACCATCTCCTTCTTCTTTCTCGGCTAACCCTGCTAAGCCTCGGCCCCCTGAGCTCCCCTCTACTTCTCTCCCCCCGGACCACGTCGCCATTGTCGATCACTCGGATCTGGTGACGAGGGTCTCGGTAGGTCTGTCAGCTCCCCTGCCCGCTCAGCTTGATGAGGACTCTTCCCTTGATGACCTAGATGATCCTGATCTTGCCCCTCCCCCCAGATCAGAGCGCAAGAAATCCAGAGTTCTCAAACGTTCCCCCCCACCTCCTCCTTGGCTCTCCGCCCTCGGCCGCCACCGGCCCCGGCAAAGGGCAAAGGTAAGAAAAAGTCTTCGGTTCCTAGTACTAACATCTCTTTCGGTTCTCTTGTGCAGGATGGGATGGTTAACCCTAGTTAAGTATGAAAATCCTTGCTTTCAGAGCTAAAGTTCGAGATAGACTTAGGAATTTAATTTCTTCTTTTGCGCTTGACTTTGTAATTCTTCTTGAAAGCCATGTTGGGTATGTAAAAGTTAAACAGGTTATTTGTTGCCTCGTGCCCTCTTGGTCTGGCTCCTTCTGCGAGGGCTCTGGCTCCTCAAAATGTATTATCCTTGCCTGGCGTGGACAAGATACGCAGGTTACTCATCTCCTCACCTCCGATTATCTCTTGCATGCGGCTATCTCTCATAACGGTTTCCACTTTTTGCTTTCTTGTGTTTATGCTAGTGTTCTGCCTGCGGATAGGAATCAATTATTAAATATGCTTAGTTTAATTAACTCGTCTGATTTTTCATGGACTATGATTGGGGATTTTAATTGTATTATTTCTGCTGAGGACAAAAGAGGGGGTAATCAGTTTAGGAGCTCTCGGTCATTTGTTCTTTTGCAAAACCTTATTGACTCCAAAGGATTTTTTGACCTTGGGCCCTCTGGCATCCCCTTTACCTGGTGTAATAACCGTGTGGGCTCTGCTCGCATTCTTTGTAGGCTTGACAGGATACTTGTTAACCACCTTTGGCTTCATGCTTTCCCTGACCTTGACTTGTCGACCCTCCCCCGCTGTGCGTCCGACCACGCCCCTATCCTCTTTCAGTTTGGCCTTAGGCTTCCTCGTTCTAAGTTATTCAAATATGAACATTTTTTGTTTCTTTATCCGGATGCTAAGGATATTGTTAGACGTTACTAGTCCTCACCCTCGAACTCCCACTCGATTCATAAGGCTACGATGCATATTCGTAAGGACACTATTCGTTGGAACTATGAGGTTCTTGGGAGGCTTGAGTTGCGGGCTCAGGATGCTCTTGACTGCATCTCGTTGCTCGAGAATTTTGATGTGTCTAGAGGCATGTCATCTTCCGAACTCCTCTCCCTTAGGGTCACTTACCACCTCCATGCTGCTCTCCTTCGTCAAATCTCCATCAAGTGGTGGAGCAACTCTCCAATTGTGTGGCTTCATCATGGCGACAGTAACACGAAGTTCTTCCACCTCCAAACCATTATTCGACAAAAACATAATCTTATTCGACAGATCCACTTGGATTCTGGCGAAGTCATCTCCCCCCCTCACCTTATCGAAAAACATTTTGTAGGCGACTATCAATCTCTGGAGTCCCTCTCCAGATCTAACCACTCCCCTAAGCCTCTGGCCTGATGTTCCCACTTGCAACCCTTGTTTTTTTTCATCCCTCATGTGTCCTATTTCCAGTCATGAAATCCGGTCTATTATCTGGACTATGCCGTCTGGCCGCGCGCCTGGCCCGAACGGCTTCACTATTTATTTCTATCGTAACTATTGGGACATTGTCGGGCCACGTCACCCTATCTATCCAACAGGCTTTCGCTAACTTTCAGCTCCCTGTTAAATGGCGCAAGACCTCCCTGATCTTTATTCCTAAAAAGGATTCGCCTCTCACCATTAGGGATTATCGTCCTATCTCCCTCTGTCATACCTTGTATCATGTTTTCGCTAGGATTCTGGCCAATCGTCTCAAACCCACCCTTGATAGCCTTATAAGTAAGGCTCAATCTGCGTTTATCCCTAGTCGCAATATCCAGGATAACATCTTTCTCGCCCAAGAGCTTGCTCACTCCCTCTTGGTCGGCCGCATAAAACATATGCTAGTTAAGATTGATATGGAAAAAGCTTTTGATCAGGTCTCTTGGGATGTGGTTATCCACATCCTAACCCTTATGAACTTCCCTTCTCTGTATTAGGTCTCCTATCTTCACCTGCGTCATCAATAAAAAGCCCTCGCCTTACTTCACACCATATCGTGGCATCCGTCAGGGGATCCTCTTTCCCCGTATCTCTTTATCATCGTTTCTCAGGTGTTTACCTCCTTGATGCATCGCCACATTGACCTTGGTCACATCAGTCCCTTTAAATTCGGAACTTTCTCTCTTAGCCATCTTTTGTTCGCTGATGACCTGCTGGTTTGCATCCGGGCTAACCAGCCTAATGCTCGGCGGGTAAAGGAAATCCTCTCTACCTATGAGCTTCTCACCGGGCAGCGGGTTAACCCTTCCAAGTATGCCGTTTATTTTCCCCGTCGTTCCCACCCCCGTCAGCGTCAGGCCCTTGTTCATTCCTTGGGTATCCCGGCTGGTCATTTCCCCCTCACATATTTGGGGGTTCCCATTTCGGATAAGCACATCTCTGCCTGTGATCAAGGCTTTCTCGTTAAGCGTTTCTCCACCAGATTATCTGGTTGGCGTCGTAAACTCCTTAGTCAGGCTGGTCATACAACTTTAATTAAATCGTGCCTCTCCTCTCTTCTTACTTACTTCCTAACCTTCATCTACCTCTGGGTTGGTACTATTGCCTCTCTGGACCGTCTTTCCAGATCATTTTTTCGGGACTCTAGTACTGATCGTTGTGGTCTCCACCTGCTCAATTGGTCCACGGTACAACTTCCTCGGGCAAACGGTGGTCTTGGTATTAGGAACTTTCGGCTTATTCGGACGTCTCTTCTGGCGCGTCGCATTTTCGGTCTTCTCTCTGGCTCTCAATCCCCCTGGGCATGTCTGGCCCGTGCTAAGTATAGTCCCATCTCTCTCTGGAATCCCCCGCCTCTTAGTGGCTCTGCCCGTACCTGGCGGTTGGTTATTGAGTCCCTCCCTCAGCTTCGCCTAGGTTTCCTTAAGTCCATCGGCTCGGGTTAGCATACTTCGGTCCTCTTCGACCCCTGGATTTCTCTTATCCCTCTTAGTCATCTACCCACCTACCTTAACATGGATATCGACATTAGTACCTTAAGGGTTTCTGATCTAATTCTGGATCACTCTTGGAACACCCCCTTTTGTCCCAGATTTTTTGCGAATCGATTTGCTCTACAATTTGTGGCATTTTTATTCCTCGTTCTGCCTATGATGATGCGTGGATTTGGATGACTGATAATCATGGGCAGCCAAATGCTAGCTCTGTCTATAAATTCTTGACCCAGCAGGCTTGACCGACATCTGTGGCTGGACGGCATTCTTGGATTGCGTCTTGGAATGTCAGTGCTCCTCTTAAGATTCATTTCTTTCTTTAGAAGTTACTCCACCGGCGTCTGCCTACCTTGGACTACATTCTCACTTTCAACCCCACATTAAATCCTATTTGCCCCATTTGCGACATGGCGCCTGAAACTATTTCCCATCTCTTCTTTTTCCTGCTCTCTTGCTCTTCAGCTTTGGGACCTCTTCAAACTCAATCTTCACTACTCCTTTTGCTACTTTTCATCTTGGGATTCAGGCTCCTGACTCCTTGAGGGTGCGAGCCTTGACTCTCAATCTTGAAAGCAGCTTCTCTCCATTCTCACTTTCTGCTTCTGGTCTATTTGGAATCTTAGAAACGACGTTCATTTTCGTTCCAAATATGCAACAGCCATGGTGCTCTGGGAAAAGCTCTTGCTGCGTTTCACGAATTTTCGGCTAGCACTACCGACGCCCCTGAGGCAACTCTTCCCCGAGATCCTCCGCGGATTCACTGGGAGCTCCCCGACACGAATTGGGTCTCTTTCAATTCGGATGGCTCATACATTCGGGCCAGCGGCTCAGGGGGATACGACTTTTTGCTCCGCTCTTATTCTCAATCTTTTATTTTTGCAGGTGCCGGTGTTGCTCACGTCAATTCTGCCCTTCACTTGGAGCCCTGAGCGCTCCTATGCGGTGTTCGTGCTTGCGTTTCTAGGGGTTTCTCCTACGTTTACATTCGGCTGGATTCCGAGATGTTGATGCATCTGGTCTTGCGGCGTCGCCCCTGGCCTTGGCGTCTGTGATTTTTGCTCTCCGACATCATGGACTATCTCGAACAAATTAAGCTCTATGATGCTGTCTTTTGTCCCATAATGTATAACTTTGCCGCTGATCATTTAGCGAATTTTGGCCACCAAAATGACGAGTATTTTTGGGTGGATGGTCCTCCTCCTGACCTCCACCGATTTTTGTATCAAGACTGAGGCTTAATTTAATACAACTTTCATTAAAAAAACTAAAACATGCTGGTTTCATCAGTTACACACAGGAAACATAGCAAGAAAGCAGAGGAACGAGAGATCGCGACATGGTCGTCCTTTCCTCCTCTTTCTCCGCCTTCAATGGCGTCAGCATAAGCGCAGTTCCTTCTTCCAACTCCTTGCCTCCGGCATCATTGACTTCCTCCTCCCTGCACATGGAACTCATCTCCGCTGTTCACATCGAGACACAGACGCGCAGTTCTGACAGGAGCGCGGCTGCAGGTGGTGCAGCTGCGAATGCACCTAGTCGCCATCAGGGAGCGCGGACTCCGCGTCGAAATGGTTCGTCTTTGCCGGTGGCGTTCTGTGATGCCCTGGACGACTTCATCAACAGTGTCGTCGACCCTCCGGCGCTCTGGCCGGCATTCGATGCTCGCAAGATCCTCCATGGAAACTTCGCACCCGTGGACGAGCTCCCGCCAACCCCGTGCGTCGTCGTCCGCGGCGCCATTCTCAGGTGCCTCGCCGGCGGCACTTACATCCGCAACGGGCCGAACCCGCAACACATCCTCAGAGGGCCTTACCACCTCTTCGAAGGTGACGGTATGCTCCATTCCCTACTCCTCCCCTCCGGTCCCGATGATCGCGCCCTCCTCTGTTCCCGCTACGTACGGACGTACAGGCACCTCCTTGAACGCGACGTCGGCGCACCCGTCGTCCCCAGCATCTTTGCTGCCTTTCGAGGGCGTGTCGGCTTGGCCCGAGCAGCCATCACACTGGCCAGGATAGTGTCTGGTCAGCTTGACCCGACGGCGGGTGTTGGCCTCGCTAACACGAGCCTGTCCTACTTCGGCGGCCGCCTCTATGCTCTGGGAGAGTCAGACCTACCATATGCCGTGCACGTCTCGCCCGACGACGGAGACATTGCAACTTTGGGCCGCTGCGACTTCGGCGGTCGGCTACAAGTTGCCATGACGGCTCACCCGAAGAAGGACCCTGTTACAGGGGAGCTATTTGCCTTCCGTTACGGGCCCCTCCGGCCCTACGTCAAATACTTCCGCTTCGACGCTGACGGCAACAAGGTCGGACCGGACGTGCCAATCTCCTCTGTGACGCGGCCGTCGCTCATGCACGACTTTGCCATCACCGAGCGTTACGCCATCTTTCCGGACATCCAGATCGTTATGAAGCCAATGGACTTGGTCGTCGGAGGTGGAGCGCTTGTAGGGACGGACCCGACGAAGGTGCCGCGCCTCGAATCCGCGGCTGATATTCTGTGGATGGATGCGCCCGGTCTCAACCCCGTGCACGTCCTCAACGCTTGGGAGGAAGGAGACTGCGAGCTCGTGGTGGTGGCCGCCAACTCGACGCCCGTGGAGAACGCGCTGGAGGAGACCGGAAAGGTCCACTCTTGCATGGAGATGACACGCATCGAGCTCGCCGGCCGCAGCGGGAGCGCCCTCGTGAGCACCCGGACGCCACTCTCGGCGGGCAACTTGGAGTTCGGCGTCATGCATCCGGGATACGTGGGACGGAAGCATCTCTTCGCCTACGTTGGCGTGGGAAACCCCATGCCCAAGATTGGGGCAGTGGCAAAGCTCGACTTCTCGCTGGCCGGCAAGGGGGACTGCATGGTTGCCCGGCGGGATTACGGTGCCGGGTGCTTCGGAGGGGAGCCTTTCTTCGTGCCCAAGGGTGAGAAAGCGGTGGGCAAGGAGGGGGAGGAGGACGACGGCTACCTGGTGACCTACGTGCACGACGAGGAGAAGGGGGAGTCGAGGTTCGTGGTCATGGACGCGCAGTCCCCGGACCTGGAGATCATCGCGGAAGTGCTGCTGCCCCGGCTGGTGCCCTACGGTTTTCATGGTACCTTCGTAACGCAGGCGGAGCTGAGAGCGCAGCAGCCCTGGTAGTACTGCCATGAACGTGAAATGTCGTACTCTGTCTTTCTGGGACCAAGCAAAGGATGTACGGTCCCATTTGCATATTAAACTATTGATGATTCCTTCATTCGGAAGTTGTCACTGAATTTGTTTCCTGTTAAACGATTTACTGAGAAGTTTGTACATCTTTTCCAGTCAAAAGACTGATTTATGTGCATTCAAAGCAGAAAATTGTTTCTGAACAAGTTGAATAGATGAACAAAGGCATGAAGAAGCACGAGTTAGACGCATTAACGAACTGGAGTTTCATATGTCCGACGTCAATGTTAAAGGCACTTATATTTGAGCGCACAAAAAAAAAACTACTTTTGCCTCCAAAATGTATTCAGGTTGCTTGGTTTGAACGACTGGCTGGGATTAGCAAACTGGCTTAAGCCCAGAGTTGGAGCTGGTACTGTCTTTGGAGCAATGCCAGAGGTTCCATGAACTGCAACCCCTTTCTGTGTAGACTGCTTAGGACGAGCCACTTCCAGTTGCATGAATGACAAGTCATAAAGTGAGGAAATCATCCTCTGTTCGGCTGCTACCATCCTTCAGCACTGCCCTTGCTGAACCATGGAAAGTAGCCAAGCCATTGAAACCTGGTTTAATTGCAGCTTGTTCATTGGTGTCCTGCACTTTTCACAGGCGGCGTCATGCTTCTTTCACCAGACACCAACCCAAGTAGAAATACTGTTACAAATGGGAAAACAAAAAGAGTTTATAGTATTATATTTTATTCTTATAAATTTATAGATTTTCCTCCCAAGTATAAATTTAACGAAGTAAAAGATCACGGAACTGCATATGCTACGAATGAGAATAAAAGATAATGAAAAAAAGGTATTTTTATGTAGCAAATATATTTGAAAATGGAAATGTTATAATGGTAATTTAGATATTTTAACAAAATAATTTATAAGTATAATAATATAAATCTATTTTCTTTAAAAAATTATTTATAAATTATTAGACCTACAAAAAATAAACCAAGTGCACCATCCATATCATTTATGGGAAACTTCCATTGATTCTACATCATTTATGGGAATCATAGGAGCGTACACCTCACTTAATCCGGACACAAAATCCAACGGTAGACACGCCCAATTGCTATCCCTGGAGACGCCGACAGCTGCAGATTTATCAAACGTGTGTAAAATGGAGTGTCGTTTGATGCAAACAAACGCGAGGGCATCTTCGTAAGCTCACTCGTATTTATATTGGCCCCGTCCTTGGAAACTCCTCGCCAATCATATGAAGATCGTAATTTTAATTGACCTATATTTTTCACATTTGAGATTATTTTTAATTTCGCATTTCAGATTATTTTTCTATGAAAAGTAGGATGAAAGCATGATTGTTTGTACCGGACCGGCCGGTCCGATCGGTCCAACCGACCGTCATTTTGAACGGGTTTGATTCGACATTAAAACTAGACTAGGATTCAGATCGCTTCGAATCGATCAAAATTGATCAAAACCTGACTAAAATCGGGTAGAACCACATTGAACCGGCGATTTTGCAGGAATCGAACGGTTCAAAAATTAGATTAAAAAATTGAAAAAATCTTGAAATAATGTGCATAGTAGGTTTTTTACCCAAGACCTTTGAAACCAACTTATGTGTACATACTACTATGCTATATTTATTTATTTGAATGTCAAGTTATTTTATATTATACAATGATTATCATCACTCATTTATCAAATTATTTTCTTTGATAAGAAATGTTATAATATTTTTAAATGTCAAAAATTAAATATGAAAATATTAGTTAGCTAATTAAATTAAAAAATGGAAACTACAATAATCTTTCTAGTTTAAGTAAATATTAATAGTTAAATTTGAGAAAATGAATTTGTAAATTGTAATTGAATATATTAAAATCACATAATACCCATATCAATAATTAAATATGTCACATTTGTTTTTTTAATTTTAATTAAAATGATTTAATCATATGTACTTTGTTGTAGAAATATATTAATTATTGATAAGAATATATAAGTATTACAGTTTACCTTTTTATATTATTTTATTAGTATCCGGTCCGACCGTCCGGGTTAACCGTTTCGACCGGTCCAACCTGACCCGGAGACTTATCCGAGTTGATGTCCGGTCCGGGTCTTACAACATTGGATGAAAGTTGAAATTAATTATGGTTATAATTTTAAAGTTATTTTTTAACAAAATAAATATAATATCAATGTATCTTAAAAGTTATTTTATATAATTGTACTCCATATTAATTATATTATTATCATTTTTTAATTCATATTAACTATTATTACATAACTCATACATGTATAAATCTTAATAGGATAATGGTTAAGTTGATAATATCTATAATCTAAATTATTATAAATTTATTAAAACATTTAAATATGATTTTATATATTAAATTATTTTTAAATATACACGTAAGATTTTATTATCATTAATTTTATGGATCATTTCATCTTGATCTTGACTACATTGTTCAAAGTTCAGAAGCACAATGTATACTCACACTGTTCTTCGTCACCTCAGTCATCGTCGACGATGACATTGACCCATATGCGACATCATCGTGGCCGATGAGAAGCGTCACGAGAACATGTATGCCTGTGTCATCAAGAATCAAGAAGCTCCTTGAGCTCGACCCTAATGGGTCGATGCTCGCCGTTGTCGACATGATGTGCAAGAAGATCACCATGCCCATGCACAAGATGAGGGACTCGAAAATGTGGGAGCATTTCTCATCATTGGTGAAGCGGCGGGTGTGCACACGGCGACCAACTGCACCGAGTTTGTGGACCACCTAGTGGAGAGGTGGGGCTGGAGAAGTATGAGAACCGTGTCTTTTGGACCTTGGACGGATCCTTCACAAACTGTCGACAGTACCTATGTTTTTTTTTTGTAATTTCTCTTTATTTTTTTTGTAATTCTTTTAAATTACGGAAGGATTTTCTTATGGCTAGTGCCGTTGGGACTTCCGAGGGTGAGCTTGTCGTCGGAAGTTCCGACCGACAATATGTCATCAAAAGTTTCGACGACGTTGGCCACCAAAAGTTTTGACGATGCCGACCGTCAGAACTTCCGATGGCCGCCTTCCCATCAGAAGTTCCAATGGCGACAATAATTAAAACTTTCGACGAATATATGATTGCCGTGGGAAATTATTTGTGACACCGATTTTCGAATGGTTTGTTTCCATTGGAAAAGCCGTCAGAAATAACGATTTGCGATGGATATGTACGTCATAAATGACAAATTTTCCTGTAGTGAGTTGAGTTTTTTCCCTGCGTTGAATTGAAAGATTGCAAAGAGAATGGTATATGAACTTGTATTGTAATTTTGCCATAGGTTTTGGACAGTTAATGATGAAACTGTAATATACAACTACAAAATATGGGTTGTATATTTCTTTTTCCCTTAATATATTATTCTCAATGTTTGTTATAGTATTTTAATAATATGATATACTATATAATTTATTTGAATGCAATGATCGCAGCCTTTGAAATTTTTAATGGACAAGACATCTGTCCAAAGTTTTGATGGCTAAAATGATCAGAAGGTTTAATATTAAAATATTTCTCTCAATGTTCATTCTAATAATTAATAATATAATGTATTATATTATTAATTTGAATTTTGATGTCCAAAATTTTCAGAAAGAATAATATTATAATATTATACTCAACGTTCATTATAATACAACAACAACAACAAAGCCTTATTCCACTAGGTGGGGTCGGCTACATGGATCATACGACGTCAATTTGTTGATCCATGCTCATGAGATTCGACAGAGTTTTACGCTGGCTGTCGGGGCCTAACACAACCCTCCTCCTTTATCCGGGCTTTATACATGGATCATACGACGTCAATTTGTTGATCCATGCTCATGAGATTCGACAGAGTTTTACGCTGGCTGTCGGGGCCTAACACAACCCTCCTCCTTTATCCGGGCTTTATAATACGACGTCAATTTGTTGATCCATGCTCAATTTGTTCATTATAATATTTGAATTATATATATATATGTTACTTATTTAGAATTCTATGATCGTGCCATCAAAGTATTGATAGACACAATATTTATTGAAAGTTCTTACGACTCGATCAATCGTAAAGTTTGTTGTCAAGATATTACTCCTAGGCCCCGTTTGCATAGCTAACATATTATTCTTGCCATGGGAATACAATGCCATAGAATAAAATTGTTCTTGCCATATGTGAGAATTCGAAATTCTCATCATTTTTATTTTCTTTCTTCCGACAAAGCGGTTTGACATTAAACCCATTTTTAGCTTTTAATCGGCCAAAAACCGATTGAACCTAGAAAATCGGCGATCATATTCAATCAGTTCAACTCGGTATGAGTTAGAATTAAAAGAAACATAAAAAGAAAGAGTCTATCTTTTTCATCATTATTTGAAAATATAAGAAGTAAGTTTGATCATCACAAATTTAATAATTTGTTGTTGTTAGCAGTCTGGATAGCAATGCTCTCAAAATTGAACTGGACTGGTCGGTTCAATCATGGACCGGTCGGTTCAATCGTGAACCGGCCAGTGATCTCGATTTGGTTTGATGTCAATATTGTTTTGGCATTAAACTAAGAAACACTGATTGAACTGTGCCAGTTGAACAAATTCATTTTGAAAAAAAAATAAAAATGACAAAAATAGGAAACTTAAAAAAAGAAAAAAAAGAAAGGAATATAAGAAAGCAAAAAAAAAGGAGGGGATATGATATGTATATAATTAAATAGGAATTGAAATAAAAAAGGTAAGCATTTAAAATTGAATAACATTAAAATGAAAAAAAATATATCAAAGGGCATAAATAAAGGAAATTAAAAGGAAAGTGGTAAAGAAAAAAGAAATAAGGATAATTTAAGATAAAATTTATTAATATAGCATCTATCATCATTAAATAATAAATATTAAATTAATAATAATCTATTTATATTTATATGTTAATCATAATTATTTATCACTACTAAAACATTTAATAAATAAAAATTATATTATATTAATTTTTAATATGTTATTAGTACAATATTCATATATTATATATTTATAGTTATTATAAATATTATTATTTTAATAAAATTAGGTTCAATCTAGTCGAATCTAATCGGACCGGTCCAATCGCGACCCGATAAAAAGTCGGATCTAGTTGTGAAAACATTGCTTAATAACATAGTTAGTGCTATAACAAGTAAGTAAAAAAAACAGATTAGATTTACTTTCTTGCCATATATATCCAAAATTTATCATTTCATAACCTTTTAATGATTATGTCCTGTTGGTTATTTGACCATTTTTTTTATAAAAACTTAATATGCCCATCAGTCCATCACTCTACAAAGTACAAACTTATCAAATGATAGTTATTAAAATATTTAATTTCAATTTTAGTAGGAACCATATTCTGCTTAAATCTGAAATATAATCACTGCAGATTACCATTAAATTTAAAATCAGTGTTTTTAATACTGGTCGGACCCACGTGTCTGATTGGTTCCAATCGTGAATTCAGACATGACTAGAAAATCGGTTCAATCCATTTTTCTAAAAAAATAAAAAAGTTTGATAAGTAAAAAAAAAAAAGGATGTAAGGAAAGTATATTGTAATAGGAGGTGTGGAAGAATAGGAAGAGAGGAAAATAAGGATAGATTTTATAAAATGTGAATGTAAAAAAAATATTAATGATAAATAAAGTAAATTCGAAATTGATAATAAAAGTTGAAAAGATAATAATAAAGACAAATTTTAATAAAAGAGAAAGTGATCATGATAATATTTAAATCATTAATAATATATATTAAAAATAGAAGGAAATACGGTAGATTTTATAGCATGAATGAAAAAAAGGAAACAAATAATATGGAAAAAAGTGATTTTGAAAATTAAAATGTGAGAAGATATTAATAAGGTAAAGAAAAAAGGAAACTATTCATGAAACTATTAAATAAGAAGATGATAAAATTAAATTCTTATAAGCAATATATATTCTAAAAATCTAAAAAAAAAGTTAATTAAAATTTGATTAACTACAATCATGATTAATATGTTTTTATTTTATTATTTTATATGTTTTTACTTTTATTTATAATGTTTTTGAAGTAATAAAATAATATTATTTTAATAAAATTGATCAAATCAGATGGAATTCACTTGAATCAATCAAACTTTGATCCAAATGTCCGAATTCAATTACCGATCTAGTTTTAAAACTATTGTCTAAAGTAGATTGAAAAAAAAAATATTTGAACATAATAGAATCATTTAAAGACGTTAAAACTAATAAAATTTTCAAGACACAACACTGAATAAAATGTAAAAGTACCAATACAAGAATCATAAGATTATATCCTGATGCATTTAACAAATTAAGGAAACCGTCCACACATAATTTCATGTACAAATGAAAACTTGCATTAAATGTCAGAGGCAGACCTTGTGGATTTGTTGGAAGTTGAGGTGGAAAACTGTTTCTGAGAAAGGGAGCAAAAGAGGAAATAAGAGGAAGAAATAAAGATGAATGACATATTAAACTTAAAATAACTAATAAAATGAATTACACAAACTATAAAACATAAATATAAGTCAAAAAAATTAATGCGTCACAGACTTTTTGTTACGTACGCGTGAAATGAGTGATTCATCACCACATAAAATTATAAATAAATATTTTATCAATTACGAAAGATAATAATGTTTAAAATTTGTAAAATTATAAAAAATGATAAATATAATTATTGATTTTATTCACTTATTTGTTATTATCAATGATTTGCTAAATTATTAAAAGATAAAATATATAAAAAAATAAAAAATAATTTGTTAAACAACTTGACATGTACGAAGTGCGTGCTCATTAATCCCTAAATATAAATAAGTGAAATACAAAATATACCGAAATTGAAAAAAATACATGTTACACATAACTCATGATATATTAGCATGTAATGATAAAAAATCTAATAACTATAGTGAAACAACAAGAGAACATATTAATAAAAGGCTGATATTATCATTACAAATATCGATCCACCAACTACTCTTAGAAGTCATGCTCAAAGAAAAAAAATACAAAGAATTATTCAGAAAATTGAATAAAATAGAAAATAATAATATCAATTACATATAAAATATGGGTGTAAGATAAACCTGATTACTTATCCAACCTGAAAAACCTAAAACTTAATGGATTTATTATGATTTAGGTCGATTTTTTCATACAACAAAATCAATCTCTTAAAATTAGGGGTCCATCAAAAAAACTGCTGGAGCCCGTTTATTTTTATTAGTTTTTATTTATATAACTAATTCATAAGTAATAATTATATATATACTTTAATATGTTCTTATCAATCTAATTTAATAGCTCTGATATTATATCCTATATTTATATTAATTTTAATTTAAATATACTTATATTAATTTAATTTATTCTATATATTTTTAAAATTATTATTCTACTCGGTCTAAAAAATCATCCGAAAAACTAATTCGCTAGTATGAATAAATTTCAATGTTCACAAAGTAATATATTTGAAATTTTAAACCTTCAAATTCCAATAATCTCTCACAATGTTGTAAATTTAAAATATTAAGATTAGATTTGAACATTTTAAGTGTAAACGTTTCAAAGTTCAAACAAGTAAATTATATTTATCAGATTTGAATCATTACTCTTAATGCCTGAATTGGAAATGTCACTCACACAATTGTGCTTAATATTTCGAATAAAAGACTATAATAACTAACACTATTATTGTCATGTGCTCATTCCAGTTTCATTAATATTTTTAAGAGTAAACCTTTAAATCTCTTGATTGAAGTGACCACTTTTATATTCATATAAGTGAAATACATCGATAACATGTACCGATTTAGGATAATACATATCCATATATTAAGAGCATTCAACTCATCCTCAAATAATACTTGCACTAAATCATCTTCTTAGTGCACCAATTATTAAGTAACTTGTTGTTACCCTTTGAACCTTGAGGTTAAATTTTTACTAGAATAAGAAATGTTTCTATGATTAATAACCATATGTTTAAATTGGCATTTAAGTACTGAATATCACACACTTTTGCCAATGTAACACTAGAGGATAGAAATGATTGTCACTAGTCGTGGCCACAATATTTTTATTCAAAATATTCGATTCATTTCACTTCTTTCCAATTGTTGATACTACACAAGTTCAATAAGAAAATATATTTCATTGAAGTTCAACACATGACTTTACTACTTTAGCACAAATCAATTTTACATATATTTACCATATTTTCATTGACTTTTTGAAATAGTGCACCCCACATTTTAAGATAATCGCGATTTTATTTCTCTTTACTAAAAAAAAGAACTTTATTTACATTTATAATTTTAACGATTTGACAAAAAACTCATTTATCGATATTAGATAGTCACAATTATGATTTTAATGAGATTACCAAAAAATTTTAAACCATTTAATCACTAGGAGTTCTTTCCATCATGTGAACTTCATCGATACAATTTGTTCACATTGTATCCTAGATCTTTTCCACTAATGTTTACCAATATTAAATTACTTTCAAAAACTAACTCGAATCTTTTCACATTGTATTCTACATAGTTTCAATCTATGATAGACTTTTTCACTAATGTTTATCAATATTACCTTACTTTCATAAACTAACTCGAATGTTCCTTTCAAATATTCCTTTGCCACATAGTTACAAGTATAATTCCACTTTATATTCAATAGATATAAAAGACCCACAAACAAACTTTCCCGTAGTCTTATAGTTTGCTCTTTGTCATTTATTCTCATGATCGGTTTTCACACTGATCAAGAATTCAATAATTCAAATTGTCATTCTTCCTATACTTCACTTCAATCATTCAAATTGCCATTCTTCATATACTTCACTTCAATCATTCAAATTGTCATTCTTCATATACTTCACTTCAGTCTATACTTGTTCCAAGTGTCATGTCACAAATGACCAGTTTGTCTATACGACTGCAAATGGAATCATTTTTTAGATTGAATCATTAATCAAATATCTCATATAATTAATTACTTCAGAGATATAATCATCTTCTATTCTATGATCATTTAGGTGGTCAATTCTTTCAGATAACTCATATCTTTATGTCATATCGAATATTTTTCAAGTTCGAGATTAGTATGTACGCAAATATGCAAAAAAACCAATTGAGATTCGAAATACCATAGGAAACATCGGATGAATAAGATATTATCAATGATGAAGGTGGCTTGGACACTTCACATGATAAAGATGTCATTTGAGAATTAGAAGAAGAGATGAGAAATGATTCTCCAGAATTGTTTAAATAAATATCATATTTCTTTTTAAGCAAATTTGAGGACAAATTTAGTTTTAAGGAGGTTATGGTGTAACGATCCAGATTTTTATGATTAATAAAAGAATATTTTAATATTCTTATTTTGGGAATTATGGTCATTAATATTATTATATTTAATAATTCCAAAAAATAAAGGAAAAATGAGGAGAATTTTAATTAAGGATAAGATGTATTATGGGATTATTTAATTAAACAATAAATTATCTAATTATTATAATAAATCAAAATTTGTTAAAGGAGACTAATTAAAAAAGTAAATTTGATTGAGATTGAAAGTTATAGATAGATTAGAAATTAAGGATCTAAGAGCCTATAAATAAATTCTTAGGGCCGGTCGTCAAAGGAATTTTTTTTCTTTAGTTCTCGACAATAAGAAAAGGAGGCATGACTCCTGGTGGCAGTAAGACTTGATTCGGCGTGAAACGAGGTATGTTGAGGGATCCATAGGTTATTGTATGGTATGATTATTTTTTTCTTTACGATAGATTGCGACTGAATTTGGCGCCATATGAATGGGAGAGAGAATCGAGAAGGAATAAAAAAACAACATTTGACGCCGAAGAGAAAAAGGAAGCGTCAGGTGTAAGAGAGAGTAAAAGAAAAAAAAGGAATAAGGAAGCTGTGAACCCCCGTCGATCGTGAGATCAGCGGAAGTTCTGAATGTACTCCAAAGGTGCGGTTCAATGTCTTCTTTGATCTGGTTCAACATGGTTCATGTCCAGTTCACAGCAGAGGTGGCGTCGGGTGAAGGGCAGAGGTAGCACTGGGCAAATGATAGAGGGAAGGGGCTGGCGAACAACAGTGTCATCTAAGACAATAGCAGAGGTGGCATCGTCCAAGGTGAACGGAGGGGCTGGCGAACAACAGCGTCATCCAAGGCGGATGAAAGGGGCTGGCAAACAATGGTATCTTCCAAGACGAATGGAAGGGCGGCGAACAGCGGAAGAATGGGAAGGGCTGTATCCAAGGGCCGCGGCGTAGGGCTCTCTCTCTCCCCTTGCGTTCAACTTCTCCATCTCAGTCTCAGCACAAAATAGAACTGAAAGAAGAGGAAGAATAGAGGTGAAAAAAGAGGAAGACCGAGATGGTGACAGCCACTGCGTCGCCATCATCCCTCCTCTTTGCCACTGCGCCTAGAGTTCTCTCATGCTTTCTGTCTCCCTCATCTGCAAATAAGTTCTACTGCTTACCAGCTAAGTGTTGGAGATGGAGAAGGAAATCCCATATCAAAAGGTGTCAGATTGTGGAGGGTCACAGCTGCTCCCGAGGATTATTTGTTTTTCGTGGTGGAGAAGGCTTCGGATTTCATTCCAACTGCCGTCGAGGATGATATCACCTCCATCATTGTCTCAACCCTTGTCTTCGTCGCCTTTGTTGGCCTCTCCATCCTCATCGTGTTCTTTTTTCCATTCTTTTGATTTATCTTTTCTACCTGGATCTATATGGGTAAATCTAGCCTTTACAGGTGCGGCGTCGAAGAAAGGAACTGTTGTTCGATGCCCTAGATTGAACTTTTCAATGCCCTAAATATCATGATTGGGAACACATTCCGACGAGGCGACGTTCGGGATAACACAATTCCGACGGTAGCGTCATTCAGGATAGCAGCGGTCTGCCGGCGGCAATGTCCAAGGCGGAGAAGGGAACATCACAGAGTGGGGAATGGTTGTGAACCCAACCAAAGAAACGAATCACTGTGAACCGGATCAAGGAAACACTGAACCGCGAGCACTTTCTGAGTTACCGTCGATCGTGAGATCAACGGCGGTCCACAGCTGGGGACTCTTTTTAAGGTCCACAGCTTCCTTATTCTCAAGAAAAAAAAGAAGAAATTGAAAGGGAGAATTTGGTTGGCCGTGTCATGAGGAAAAAATATATAGTTGGTGGCCAAATGAAAGAGAAAATGAAAAAAAAAGAATGAAGAACATAGATGACGTGGGGGACAAATGATAAGACATATTGCCCAAAACATAAAAACGGGCTACGTGAGGGCGTAAGAGAATTGGAGAGAGAGAAGAGGTGAGGGCGTAAGAAAATTGGAGAGAAGAGGTAATACGCAATGTTTTTAAAACTGGACCGGTCATTGAACCTATCGGTCAACTGGGTCATGGTTCGATCGATTCGATCGGATTGAATCGAATTTTTATTAAAATAATATTATTTTATTACTTTAGAATAATATATTATAATTAAAAGTATAAAAGGTAAAAAACTAATGAAATAAAATATATTAATCAAATATTAATAATTTATTTTTTACATTTTAAGAATATATATTATTTATCATTAATTAATTTTATATTTAATAATTTCATGAATAATTTCCTTTTTTGTATTTTCATTACTATTATCTTGCCCTCATTTTATTTTTCAAATTCATATTTTCTTTCCATTATTATTTGATTTCTTGTATAAATTCATCCTATAAAATTTACTATATTATTATGTTTCCATTTTCATATTTTATTGTATAATATTTAAAATAATTAAAATTTTGTCATATTCTTATTTATGTTCATAATAATTTTTTCAAATTTATCTTTATTACTATTTTTCCAATTTCATTTCAACTTCAAATTACTTTCCTTATTATTTACATCCATTTATTCTTTACAATCAAATCACTTGTATTACTCCTCTTTGTATTATTCCAGATTCCCTATTATCATACACTTTCCTTCTTTCCTTTTTTTTCCATTTATTCACCTCTCTTTAATTGTTTTTGAAAAAAACTGAATTGAATCGGTTTTTCGGTTCAACCCAATTTTGACCGGGTTGACCCGGTTCAATCCGGTTTTTTGAAAAAATGATTTTTATACACTAACCGGACCGGACCGATGACTGGTTCTCGGTTGAACCGGTCGAATCAGTCGGTCCGGTCCGATTTTAAAAACACGTGATTAGATGTTTGACGGTAAAAGAAAAATAAAAAAAACTTTCGGTCGTAGTAAGAGGGATAGAGAGTGGTCAATCAAAAGAGAGGAAGTAAGAGAGGAAATAAAATGTGGTGGTAAATAAAGATGAGGCATGAAATGAAGGTAGAGAGAAAAGAAAATATTTTTTTTGGTTAATTGCATTTTTTCGAGAAAATTTCTCGCACTCAACCAAGAAAAGGAGTAAAAAATAAAAAAAATATAGGGAGAGCGATCAGGGACTAACTCACTTATTTTAATATGATTAACAATCATTAATTGATAGTTTTATTATAATTATGCTATTGTCATTATTATGATTTATTAATTGTAAAAATATTGATTATTCTGATTTTATTATTATTGATTGTGCTAATCACATTGTTATCACTCCTCATTATATTCTTATCGTATATAATCATCATATCATATCATATCATCATCACATTTCATTATATTTTGTTATCATATCCAATTTTATCACTGACCAGTAGTCTTTCTAATTCGGTTTTATTTCACCTAAATTAAATTGTTAAAAGATAGAGTCTTAAGTAAACAAGATAAAAGTTGAAAGCTGCTGGATCTTCATATTCTATGATTGTCTCCAAACTCCTGGGTCATATTGTTATTGAATTAAATTGAATTGAATGGGACAGATAGCGTATCTAAAAGTTTGAGACGTCATCATCCTTTAGAGAAGCTATGGTTGTACTGTGTTTGATCATGGTTCCCTGCCATTCATGAATCATTGTTAACACTATATTGTTGGGTGGCTTGCCATGGATTGCTCCCCCATTGGCCTATATGAGAGAGACATGACATTTTCCTTAATTAATCGAGTGCTCCTCATTGAATTGGCTAGCTCCGAACATTGTGAATTGAATTGAATCGAATTAAAACCGAATCGAATTGAGTTGAATTGAAATCGAATCAAATTGAATAGATCATGATGACGTTAATTGGCATTGCCTTCGCCTATTGAATCGAATGAAATTATTATTGACTAATGACCATTGATATTGAATTGAAAATTGTTAAATTAAATAGTGTCATGGTAATCAGGAATAATTGATATTGTTAATTGTTAATTCAATATTGATCAGCTTTTCTTGATCCTTCCTATTGATTTAAGATTTTATTATCCTATTGTTATATTGAATCATCGATCCAATGCTCTACTGTCAATTGAAAAATGTCATATTGATCAAGCAATTGTTAATTGGTATCGTTATTGATTGGTCTTTTGACCATAGCATGATATAATTGCTCATATTGACAAATCATTATATTGTTAATTGATTATTGTATTGATTGCTCAATTAACTCATCATTAATCATATCTTATGTTCGATTGAGCATATTGATTATTTATTAGACCCTATGTATTAAGTATTTTATACGATTTTTTTTATACCTGAATGCGTGCAGGTGAGAGAGCTATGGGTGGCTATGCATAATGATAGACAGTAAGTTGTCAGGTTTTTATTATTTTCGCATTTATTAGAATTGTGAACTTATTGATATTTTAATTATTTTGAATATTATAGATTATTAGCTATTATTCTTGAAAAACTCTTCCCAATTTGTTGTTTATATTCTGCGAAAATGTTTTATAGAAGATTATGTAGTGTCTCTATGACGACTCCGAGCACGTGAAAATCACGTGGACTTGATTTGTTTAATTTATAACAATAAAATTTGCTAGCAAGTGCACTACTCATATCAAGTAATATAATGAATCGAATGCGAGTGTTGAAACTACGAGAAACTATCTAAATTAATTCTACCCAAAAAATCTACTAAGAGAAGATAAAGGATTTTGTAATTAAAACAGAAATATAAATATTGCAATTAATTAATCGAAGTAAATGGTGAAGAGCCCGTAGGAATTTGGATGATAAAAATAAGGTTAACTCCTGAAATAGCAAAGGTTAAATAAATTCATATGCTTGTAATAATGACGGGTTAGGATACGTGAAGCAACGATCTATACGCTGATTAGATCGAACTATCTTCGTTCCTAAATTGAAGAGATCTCTGACGATAAGTATAACTCTAATCAATAGAAAACAAAAATGCATTATTTTGTAAATCCTATACTAAAGATCATTCTCCTGGACATAATCTATTAGACCGCACAAATCGATGTATTACGCTGATTACATAATTTATGTTATGACTGAATAAATTGAAGAATATGATGTTCTAAATCACTCCAAAACTAGTTTGTGACTTTAATTTACAGCAAAATATTTTCAGAAAACAAGATGATAAGAACATCAGTCATAATCTGAAATAACTAACAATTGAATTAATTCAATCACTAAATGATTCATGTAGTTTTCCAAAATAATAAACCTCTATCTCAACTAAAACATTAAGTAAACAAAAATAAAAAGAAATAGAGCATCCATGATAAGACGAATTCAGATATTCTTGCTTTGGAAGATGTCTGGAATGAATCAGGTCCTGACGCTGAGTTGCTCCTCCTTTGTCTCCAGCAATCTCCCTCCACTTGAATCGAATTCTTCTGCAATATGCACTGCTCCTAGGCTCTCAAGCACGCCTCCTCAAGTTTCCATAGGTCTTCTATTTATAGTATCATGTGTCCCGATAAATTTTGAGAAGTTGAGAGTCCAAATTCTATCCAAATAAGGGTCTACTGTTTAAACTCTTTTTTTTTTATATCCAAAATTCTTGTGATTTTATCTTTAATTCCGAGCTTTTATCATCAGACAAATCTTCTAGAAGGTTGGGCATCGCTCTGACTTCATGATTTGATCAAAATCCGTTCAAAAAGTTGATGATCAGAAGAATCAACACGTTTAACTGCCCATGATGCTCTATTCATGGCCTGTTTCAATTTTGATTCAAAGTTTCTCAACTGCATAACGCCCCATAACACAAATATTATGGCCCGTAACTCAGGTGATTTTGAGTTCTGCTTCTGTATGAGCCGTGACTATCACGTGACGATTTGTAAGTTAGATACGTGATCGTCATGTTATGACCGATGATGAATTTGACTTGTCCTCTTTTTGGCCAAAGTTTGCGATAGCTAATATAACGGCTCGTTACATACACATTATGACCCGTAATATTTCTGGTAAGATTTTACACCCTTCTGTATGTGTCGTAACTGATTCCTTACGCCTCATAACATATGTGCGCTTGATTTTTATCCAATTCTGCAAGAGCCGTTAAACATGTATTACGGTCGGTGCTCCCTAAGTTAAGTTCTGCTGTGACCCGTTATGAATCTTCTTTGATTCAATTCTTGAATCTGCAAAACTCGTGAAGAATTCCTTACAGTCCGTTATGGGATATGTGAAGATTTCATGAGAAACCGTAATCTCTCCATGAAGGTTGAATATCTCTCTGTAAGCTCCATGAAATGCCTCTTACGATCCGTATCTTCAATCCGGGTGGCGTTATACGCTGCTTACGGTCGGTAACAAAGATATGCTGTCGCAAGCAATCCCTTCTGTGCGGGTCGTGAGGCACAACTGGCGGGCCGTGGAAAATCGCTGAAGGGTCGTTATAGGAGTTTTACGACCCCTAAGTCCAGTTATTTTCTACCCTTTAGAAGAGATTTTTTCCTCCCTTGATGTTCAGATAATTTTCTTTAATAATTTCCACCAAAATTAGAGATATTCCTGTAAAATCACGCACACTTAGGTAGCTGGAGAGTTCAAAGAAAAATTATAATAAAAGAAATAAAATTGATGCATGCTATGGAAAAATTACGAAAATAAATCTAAATGCAACATAAATTAAGTGTTGTAAAATGCATGCATCATGGGCCTCGGGGCGTTACATCCCAACTCCTTGCTTCCCGCACCATTCCCCTCATCCTCCTCCTCCATGCACATTGTGCACTGCACTCATCTCCGCTATTCATGTTGAAAAGTCACCGATGCACAATTCTGATAGGAACTCCGCCGCATGTGGTGCAACTACAAATCAAACTAGTCTCCATCGTGGAAGAGCCCGTAGGAATTTGGATGATAAAAATAAGGTTAACTCCTGAAGTAGAAAAGGTTAAATAAATTCAGATGCTTGTTATAATGACGGGTTAGGATTACATGAAGCAATGATCTATACGCTGATTAGATCGAACTATCTTCGTTCCTAAATTGAAGAGATCTCTAACGATAAGTAGAACTCTAATCAATAGAAAACAAAAATGCATTATTTTGTAAATCCTATACTAACGATCATTCTCCTGGACATAATCTATTAGACCGCACAAATCGATGTATTACGCTAATTACCTAATTTATGTTATGACTGAATAAATTGAAGAATATGATGTTCTAAATCACTCCAAAACTAGTTTGTGACTTTAATTTATAGCAAAATATTTTCAGAAAACAAGATGATAAGAACATCAGTCATAATCTGAAATAACTAACAATTGAATTAATTCAATCACTAAGTGATTCATGTAGTTTTCCAAAATAATAAACCTCTATCTCAACTAAAACATTAAGTAAACAAAAATAAAAAGAAATAGAGCATCCATGATAAGACGAATTCAGAGATTCTTGCTTTGGAAGATGTCTGGAACGAATCAGGTCCTGACGCTGAGTTGCTCCTCCTTTGTCTCTAGCAATCTCCCTCCACTTGAATCGAATTCTTCTGCAATATGCACTGCTCCCAGGCTCTCAAGCACGCCTCCTCACGTTTCCAGAGGTCTTCTATTTATAGTATCATGTGTCCCGATAAATTTTGAGAAGTTGAGAGTCCAAATTCTATCCAAATAAGGGTATACAGTTTAAACTCTTTTTTTATATCCAAAATTCTTGTGATTTTATCTTTAATTCCGAGCTTTTATCATCAGACAAATCTTCTAGAAGGTTGGGCATCGCTCTGGCTTCATGATTTGATCAAAATCCGTTCAAAAAGTTGATGATCAGAAGAATCAACACGTTTAACTGCCCGTGATGCTCTATTCACGGCCTGTTTCAATTTTGAATCAAAGTTTCTCAACTGCATAACGCCCCATAACACAAATATTATGGCCCGTAACTCAGGTGATTTTGAGTTCTGCTTCTGTATGAGCCGTGACTATCACGTGACGATTTGTAAGTTAGATACGTGATCGTCATGTTATGACCGATGATGAATTTGACTTGTCCTCTTTTTGGCCGAAGTTTGCGATAGCTAATATAACGGGTCATTACATACACATTATGACCCGTAATATTTCTGGTAAGATTTTACACCCTTCTGTATGTGTCGTAACTGATTCCTTACGCCTCATAACATATGTGCGCTTGATTTTTATCCAATTCTGCAATAGCCGTTAAACATGTATTACGGTCGGTGCTCCCTAAGTTAAGTTCTGCTGCGACCCGTTATGAATCTTCTTTGATTCAATTCTTGAATCTGCAAAACTCGTGAAGAATTCCTTACAGTCCGTTATGGGATATGTGAAGATTTCATGAGAAACCGTAATCTCTCCATGAAGGTTGAATATCTCTCTGTAAGCTCCATGAAATGCCTCTTACGATCCGTATCTTCAATCCGGGTGGCGTTATACGCTGCTTACGGTCGGTAACAAAGATATGCTGTCGCAAGCAATCCCTTCTGTGCGGGTCGTGAGGCACAACTGGCGGGCCGTGGAAAATCGCTGAAGGGTCGTTATAGGAGTTTTACGACCCCTAAGTCCAGTTATTTTCTACCCTTTAGAAGAGATTTTTTCCTCCCTTGATGTTCAGATAATTTTCTTTAATAATTTCCACCAAAATTAGAGATATTCCTGTAAAATCACGCACACTTAGGTAGCTGGAGAGTTCAAAGAAAAATTATAATAAAAGAAATAAAATTGATGCATGCTATGGAAAAATTACGAAAATAAATCTAAATGCAACATAAATTAAGTGTTGTAAAATGCATGCATCATGGGCCTTGGGGCGTTACATCCCAACTCCTTGCTTCCCGCGCCATTCCCCTCATCCTCCTCCTCCATGCACATTGTGCACTGCACTCGTCTCCGCTATTCATGTTGAGAAGTCACCGATGCACAATTCTGATAGGAACTCCGCCGCATGTGGTGCAGCTACAAATCAACCTAGTCTCCGTCGTGGAGCGCGGACTCAGCGTTGAAATGGTTCGTCTTTGCCGGTGGCATTCTGCGACGCCCTGGAAGACTTCATCAATGGTGTTGTGGACCCTCCGGCATGCTGGCTGGCCTTCGACGCTCGCAAGGCCCTCCACAGAAACTTCGCCCCCATGGATGAGCTCCCACTCACCCCATCCACGGCACCATTCGCAGATTACGTATGCAATGGGCCGAACCCACAACAAGTCCACAGAGGGCCTTATCACCTCTTTGATGGTGACGACATGAAACATTCCCTACTCCTTCCCACGTGTCACGGCCCGAAGTTCTTGATTTAGATCTTGAGCGCGATCGGCCTTGAAACTTCTCTGCATGAAGATCCAAGTAGCCTGACCGGGCGTCCTCATGATGACCGCACAAACATGCAGCGGAAAGATAAAAGTGGAGGAGACAAGACACAAGGAAAGAGCACTCAGAGTTGTTGGGAAAGCGGATCTATTCGATTCGAACACCTCAATCGATAACTCTTGACTGAATGCTAAAAGCCGAATGAATGATAGATGAGTACAAAGGTCGACCATCTGGGTCTATTTATACAAGTATGGGGAGAGTAACAACTTTAACTCTCCCTTGATATGGCTGAGATTCTAGGAACCCTCTCGATCTCCCTGCTGATAACTCAAGATCATCCTCCTTGATTCTCTCCTGCTAGTATCATGGGATCTCCTCTCGATTCTCTAGTTGATCTCGTTGGGATATCCTCCAGGATTCCCCTCCATCCGCAAAAATCCATCTTTGGCGCGAGATCTTCTCTTCAAGTCTCTTCTGATCTTCTCATCAAAATGCGCCTGGAATGATCCTGCGTGATCATCACAAGATCTCTTCAGTTATCCACCTTGATACTCGTGAGATCTCTCTAATCTGCTCACCAGGTTGTTGGGTGGAATAATCCTCATGATTACTCCAGATCTTCTACTCAAGATCTTCAGCTAGAAAGATCCTCTAGATCCTCCTGATTTGTTGGGATAAGGTGTCGAGCCGGATCCTGCATGATCTTGGCGGATATGGTGCGCCTCACCATATTTCTTGGTTGCCAACTTCCCTTGTGAGTAACCAACATTGATCACTCATGGCTAGCTGTCCTGCCTAACGTATGCCGACCTTCCAAACACTTTGGGATGAGCCAATTTGGCTCGGGACGATATCGCCCCTCCGTTGCCAAACTGAGCGTTCTGCCAAACTGGGCGTTCTGTCAAAGTGCGCATCTTGCCCAACTGAGCATTCTGCCAAAGTGGGTGCCGTCTACGTCCCAGCTTTGTCTGCCGCACCATCCCACGCTCATCCTGGGATGTGGTTGAAGAATGATGCATGACATCCTCCCTCACCGAACTGTGTCGTCATCCTCGGTGACGTCCGACTCCTAGGTGTGGATGCATCTCACGTCCACCTTTGTCTTTGTCACGGACGTGCCATAGAAACATCATTTATGCATAATCATACATTTAATTAACATACTAAGTTAGTTTGGATGTCCATTTAGTGATATTTGTATATAGTAATTAATATTTCAATTAGTGCATAATGATTACTTAATTATCGATAAAATTTACAAAGTAATTATATAGGGTTTGATGCATGCAAAATACAACATATTTTAAATTATTATTTTAATTAATTTTTCTGTAATTTGTTCATGGCATGCATCATTTTTAGTCACTTTTAGTCGTAATTCCGGATTTATCGATTTTAATTATTAATATTTTGAATATTTTAACTAAAGAGGAATTTACTTAATTCTTATAATTATTTTGCAGGTAATATGAATCGGCCGTAAAGAATTATATTTCGGCCGAGATGATCTCATGGTTGGATAAATTACATCTTACTTCGTTGGGGGTAAAAACGAATGCAACTTGAATTTTGGGCGTAACGAGATCAGATTTCATCATTTTGGGCGAGATTACAAAGAAGATGATCACTTTTTGGTCGAGATATGAAGGGGTAAAGATAAAATTTTTTTATCTTTTTGGGCGTAATGGCATGAAGACTTTTCGTTTTGGCCGAGATTTGGATAAAGGATTATTGTTTTGGCCGAGATTTGGAGGGGGTAATGGCAAGGAAATCTTGGTTTTGGCCGAGATCCATAGGGGGTAACGATTAAAAGGATTTATCTTTGGGCGTAACGATTAAAAGGATTTATCTTTGGCCGAGTTTATCTCGTAAATTTAAATTCATCCGTACGATATTTTACGACCGTGATCAAATTGAAGGTCGTCTGCACCTATAAATACGTGAAGAATCCGTCGTTCCAAGGTGTGCTCTGAAGTTCAGGTTTCTTCCACAGCGAGTCGAGAGTCTGCAGGCTTCGACTAAAAGGAGAGAGGTGCGATGGCTGGAAGTTGATTGCGACCCTGATCAAGTCCGAGAGGCTGCCCGACTGTCTGCCCAATTCGAGAGCTCTACTTTTATTTTGGGTGTAATTCTTGCAATTATTATTGTTATTTTGTTATTATCTCTCCAGAATTTATAGGATGACCTTCATGTTTCTATTTATTTCATTTTAGGAGATTATTATTGAAGGAAAATTATTTGGACCCTATATTATTTGTTTTAATCTTTTTTTATCAATTAGTTAATTGTGCTTAATGCTTTTGATTTAATTACTTGGATTTTTGAGTTGAGTAATTACCAGTTTGTGGACTATTTAATTTCAGAATTCATTAATTAAATTAATTGATTTTATATGAAATTAATAATTGACATAAATTTTATAATTAGTGTGTGGAGAATCAAGTTTATGTGGTCTGTTAATCTATACCAGTTTGTGGAGTGATTAACAGTCTAGGATTTTCATATTAATGCATCTTAATTTTAATCTTATCTGACGAATACCAGTTTGTGGGACTTTAGGTTTGATTAAATTTAGGATAGTTTGATTTGCCGAATTAAATAACAGAATTACCAGTTTGTGGATTCTGTGATGTTAATCTTGTAAATTAATAACTTGAAAAAATTCCTAATCCATTTTTAAAGATTAAATTTATCTTTTACGGTTCAAATATTTATCCTGATCTACTTTCATCCTAAGGCCTAACTTCAACACCATTATCTTATCTTTATCTTATTTTCTGTATTTTATTTCACAAAACCCTTTTCCAAAATTCCATTTTTTTCTCTCTTATTAATTTATAAATTCAGATATTTTATTAATAATATTCCTCGTGGTTCGACACTCTTACTCCTATTACTATATTACTTGAGCGACTAATGCACTTGCTAGCAAATTTTATTGTTACAAATTTATCGCATCAAGTTTTTGGCGCCGTTGTCGGAGAATATTTTATTAATTAATTTCTGATTTTTATGAATTATTAAGAAAGGTAAATAAATTGTAAATATTTTTTTGTAAATATGTACTATTTTAATTATTTTTATTTCTCTGTGAATAAACTAACATTTTTTCTTTTGCAGATAAAGGTCACGACATTTTTTTTGTAAAATTTGTTGACTTTCGGCTGATATTTTGACGCCGATTGGATTTTTTAATTTACGTGGACTTGTGGTTTTACGACCGAGATTTATTTTGTCGGCTTTACTAGTTTTACGGCTCGCAATATCGATTGAGTTCTAATCTTCTGTTTTACGGCCGTAATGCTTTATCCGAACATTGTTTTACGCCATGACCATGCAATGATGATTTGACCTTGTTTCGGCTAATAATTTGTGAATTGTTCTTTACGCCTTATTTGGATCATGTTTCATTGGACTTATATGAATTTTATTTTTTCTCGACCGTAAAGTTTTATTAGTTTGAACTTTTCATATTGATTTGACTTTGTTTTGGCCAAAGAGATTTATTCTTTCTCGGCCGTAAAGGATCACGTTTCGACTTAATTCACTTTCGGCCGTGTTGATTCAATTGTCGACGTAAGAGTTGGGTTAATATTCTCAAGTTTCATTCGACTTTATTTCGGCCGAAACCCTATTTTGCTTTACGGCCAATCGTGTTGACTTCATCTCGGCCGTAATATATTTCTGATTGATGTGACCACATTTTGGCTTAATTTATAATTTTTATCTTTACGGTCAAGATTCACTTTATCTTTATGATCGAATTGATTTCTCTCTTGTTTTCAATATTGATTAAGTATTCGATTAACGGCCGAGAATTGTTTTCTTCATTGTGTTTGCGGCCAAAATTTGACTTTATTAATTCCGATTTAATTCTCTTCCGTATTGGATGGATTAAGTGCATGATTTCGTGTTATTATTCCTTTTACGGCTTGAAATTTCATCTCCGCCGAGAATTGATCTCTTAATCTTTTCGTCTGTAATGTTTATTTGTCACTTGGATTCGTTCCTTTCTCGGCCGTAATGGATCATCTGGCGACGTAAGAATTGATTCTCAAGTTTCATTTGATTTGGCCGAAACTCTGATAGTTTTTTTTTGTTTTACGTCCCATTGAATCAAGTTTTCGATTTCGATTCTTTATGCCAAGAGTCAATTTAATTCTCTTTCGGCCGAGATAATTCATCGCCATGCTAATTTTTTACGACATCTTACGAAGTTGTTTCGGCCATAATCCAACAAGTTTCACGCCTTCATGTTGATTAATCTCTTTCGACATTGTTTCGTGGTTTTTACGACCGAACGAGCCTCGAATTATTCAATTTCTCAACTAATTTAATTTCGGCCGAGATATGTTTGGCGATCGATCAATCTCATTATCCTTTCTGAAATTATTTTTGCTGATTATTGCTTTTACGGCCATAATGTTGACACATGATTAAATTTTATGGCCGAACGAGTGCATGATTTTTACGATTATCTATTTGATTTACTTTCGGTCGAGTTATTTGGCATTTAAATTGGTTTGTAGAGCGTTTGGCGGCCATAATTAGGTTTTTGATAAATTCTTTTCAGAAATTAATTTTAATGACGAATTTTCAATTCTTAAGACCGAAAGACTTTCTATTTGTTAAAATCTTATTTTTTCGTGACCTATTATCTGTATTATTTATTTATTTATTTTTCTTGTATATATTTGTATTTTGTTTTATTTTATTCTGTTATCTCTCTTTCTGAAAATTAGTTGTTGCAGAACTTGAGTGAAAATCTAATCACAACTAAGTTAATCCTTTGGATAAATTTATATGTCACACATTCTGATCAGATATTAATTTTTTATTTTATTTATTATTATTTTTTTTTGCACTTGGTTTTGTAGTGATGAATTGAATATTTATTCACAACCAAAGATTTTACTGATTTACATTTTTTTTCTAGCACTTGGTTGTTGCTGTAATGAATTGAATATTTAATCACAATCAATTCTCTATTCTCCTAATTTTTTTTTCAGTTAAGTTATTTTTATTTAATTAGTTAGTTGATTGTCATTTTAATTAATTTAGTAGCTTAAGGAGTCATCTAATCGATACTTCTTTTTGTGCACGGAGAGGAACTCGGCTAAAAAAAATTTCGTCGAGCAGATTCTGACATCCGATAGTGAAATAACTTATCGGCCGCAAAAGCTCCATGCACGAGCTCCGAGCAGATTGAACAAATCGCCATGCATGCGTCTCATCGAACACTTGCACCATTACGCCCTGCCACCCGTTCTTCTTACGGCCGATCACTGCGTGCCTTGAATTTGATGTGACCCTTCACTGCACCATCACGTGGGAACATGTAAGTTTACGCCCGAAGTTTCGTCCATAAATTCTTAGCCTTCGTGTTTTGCAGATCAAGCTCCTCTTTACGGCCGAAGTCTCACCGCCGGTTCCACCCTGTTTCTTGCGACCAAATTCTCGGCTATCGCCGATCCTTATGCCCGGACTACCGATCCCTTACGCCCTCTGACTCCACCGCTCATCGCCCTTGTTCCTTACGGCCGAAGCATCTACTCCCTATTCCTTACGGCCAACCGTCTACCACAGCTCCCTTACGCCCAAAAGCGCACCGCAGCCTGTTTCTTACCCCCTCCTCACACCACGCTCTTTGCTTTATGACCGAACACCATGCACTGCCGCTCCCTTACGCCTTCTGACAACAGCAACTCTCTGCTTACGGCCGAGCTTCATCAATTACGGCCGAGCTTCATCAACTACGACCGAGGTTCTTCATCAACTAGTTCCTTACGGCCGAGATCCTCTCTGCTTACGGCCGAGTCACCTCCGACCTTCAGCTCTTCATCGAATACTACGGTCGAAACCTCAGCCGCTTCCACCAAGCCGGTACCTTTTCATTGTTGATTTCTGTCCAGATCAAAATGAGGCGATTTGCTAATATATGGAGGGGACATCGCGAACGACGACATCTGAATGCTCAAATGACAGCACAACCCTCACAATTAATCTCCCACCCCGGAGATTATTATTGGACTAAGCCGGAGTATCAAACTCGATATGAATGGATGTCTGAGATTCGAATTCATGCCACCAAATTTTCGGATACCGAATTGCTCAGGGAGTATAATTTACTTGCAGATATTCATCTATTGTTTTCTCAAATTGGACTCTCTGACTTTGTGCATTCCTGGTGGCCAACTTATGAAGTACTAATTATGGAATTTCTCTCATCCTTGGAGGTCTTTAATTTAGATGGCAGGAATTATGATCAGCCTCGCCTTTCATTCCAACTTTATGGGCGACCTTTTACTCTCACTCTAGGAGAGATTAATAATATCTATGGATTCCCCAACCATGGATCTCCTTCTGTACCTGCTGACTTTGATGTTGAAACATTTTGGAAACAGATAACAGAAGAAGACCGATCGGTTTGGAATACAGCTAAAGATAGTTCAATTCAGAATCCTGTTCTACGCTACGTTCATCGCATGCTAAGCAACACCTTAAGTGGACGCGGTGATAATGATGGTGCCATTTCAGAGGGAGAGTTATATCTCATCCACAGCATGCTCCACAGAACTCCTGTTAATGTGGGTGCCTTCATCATTCATCGATTCCAGCGCCGCACTACTCATCGTGGCGGTAGCATTAATATGGGCGCCCTTCTCACGCTTATTGCTCAACATTTGCAACTTGACTTGGATGATCTCGAAACTGTGCCAGGAAACACCCACCTCTCTTGTAGGACCATTCATGCTATGGGTCTCGTAAAGACCAACAACTCAGGGATCAAAGTTTTTATTTTTAAAGGCCACAATCAGGAGGTGCCCTGCTCAAATCGAGATGCTTTTACGCCGATTAATCCAAATAATTGGCTCCTTTTTAGGCAGGAAGTAGCTCCAGTAATCCCACCTGCAAGACCATCTACCTCTGTCGGACAGCCACACCAGGATGAGCCTTTCTCCTAGTTTGATTCTGCTGATTATGCAGCGGCCCAACCCTACCTTCAACAGCCACAGGAATTTCAGGCTCTATCACCGGCAGCTTCCCAATATGCCACATCCGCCCATTCACCTTATATGCCGGTGCTTCTCCGATTCCATCTCCAGCACAAGAGAGCTCTTCTGATTCCTCGTTCATACCTGCTACTCCTTATGAGGAACGCGACTCGATGGAAGTATCTGCCCCTTTACAGGAACCTGTGCAGAATCACTATATAGCACCAGAACCTACTTTCACTTCAACCCCAGAGCAGACTTACTATCCAGCTCCGCCACCTCAACCTGACTATGCTTCCATGCAAAACTTATGGGAATCAATGTATGATGAACAACTTCGTCAGGCAGGGGAGTTTCACACTTTTCAAGAAGAGCAACTTCGTCAGTCTGGGTAGTTGCACGCTATTCAGGAAGAGCAACTTAGACAAGCCCAAGAGTTGACCAACATCCGAGCCGATTTTAGAAATATGGATGATCATCAGGGTCGCTTTGAATCCCTTCAGAATCAGCATGCGTGCATGACGAGGCGCATCCATGAGTATCATATGCGCCAAGGAAATCTCGGCTACCATCCACCATCGCCACCCCACAGACAGTAAATCCGGTTGTATCTTTTCCCTTTTCTTTATTTTTCATTTCTTTATTTTTCCTTTTTATTGAGTTTGTTTCCCTTTCCCTTGTTGGCCTAACACTAAGGACAGTGTCTGGTTCAAGCTTGGGGGAATTTGCATTTCATGCATCGCATTTTTTCTTATTTTTCTTTTTACTTGCTTATGTTTACATGTATATCTAAAACCAAAATTTCAAAAAAAAAAGGTGAAAAATTGAAAATTTTCTCAAAAATACCATTCCATGCATTTATTTTTGCTACCATCTTACAAACTCTTGTCTCACTATTTTAATTATCTTTAAGTAAAAAGTTCAAAGACATGTCGTTAATTGATAAAATTTGAATACTTTTCTTTCTTATCACTTGCTACTTCAGTATTAAACTTATAGATTGTGTGCCCATGCTAAGTAGAATTATGAATGACTAGACGACATAATCATATTCATGCCTTTTTATTTATTTCTTTTAAGTCTTGATAGTAGTAGCTTTTCTTATTGACCATATTAAATATTCCTTGAGCATAAAAAAAAGTGAAAAAAAAGTGAAAAAAAAAGAAGAATAAAGTTATGTGTAGGTACAAAAGTGTTATCCGGAACCAAGGTGTGTTCGGATAATTAGATCCGTAGGGGTTCATGCCTGGCGACCTAAGGGCAACTGCTCTAGGATCCGTCGATCGAAAACCTGCTACATGGACCATCTTGTGGAATATGGAGAAGCACCGAAGTATTGAATCATGACTAAGTTCGAAATCATCATTCAGAACCTTGGTTGTTCGGGCAAATAAACTCGAGGGGTGCTTTATCACCTGGTGCCCTAAGGCCATCTGGTCTGGGAGTCATCAGTCCAAAGCCTGTTACATGGACTTCCTTATGCAATCCTGTTTGAAGATTAAAACTTTTAAAATGATTGAAAATAAAAATGAAAAGAAAAAGAATAAGAAAAAGTTTTAAGCTCAATTAGTACTTATAAGTTCAATATTAATGCTATTTTTTGACAGACAATTTATTTTTCTGCAAGGCTGAATTTGAGATTGTTTAAATTTGTGTAGCATTCAGAACCTCTACGAAGCTAAGGGCATAGAAAGTGGTAAGATACTAAGTAGTAGGTAGCATTACTCATCGTGGCGGTAGCATTAATATGGGCGCCCTTCTCACGCTTATTGCTCAACATTTGCAACTTGACTTGGATGATCTCGAAACTGTGCCAGGAAACACCCACCTCTCTTGTAGGACCATTCATGCTATGGGTCTCGTAAAGACCAACAACTCAGGGATCAAAGTTTTTATTTTTAAAGGCCACAATCAGGAGGTGCCCTGCTCAAATCGAGATGCTTTTACGCCGATTAATCCAAATAATTGGCTCCTTTTTAGGCAGGAAGTAGCTCCAGTAATCCCACCTGCAAGACCATCTACCTCTGTCGGACAGCCACACCAGGATGAGCCTTTCTCCTAGTTTGATTCTGCTGATTATGCAGCGGCCCAACCCTACCTTCAACAGCCACAGGAATTTCAGGCTCTATCACCGGCAGCTTCCCAATATGCCACATCCGCCCATTCACCTTATATGCCGGTGCTTCTCCGATTCCATCTCCAGCACAAGAGAGCTCTTCTGATTCCTCGTTCATACCTGCTACTCCTTATGAGGAACGCGACTCGATGGAAGTATCTGCCCCTTTACAGGAACCTGTGCAGAATCACTATATAGCACCAGAACCTACTTTCACTTCAACCCCAGAGCAGACTTACTATCCAGCTCCGCCACCTCAACCTGACTATGCTTCCATGCAAAACTTATGGGAATCAATGTATGATGAACAACTTCGTCAGGCAGGGGAGTTTCACACTTTTCAAGAAGAGCAACTTCGTCAGTCTGGGTAGTTGCACGCTATTCAGGAAGAGCAACTTAGACAAGCCCAAGAGTTGACCAACATCCGAGCCGATTTTAGAAATATGGATGATCATCAGGGTCGCTTTGAATCCCTTCAGAATCAGCATGCGTGCATGACGAGGCGCATCCATGAGTATCATATGCGCCAAGGAAATCTCGGCTACCATCCACCATCGCCACCCCACAGACAGTAAATCCGGTTGTATCTTTTCCCTTTTCTTTATTTTTCATTTCTTTATTTTTCCTTTTTATTGAGTTTGTTTCCCTTTCCCTTGTTGGCCTAACACTAAGGACAGTGTCTGGTTCAAGCTTGGGGGAATTTGCATTTCATGCATCGCATTTTTTCTTATTTTTCTTTTTACTTGCTTATGTTTACATGTATATCTAAAACCAAAATTTCAAAAAAAAAAGGTGAAAAATTGAAAATTTTCTCAAAAATACCATTCCATGCATTTATTTTTGCTACCATCTTACAAACTCTTGTCTCACTATTTTAATTATCTTTAAGTAAAAAGTTCAAAGACATGTCGTTAATTGATAAAATTTGAATACTTTTCTTTCTTATCACTTGCTACTTCAGTATTAAACTTATAGATTGTGTGCCCATGCTAAGTAGAATTATGAATGACTAGACGACATAATCATATTCATGCCTTTTTATTTATTTCTTTTAAGTCTTGATAGTAGTAGCTTTTCTTATTGACCATATTAAATATTCCTTGAGCATAAAAAAAAGTGAAAAAAAAGAAGAATAAAGTTATGTGTAGGTACAAAAGTGTTATCCGGAACCAAGGTGTGTTCGGATAATTAGATCCGTAGGGGTTCATGCCTGGCGACCTAAGGGCAACTGCTCTAGGATCCGTCGATCGAAAACCTGCTACATGGACCATCTTGTGGAATATGGAGAAGCACCGAAGTATTGAATCATGACTAAGTTCGAAATCATCATTCAGAACCTTGGTTGTTCGGGCAAATAAACTCGAGGGGTGCTTTATCACCTGGTGCCCTAAGGCCATCTGGTCTGGGAGTCATCAGTCCAAAGCCTGTTACATGGACTTCCTTATGCAATCCTGTTTGAAGATTAAAACTTTTAAAATGATTGAAAATAAAAATGAAAAGAAAAAGAATAAGAAAAAGTTTTAAGCTCAATTAGTACTTATAAGTTCAATATTAATGCTATTTTTTGACAGACAATTTATTTTTCTGCAAGGCTGAATTTGAGATTGTTTAAATTTGTGTAGCATTCAGAACCTCTACGAAGCTAAGGGCATAGAAAGTGGTAAGATACTAAGTAGTAGGTGTGCAGAAGAATTGTATGAGAAAATTAGTCAGTTGACAATGTGGAGGTCATGATGGAACTTTCTTGAGCCTTGCTTTTGAATTTTTGCTTGAGGACAAGCAAGACTTTAAGCTTGGGGGAGTTTGATGCATGCAAAATACAACATATTTTAGATTATTATTTTAATTAATTTTTCTGTAATTTGTTCATGGCATGCATCATTTTTAGTCACTTTTAGTCGTAATTCCAGATTTATCGATTTTAATTATTAATGTTTTGAATATTTTAACTAAAGAGGAATTTACTTAATTCTTATAATTATTTTGCAGGTAATATGAATCGGCCGTAAAGAATTATATTTCGGCCGAGATGGTCTTATGGTTGGATAAATTACATCTTACTTCGTTGGGGGTAAAAACGAATGCAACTTGAATTTTGGGCGTAACGAGATTAGATTTCATCATTTTGGGCGAGATTACAAAGAAGATGATCACTTTTTGGTCGAGATATGAAGGGGTAAATATAAAAAGATTTTATCTTTTTGGGCGTAATGGCATGAAGACTTTTCGTTTTGCCGAGATTTGGATAAAGGATTATTGTTTTGGCCGAGATTTGGAGGGGGTAATGGCAAGGAAATCTTGGTTTTGGCCGAGATCCATAGGGGGTAGCGATTAAAAGGATTTATCTTTGGGCGTAACGATTAAAAGGATTTATCTTTCGTCGAGTTTATCTCGTAAATTTAAATTCATCCGTACGATATTTTATGACCGTGATCAAATTGAAGGTCGTCCGCACCTATAAATACGTGAAGAATCCGTCGTTCCAAGGTGTGCTCTGAAGTTCAGGTTTCTTCCACAGCGAGTCGAGAGTCTGCAGGCTTCGACCAAAAGGAGAGGTGCGACGGCTGAAAGTCGATTGTGATCCTGATCAAGTCCGAGAGGCTGCCCGACTGTCTGCCCAATTCGAGAGCTCTACTTTTATTTTGGGTGTAATTCTTCCAATTATTATTATTATTTTTTTATTATCTCTCCAGAATTTCTAGGATGAACTCCATGTTTCTATTTATTTCATTTTAGGAGATTATTATTGAAGGAAACTATTTCGACCCTATATTATTTGTTTTAATCTTTTCTGATCAATTAGTTAATTGTGCTTAATGCTTTGATTTAATTACTTCGATTTCTGAGTTGAGTAATTACCAGTTTGTGAACTATTTAATTTCATAATTCATTAATTAAATTAATTGATTTTATATAAAATTAATAATTGACATAAATTTGATAACTAGTGTGTGGAGAATCAAGTTTATGTGGTCTGTTAATCTATACCAGTTTGTGGAGTGATTAACAGTCTAGGATTTTTATATTAATGCATCTTAATTTTAATCTTATCCGACGAATACCAGTTTGTGGGATTTAGGTTTGATTAAATTTAGGATAGTTTGATTTGCCGGATTAAATAACAGAATTACTAGTTTGTGGACTCTGTGATGTTAATATTGTAAATTAATAACTTGGGAAAATTCCTAATCCATCTTTAAAGATTAAATTTATCTTTTACGGTTGAAATATTTATCCTGATCTATTTTTATCCTAAGGCCTAACTTCAACACCATTATCTTATCTTTATCTTATTTTCTGTATTTTATTTCACAAAACCCTTTTCCAATTTTTTCTCTCTTATTAATTTATAAATTTTGATATTTTATTGATAATATTCCTCGTGGGTTCGACACTCTTACTCCTATTACTATATTACTTGAGCGACTAGTGCACTTGCTAGCAAATTTTATTGTTATAAATTTATCGCATCAGGGTTATTAGGAATAAATCAAAAAATTTCTAAATAATATGATATATAAGTTTAAATAGGATTAAGTAAGCTTAATTAAGGTTAAAACACTTAGTTATGATAAAAAATATGATTGATCATCACTTAAGTTCCAAGCAGCTGAAGCAGACAGGTGAGAGCTGCTCAAATAGATATTTTACCAAACCACCATAAGACCTCAGAAAATTTTGAAAAAAATATATAAGCCACTTAACATTATATTTTCACCGTAGAAAAATTACCAGAGGAAGAACTTGAGCAAACCGACCTGGGGGAAATCAGGAAAGTCGGCTGTTCCAGGTGAGTTTTGATCGGAAAAATTTTCTTCTGATTGAGAGAATCATTACTTATTGATAAAGAAACCATAAATTACGAAATATTGTATGGTTCATCCATTCGAAGTTAACTTTCTATGGCCTCTGGAATCATCTAAAAAGGAGGTTTATAGAAGAAGTTATTAACTTACCTTCGCAAGTCACTCATACTGTCCTGAGTCTGATACAATTCCATTTGTAAATTAGGGCACGGTTAGAATAGGGTTTGAAATTGGGATATGCTTAAATAAACATTCCAAGGGTTCGGTGAGAAGTGGAATCATCCTAATTGAACTTGTATTTTGGGAGAAATGAATTTTTCATTTCATAGTAATGCTTCTCCAGGACATTGATGCGACCAGAATTAACTATTTTTGTTTTAAGTCTATATAGCGAGTTAAATTCTCTAATTTTTATGACAAAATACTAATGAATTCTGGTGTTCAGGAAAATTATGCCCTAGTTAAATGAACAAGTGTGAAGAAACATATAAATCATTATTTCAGTGACATACAGTCTGTCAGGGCACAAATCCTAGGTCAGATTGCTTGGGATGTCCTGACTTACTCATTTGGTATTTGATAATGATATTTGGGGGTTGGAAACCATAGGATGTCTAGTTTCTAATTAATCCAGAACCATAAGATTTGCCCATGTGATTAAGAAATTATGAATTATTTATTGACAAGTACTCAGTCTGAAATCCTGAGACAACATCTAATTAAGCTTTGGAGAACTAAAAAGTTTCAAGTATGGAATAGCTTACGAATATAAATGTCTGAAGCTGGAAATTGGTATTAGAGGAGGTTATATGCATTTTAGAGTGCATAAGCATTCATACATCATGAGCATACATTGCATATTACCTTATTAGTGATTGAGAAGTAAAAATGCATTATTGCTTATAGGAAAACATCAAGTTGCAAGTGAAAGTGAGGAAATCTAATAAATCTCCTTGAAGTGATAAAGTACAAGGTGAGTGGGTAAATTTACAACATAGCAAAATGTTATATGTTAGTTCTTTTATTTATGGTATTACCTCAAGCAAAGCTTATTATTATTATTATTGAAACATATTTTGAGATATGAAAAATATTTATGATATGTTTCAAGGATTTCATATGAGATGGAGTAACATCTTATACAAAAATGTTTTCAGGGAACAATGCTTGTGAAATGAAAATAAGTTTTACTTTATAATGATATGAGATTATGGCATGTGTATTTTGATTTTGTTAAAATCCATGTGTTCATTAGCCATACTGTTTGAAAAAGGTCTTTGGGACCGCATTCGATATACATGAAGTCTTTGGGGTGTATATCGGGTGTCTTTGCCCTTTGGGGGCTGCTCTGTGTGCACGTATTGACCCATGATCGCTCTGCGTATCTGAGACTCTTGATTGTGAAGCTCTGCTTAATTGTATGACACACAATTATAGAGGGATACATATTGACCCATGATTTGCTCTGTGTATCCGTGACTCTTGATTATTAAGCTTTGCTTAACTGTATGACACATGATCATAGAGGGATACGTATTGACTCATGATGAGTATGTGCAATGACACGTGTGTGGAGTTTAATTATGAAAATGATGATATTTTGAGTTACTTTTACTTATATGAGATTTCATATGATTTGTCAAGTTATGTTGTATGTGCTATGCTTTAAATGTTTTATCATATGGAGAATGTGATTATTTAATGTTATATACACTCGTATTATTCCCCTATGTTGTACTTTTATTCCACTCACTGAGCAAATGATTGTTGCTTACAAAATTCATTTTAAATGTTTTTTAGATACTCGTAAGTTCTCGGGTTGAGTCGACTTGGAGTTTATTTTTATTGCATATAGAGAAGAGGTCGAGCCGCTGGAGCACTTTTATCCCCCTTCACTTTTTTTTTGAAGCATGCATATGTAATAGATCATTTTAGATGTTGTAATTAAGTTTGTGAGAAACTTTTTGTAAGGTTGTATAATATTTGATCCTGTGGGGTTACATGTGACATGGTTTGAAATGATGACAATATGCGAATGTCATATCTTATAGTTCTTTTTAAACTTTGATGAATATATATCCATCTTGTGTATGTGTGGGCTAATAACACAAGAAAGTAACGGAAGGAGGTTTTGCCGATTTTATTTTAGGAATGGCTAAACGTAACTGAGATTATGATAATTAAACTCAAGCACGTGTTGATGCATGAGGCATGCCTTGGATTAGTCCCACATGCATAAGTCACGGGAGAGATGTTGGGTATATATGAGAGCATGGCCTTCACTAGGTGTGACGCATTTTAGTAAAACCGTGCGGGCTTAGGCCCAGAGTGGACAATATCACATGCTAGTGGAGAATGTTACAGTCTTCACTTGACTTGAAAGAATAACTTGGAGAGCCCCTGCTTGAACACCTTCTCGTCATGGCATCTTGTTGTACCGATGTGTCACAATCATCACCATCAACCGCTATTCTTCTGAACCATGGGAGCATCGTCTCTCGCGCGTGCCCCCGGACAAGAGTCGCACATCAAGTCCCCGCGCCTTACTGCTTGGCATGTGGTCGACGTCTCGACCACCTCCAAACTTCGTTGAACTGTGAAGTGCGTCCACCCCGTTACTCGACTAGGCTTGCATGTTCCACTTAAACAAGTCCTTCGGTACTTGACTTCTTCTCTCACAATCCTAGGTATGGCTGCCTGCCATTTCCCAAAACCTGCCTTCGTAGACAGCCCATAGTGTGGATAGGGCCTGCTCGTCCTCGCCCACCAGGAAGTCTTCGGCTTCCCCTTGCCAACTTCAGCAAAGACCTTCCTATTGAAGTCTCGACACTTGGGGTAGTCGCTGCTGGCTTCGGCCGCCTTGCACTCGATCCGGGCCTTAGAGAGTTGGATCCCTCAACGGACCCTCCCATGCCAGATCCGACCATAGGAGTCGCTTCAACTTGGCCACCTCATCGCTAGGTCAAGCCCTCGAACATCCGTCGTCAGGGCTCTCGCTGGGGTCATTCGGACAATCCCATTGAAGATGGGGACCGTCGCACGCCCAACACTTGAGTCCTTTCGTCGCAGTCGCTTCCATCCTTTGCCATCCCGAGCATTGGCCTTCACGCCATGCGAGGCCGACAAGCTTTCATCATCAGGCTCATCCCATGCCATGCCACTCTTCTGGATGTGCTCCTTGATGCGAGCACATTGCTGGGTGATCTCTTCCTGCACGAAGACGATCTGGTCGTTGAGTTTCTTCTCCGACCGTGCCACTTCTCTGGCCATTGCGCCTCTGAACTTCACTTCACAAGAGCGGATGGTTGGACGAATCTTTCGAGCCTCAACACTCGAACCATCAATTCGTCCATGTTTCTTCGGTACTCCAGAGAAACCTTCTCTTCAACCTGCTCGGCCATAGAGTCACGTCCGCAAGTCTCCTCCATCGAGATCGTTGTCAACGTTCGTGACTTGGGCACCTCCCTAGTCACTGGTACTTGATGTCGTCCTTCCTGTAACACCAACCAAAGACCTTCATAAGTCAGTGTTACCTCATCGAAGTTGTCGATGAAGTCCATGCCGAGAACAAGATGGTGGTCGTCCAACTCTATGACCGTCATGTCGAAAGCGCCTTCCCACGTTCCGATCCGCATCGGAACATCTCTGTCTATGCCGAGGATGGGCTGGGATGCAGTGTTCACCGTCTTCACAAGACCTAGCTCCTTGACATAAGAAATGCTAGGCGCGCTGCCTCTTGTACCGCCAAGAAGTTATGTGTCTCCCTTGTATCAATCAGGGCGATCGTCGTGGAGCTCTTCACGTTGACCTTTGCGAACATCAAGCCCCTCGTGGCCTGCTTCTCATCCCTGTTGGGGAAGGTTCCTACTATGGCCGATAAGGACACAATGGAACCCATGTAGGTGGTTCCTCCTTCGCCTGAAATCGATGCCATGGCCTCCATGCCCACCTTCTTGTCGCACTCCCTTGTGAAGTACGGACATCCACAGACGTAGCACCGGATAGGCCTCTTTGGGACGCTCCTGGTCGAAGCCATCCCCTTCGTGTCACCTCTCTTGCCATCGTTCTTTTTGCCATCAAAGCATCCCTTCTCATCCGCCTTCTTCGTGGTCTTGGCTGTCATGCCAGGATCACGGTTGGCCGAGAACTCTGCCAGAGCCTCCTTCATGATCGATATTTTTTACCTCTTCACATCAGGAGCCGCGCAAGGCTTGAGGCCTCTCAAGAAAAAGTAGAGCTAGGTGGACTCCTTCATAGTCCCCGGCATTTCCAGCCACTCGATGTACTCCTTCACTGAGTCGATTTGACGTAGCGTTGTCAGCTTCGTCATGGCAACTTCCTGGGCGTTGCCGGTTAGAACTGCTTCTTCAGTTCTTGGGTGAAGTCCTCCCACTTGTCGATGGTGACCGTGGCCTTCGCGATCTCACCCTCCACGCGCCACCACCACAGAAGCGCGCCGTCCACCAGGTACCGGACAGCCATGTCGATCTGATCCCTCTCGGCCAAGATCTTGCTAGTCTTGAAGCCTTTTTCCAAGCACTAGATGAAATCATCGATGGCGGTTGCCTCACGGACGCCATCATATTTACGGGGTTTGGGACCCGTACACTTGGGGACCGACGCGTGCACCAGCATTCCTCCTGCGTCGAGGAATTGCCGCTTCATCAAGAGGAGGTCGGCCTCATGGCTTTTTCCATGGCTCGAAGTCGTACCTCCATTCCTTGAAGCGTTGTTGCATCCTCTTCTAGCGCAAGGCCATGTTGGCCCGCCACAGCATCCAGGCCGAGGACCGTCGCATCCGTCTCCTGGAGTCATTGCCCCAATGCCCCGACTTGCCTCTTCAGGGAGCTCGCTGGCTCCTTGGACCTCCCGCGAGTCGAGCGCCTTCCCGCCACGGCTTGGCCGCCACCTCCTATGGTAGCCGGGCCCCGACTGTCACTGCCTTGAACCTGGCCGCCATTGGACCGCCCTCACCGGAGGCCTCTGCTATGCGCTTCGGGTATTGGGTCCTCCGTCGGCTTCTCCGGACATTGTCTCCACAACTCGACTCAAAGATCACGATCTGATCATCGAGAAGGTGCTCTAACCCCACGAATCCAAGGTGCGTAGGATCAGATTGGCTCTGATACCAACTTTGTCACGGCTCGAAGTTCCTGATTTAGAACTTGAGCGCGACCGGCCTTGAAACTTCTTTGCATGAAGATCCAAGCAGCCCGACTGAGGGCACAAACATGCAGCAAAAAGATAAAAGTGGAGGAGACAAGACACAAGGAAAGAGCACTCAGAGTTGTGGGGGAAAGCGAATCAATTCGATTCGAACACCTCAATCGATGACTCTCGACATGGTGCGCCTCACCATATCTCTCGGTTGTCAACTTCCCTTGTGAGTAACCAACGCTGATCACTGGCGGTCAGCTGTCCTGCCTGACATCTGCCGACCTTCCGAACACTTTTAGACGAGCCGATTGGCTTGGGATGATATTGCACCTTCGCTGCCAAACTGAGCGTTCTGCCAAACTGGCATTCTGCCAAAGTGCGCATCCTACCCAAGTGGGCATTCTGCCAAAGTGGGCGCCGCCTGCGTCCCAGCTTTGCCTGCCGCACCATCCCACGCACATCCTGGGACGTGGCTGAAGAATGGGGCGTGACACACGGGTCCGATGATTGCGCCAACTTCTTTCCTGCTACATCAGGACGTATAGATACCTCTTAGAGCGTGACGTCGGCGCGCCCATCATCCCTAGCATTTTTGCTGTCTTGCAAGGGCGCCTCGACGTTGCTCAAGCAACTCACTCTGGCCAGGGTATTGTCTGGTCAGCTGGACCCAACCGAGGGCTATGGCCTCGCTAACACGAGCCTATCCTACTTCGACAGTCGCCTCTACGCTCTGGGCGAGTCAGGCCTACCGTTAGTGGCGGAGCCGGACATTCTTCTCAGGGAGTTCACAAATTAAACTTTTTATCTTCCTCAATTTACTTTTTCATTTACATCAGTTTTATAAAAAAAATTCTGTTTAATATAAATAAATATATTAGAATTATGTTTTGAATTTTTAATACATAAGTATATTTATAATTGAAATATGCATATAGATTTATGTAAGTACGACCATAATTGAATGGAGTATTATAACATATATATATTACAAATTACTAAAACAAAATAAATGGTGAATTATACATAAAATATTACAAACTATGCTACAGAATAATGATAATGATTTATCCACACTACAATAAGTGCTAATAAAATTTTAAAGAGAATGACTTATTTTTATTATAATTGCTAAAATGTTTATCAATATTATATGCTAAGAAAATAAGAAACAAGTGAAAATGAAGGTAATTAACAAAGATTAAATTAATTGATAAATAATTACAAATAAATTTTAATTACAAGTGGTAATTCTCAAATATTAACTTAAATTAATTCTCTTAAATTCTAAAATTTGTAAAGTTAAATTACAAATAAAAGACAGTGTAAAATGGTGAAAATGTGGGCTGGCAGAACCGAAAACGAGACCTCATGATTGGCACAACAAACAAGTTACCGCTTCGGCATACATCAAGACTTAAGGATAACTACTAATTAAACTACTTGGCTTGCCTGCGCATCTCGCCCGAGGATGGAGACATCGCAACTTTTGGCTGCTACGACTTCGGCGGTCGACTACAAGTCGCCATGACGGCGCACCCCAAGAAGGACCCGGTTACAGGGGAGCGCTTCGCCTTTCGTTACGGGGTCGTGAATATGATATCTATCTAATGTGATATATGGAATATATGTGAGTTCTCATGAGGAAAATTTTCTGTAGTATACAACAAAATTTTTCGTTCTATCATTAGTTATGTGCCTTGGATAATAATTCATAATAACTGCATATCTTATCATAATTCTCGATAACTCCATTAGTTATGATAGTCACTCAATATTCTCATATTATGATTACAAGTCTCATATTCTTCATATCATAAATAACAATAAATTAGTTAGGCCTAGAATCAGGCTCCACCTAATTAATTTCAACAATCTCCCACTTGAAGATTAATTTTCTAGAGATTGAGCTGTACCTGCCTTTGCCCGAACTCTAGACGGCTCCTCCCTGTAACTAACTTTGGAGGGAAACTGAGGTTGCGCAGAATTTTAATTTTTCAATGACCACCACCTTCAGGTGGAATCTCTGAACCTCGAATCTTCTTAGGCACTAACATCTTTTATTTATGAAATTTTCTAGTAAAATGGTACTTCTGATGTGCTTCGTCCTGACATAATACACTGGATTTTTTGTCAAATGAATTGCACTCTAACTATCACTGTATAGAATCAATCTCGGTTGCACCTTGCCCAGCTCTTTAAGAAACCCCTTCAGCCAAATCATCTCCTTATATGCCTCTGTCATGGCAATGTACTTTGATTCAGTAGTAGAGATAGTAGCAACCTTTTGCAATTGAGACATCCAACTTATCGCCGTGCCACCTAAAGTTTACAATAACCGGTGGTGCTTCTGCAGTATCAATATCACCACCTAAATCTTCATTAACATAACTCTTCAAATCCAAACTATTTTTACTGAAACACAAGCACATACCTTTGGTTCCTTTCAAATACTGAAGGATCCACTTCACTGCTAGCTAGTGCTCTTTCCCTGGTTCTGTCATGTATCTGTTCACAACTCCCACTGCATGAGCAATGTCTGGTCTGATGCTAACTATAGCATGCATAAGACTGTCTACTACTGATGCATATGAAACCCTCTGCATGTGTGTACGTTCCATATCTATCTTGGGCAATTGCTTCTTCGAAAACTTGAAGTGACTCGCCAAGGATGTCTGCACTGTCTTGACATCTTGCATGAAAAACCTCTTAAGCATCTTTTCAACATAAGCTTCCTGTGTCAACTTCAAAGTACCTACTTTCCCGTCCCGAAAAATCTCCATCCCAAGAATCTTCTTCGTGGCTCCCAAATTCTTCATCTCAAACACACTTGATAATTATTCTTTGAGCCTTTTAATTTCCATTTATATATATCCATATACAACAGTAATATGATGTAGCAATTAGCAAAATGTTTGATGTAACAACAGTGGTTAGAAAACCACTTAGCATATCTCTTGCTAGTCATGAAGTTATCAAACTTCATATACCACTGCCGAGAGGCCTACTTCAAATCATACAAGCTTTTAGTCAGTTTGCACATCGAGTTCTCCTTATTAGGAACCTGGTTGCTTTATATAAATATCATGTTCCACCAAATTACTATGGAGAAATGTTGTCTTTACATATAACTACTCAATATGTAAGTCCTCAACTGCAATTATACTCAACACCAATTTAATAGTGATTAGTTTCACAATTGGTGCAAATATATCATTATAGTCAATACCTTCCTTCTGCTTGAAGTCTTTCACAACCAGCCTTGTTTTATATCTCCTGCCATAATCTACCTCATCTTTAGTCATGTACAACCACGTGTTGTGCAATGTCTTCTTCCCTTTAGGCAATTCTATCAACACCCAAGTTTTATTCTTGTACAACGAGTTCATCTCATCCTGCACTGCTAGGTTTTCTTGAAATATTTCGACTCACCAGTATCAGTTAGCAATATAGAATTCAAAGAAGAAGAATAACTCAAGTAGTCTTATCTCCCAAGTAGATCTCTTAGGGATAGAGTACTCGGCCTAGCCAGTATCACCTCATGCTCCTGCTGAACAATCTTGATCCAATCACATCTTCATCTGACACATCCTCAAGTTCCACTTGAACTTTATCTTTTCCCCTGCATTACCAGATTTTACAACACACTTGCCTTTATGCATGATCTTTTCATTGAACACCACGTTTCTTTTCCAAATAATTTCTATTCTCATTATCCTAAAAACGATATCCAAACTCATCAGAATCATAACTAATAAAGAAACACCTCCGACACTTAGCATCTAATTTGTCTCTACATGCAGAATCAATATGCACATGATAGGCAATCGAAAATTCTCAGATGAGAAAGATCTACCTCCTTACCACTCCAGATGTCCTCTGGTAGTGTGTTCTACGATGGTACAGATGGCCCGCAATTGATCAGGTATGCCGCTATGTTCACTGCATCTGCACAAAATGGATTCGATAGATCTGCATGGATCCTCATGCTCCTGGCACCCTCATTTAGTGTCCTATTCATCTGTCCTGCAACTCCGTTCTACTGTGGTATCCTCGAAATTGTCATCTCCATCTTGATGCCATGTTCACCGTCATTGTCAAACTGCAAACACCTGATCTAACGTTAGTATTCTCTACCTATACATTTCATTTCTTGAAAGTAAAGAACACATCAGATTTATTGTTCAGAAAATAAACACATACCTTTCTGAAATAACATGAATGAATGTCACATAATATAGTGACCCGCCGAGGGATGGAACTGGAGATGGCCCCCACACATCCGTGTTCACAAGCTCCAACTTGCTACTCTTCGGCATCCTTGATACTTTGTTGAATGTGACTTTCTTTTGCTTCTCCAGCACATAATTAGTTGACCCATTTTGTGCAAAACCTTCATTCCCTTTTCACTCATATGTTCAAGTCTACAATGCCAGACTTCAGACATACAAAGTACCCAACTTGTTGTCCCATCCTTTGGTGACCTTCCAGGTGTTACCTACAAATACCATAGTGTAACCCTCTAAGTAAAAAAAAAAAGCTGTCCAAACAAGATCAAATTTCTCTTTCAGTTTTCAAGTTGTCCCATTATTAGTGACAATCTTCACGTTTCCCTTCCCCTCAACATTTAGGATTTATCATCTGTTAGATAAACCCTGCCACAGTTACCGGTAGTGTAATCTTCCATACACTCCCTTTGTGATGTCAAATGATTTGAAACTCCAGAATCGAAGGATTTTGTCGAACTATCAACACTCAGAACCAATGCATCTGAAACTTCTTTTGTAGCATCATTTGCCGACTCATTAATTTTCTTCTTAGGTGCTCTGCAATTCTTTTTCAAGTGACCTTTCTTCCCATGATTCCAGCATGCGGATTCACTAGATCTCGACTGACTTCGTCGCTTTGCATTTGATCTTTCATGATTTTGTCATCACTGTTGCGTTCTTCCCATGTCCTCTACACTCAATGCCAAGCTTGAGGCTTCTCCTGAATTTCTCTTGTGAACGTCTTCGGTCAGAATAAGATCTCGAATATCATCGAGCTTTAACTTTGTTGAACCGGAAGAATTGTTGACTGCCGTCATAGTTGCACCCTAACTTTCTAGCAAAGAGGACAACAAGATCAAAACCCCCACTTTATCATCAAAAGTGATACACACCGAATTCAACTGTGTAATGATAATGTTGAATTCGTTGATGTGATCTGCAACTGAAGCTCCCTCAGACATTTTCATATTGAACAACCTTCTCATCAAATACAACTTATTTAATCCAAATGATTTCTCGTACATTTTTTATAACACCTTCATCAAACCCGCTATAGTATTTTCATTTACGATGTTAAAACTACGTTTCACGCCAATGTCTTCTGATACAGATAGTCCTCGATTGGCATCTTCCAGAAGTTAAAGTCTCTACCATCGAACTTATCGATCTTGACCTTCTCATTGTCTGTCATCATCGCTTCCACTGCCCACGAACTCCTTGTCGAAGCTCTGATACTAGTTGTTTCGAAATATTCTCGATACTAACAAATAGGTGATATCGATGTCAGGGAGAAATCGTTGAACAAATAATGGAAGAGTAACAAGAAATCACAAAGAGAAAGGCACAGAAATTTTATGTGGTTCGAAGATTGTCTCCTACGTCCACGATCATCATAGAGTTTTACTCTATTCATATGTCTATCATGTCTTACATGCATTACTCAAATCCCCACAATATATGGTGCATCACCGCTACAAGATATGTGTCTTGGGTAACAATTCATGTCACATATCTTATCTTGTTTAGCAATGACACCCGACCCTATTCGGAGTGGGGGCCCCGTCCCCGCCCCCTCCCCGGATCCCCGACGCAAGGGAATCTTCTCTTTCGCCCCGATCCCCGCAGGGACCCGAACCCCCACAGGAACCTCGTTCCCCATGGGGCCCTGAACCCTCATAGGGACCCATTCCCCGCCAGGCAAATCAGCGGCGTCCGTCGAGCGTCCACCTCCTCCACATGGTAGCCTTCGCTTGAGAAGTCATCCATCTCCTCCACATAGTAGCCTCGTCGAAGAAGAGGGTCGGTAGCATGCTTGTTTGCTTGAACGGAATCGATCGGAGCATTATCGTCGGGGTTTGTAAGG